>CAOKZL010000906.1:600000-1137998 GCA_948472985.1 Iguana delicatissima
TTAGAATCAATGTCTTTGGAGAAATTGTAGGTCAGTGATAGAGCCTGTTCTTTGTACTCAAAATCATCCGGGTTGTAGAATCATAGAGCTGGAAGAGGGGCCATCAAGTCCAGCCCCATTCTGCCATGCAGGAATACACGATCAAAGCATTCCCAACAGATGACCATCCAGCCTTTGTTTAAAATCTCCAAAGGAGGAGACTCCACCATGCTCCAAGGCAGCACATTCTACTGTCAAGCTGCGCTCACCGTCAGGAAGTTTTTCCTAATGTTTAGATGGAATCTCTTTTCCTGAAGCCAATGCTCTGTGTTCTAGTCTCTGGAGCAGCGGAAAACAGGCTTTCTCCATCCTCCCTATGACATCCGTTCAAATAGTTAAACACAGCTATCGTGTCCCCTCTTAACTATCTCTCCTCCAGGCTAAATGTACCCAGCTTCCAGGTCAAGTCACTACATCTCCAGTTAAATGGGTCTCAGAAGAGAGAGTTGGTTAAAGCCACAGTTGTGGACCAGCATCAATATCCGGTACTCTTAACTCAGCTTCTGAGACTTTAACAGGGCCAAACACAGGTTACTTCTGCTCTGTGTCTGCCAACAGAGGCGCATGGCAGCCAAAAGTCTCCATTTTAATGAGGACCATACAGCAGCCACAAGCTTCAGTTTTAAATTACCCACCTCACAAAGGTCCATTCAACTTGACAGTCTCAGATGAGATCAGTCGTGTAGGGACGTTGGGACGAGGCGGCGCGATTTTTCCCTGGTGGCAATTTGTTTGGGGCATCCCGGCCTGTGGCCATGCCCCCGTGTGCCCTGGCCACGCCCCCACAGACCCTGGCCACGCCCCCACGCACAGTGGCCCTGACCATTGCACCATAGCCATGCGCCCTCTGAGATCACACTCTCACTCCCTACATGGCACTTCCATTTTTAAAGTTTATTTCTCTCTTTTCTTTTCTCTAAGGAGGAGTTCAAGACAGTCTACATGATTTTATCACCTGGTATCACTGGTTTGACTGACAAACAGTGGAATGGGCCCCAGTTTGAGTTGCCAGAGTGACAACTGGAGAGAGCTCTTGTACCTTTAATGATGATGTAGAAAAGGGAACTCGAGGAGTTGCTGTTTGTTACTTGGTTGCATGACAAGCAATGCCTGCTGAAATTACCTCTTCCATACAATTATTAAAGGTACAGGAGCAACCTCCAGTTTTCACACTAGCAACCCAAGCTCCAAGAAGCCTTATCACTGAGAGGAAATCTGAATCCACATCTCATTGGTTCCAACATTTCACAAGTGAAAACTGGGGCACAAGTGACTAAGCAACACCAGAGTGCAGTCGAGACAACAAAAGTGATTAACAAGAAAGAACTCACAAGCTAGGAGAGGCTGTGGGAGTTTGCTTGCTGGGAAGAGCAAGATTCTACCCCCTTTTTCTCTCCCCCCCTCCACTGAGCACAAACTATTTTTGCACTTTGAACTCAGATTGCAGTGTTGGAAAATTATAGCGTTCTCTCTCCCCCTGTCAAATGGAACTTAGCTAGTATAGGGTCAACTGGTGCTCTGTGGCTATGGTATCCAGCCCATGTAAGCAAGGACACATTCTGGTGTCAGTTACTAGTCATACTTGGAAAGCAGTGACTCTCCCTATAGCAATCTTGCTTCCAGCACTTTTTCTTTAATAGGCTAGCCTCTTCACCAATAAGCTGTTGAGTTTAAAATACTTCCTAAATCCTTTTGTTAGATAGTTAGAATCTAGTTTCTCTAATGGATGTGTAATTATAAAGTTTATTAGTAGATCTTTTGAGTTTGGAACCTGAAGCTGCATGTCTTGTTTTTGATTTCAAGTCAGCCTTCAGTTCAGGGAAGACAACACAGACACTGGGACGTGCTTTCTCTGCAACTCTGTTAAAAGAAGGCTAATTCCTCACAGCTTTAGCTTTCATAGAGTTCCCCAAGGGCTAACACTCTGGGAAATTCTAATCTCCAACATGCAGCAACAAAAGTAAGCTGAGGACAAAGTGGGAGAAGGAGAGAAAAACTGTGAGATTTGAAAAATAGCTAGAAAAGTGGGATGACGGAGGATTAAAATCAGGACTGTCTCTGCCAAATCACTACAATTGGAGGGTAGAATCATAGAGCTGGACGAGACCCCAGGGGCCATCCTGTCCAACCCTCTTCTGCCATGCAGGAACCCTCATCAAAGCACTCCCAACAGATGGCCATCCAGCCTCTGCTTAAAAACCTCCAAAGATGGAGACTCCACCACATTCTGAGGCAGCAGATTCCACTGCCGGACAGCTCTAACCGTCAGGAAGTTCTTCCTGAGGTTCAAGTGGAATCTCTTTTCCTGTAGCTTAAACCCATTGCTCCTTGTCCTAGTCTCTGCAGCAGTGGAAAACCAGCCTGCTTCTCCTCAACATGACATCCCTTCAAATATTTAAACATGGTTATCATGTCTCCTCTTAATCTTCTCTTCTGCAGACTAAACATAGCCAGCTCCCTAAGCCACTCTTCATAGAGCATGGCTTCCAGACCCTCCACCATTTAGGTTGCCCTCCTCTGGACTTGCCCCAGCTTGTCAATATCCTTCTTGAACTGAGGTGCCCAGAACTGCACACAGTATTCCAGAAGAGGTATAACCAAAGCAGAAAAGGGTGGTATATGGTTCTAGTCAGGTATCCAACTATACAGAGACCCATATATTTGTATTTCATTCATTTATAACACAAGTATGTATAGCTCTGAACAGAGGTTTCCTAGGCTGCAGTGTCAGTGAACTAAGGACTCATAAATGCCAAAAGTTTACTTCCTTTTCTTTTACCTCATAGATCATTATGCAACACTATAGCATGTGGATTAAGTTACCTTGGGACACACACCTCACTGACTGCCAACTTGTTATTTTTGTGCTTTCCAGGCTGAAAACATTCAACCCCCTCTGACACTTCGCTGAAGTCAGTGATAACACCCACTGGTACAGTTCCGCCTTCAACAGTTATACACGCTACTGCTTCAAACGCAAGCACTGGAGCCCTGCTTAAAAAGCAGTGTTCTTATCAAAAGCTTGCCGCTTTCAACTGTCAAGCCTCCCAAACGTTCGTTACATCTTTCCTTAGTGGGATGCTGCCAGCTGTTATATGCTCAAATTAAAAACTGTCAGAGTGTTCAAAGCTACCGATCTTTCCTTCCAGTTCCTTCTTTGTCTAATTTCTCTCCATTCCTCCTTTCATAGAAAGAACAGTAACCATCAGCTTCCTTTAAAAAAAATATTCAGTTTTAAAATTTATGAGGTTGTCTTTCCAAAATCTCGAGGCAGCCAAGAAATAATATGCAGGCAATCCACCGAATCAGTTAAAAGTACTTAACACCCCCCAGTAATAAAAGCTCAGCAGTGTGAACAAAATAAACCCAGGTTTCTTCATGTTTTATATTTCTTCCTGAACTCCTGGATCCTCCACCCTCTGTCCCAGGAAACTAGCTGAATGGAAATTCTTCTTCTAATTCAAATTTTTATTTTAATTCTAATTCTTCTAACTCAGGCCTCATGAGCCACCTGTGACCTTCACCAAGTTTTACAATGTCTTGGGCCATTTCCACACTACACTGTTATAGCACTATTATTCCACTTTCAACATCCTATGGAATCCTGGGGTTTGCAGTTTAGGGAGGGGCATCTTTGGCCTCAGTAAACTACAAACCCCAGAATTCTACAGGATGTTGAAAGTGGAATAATAGCACAATAGCAGTGTAGTGTGGAAATGGCCTTGAAGTCCCTTCTGGAAGCCCCCTAAACAGTGGTGGAACTTGTGATGTGTGGACGGATGGTGGTAGGGCTATAGCATAGAGGCGGGGGCTACCGTGGGGGGAGGCATGGCCACGGTGTGTGGGGTGTGGCCACGGTGTGAGGGAGCAGGGCTTGCAGGAGCATAGCTACAAGCTGGGACGCCCCCAAAAATTCCACCTGGGGCAAACCGCCTCCATTGCCCCCCCTCACTACACAACTGCCCCTAAATGTTGTTTGTTTTACTGTAACAGGGAGATTTTTGTACTTCAGGAAGTGTGATTCCACTTGAAACCAAAGCACATATCCTCTCTGCATGTTGCTTGATTTTTCTTAAAAAAATTAAAACAAGAAACTGGAAATTGATTTCTGCTCCCTCATTGCACTCTGAGGTGGTAAAGATGCTTTTGGTTGGAGTGGGGGAACAGATGCTCCCCAGGTCCACCAAGGCTGCCCAATCCTGTACTAATTCATACCAACAGAAGCTTTCCTCCCAAATCAAAGCAAAGTTGAAGAAGATTAAGACTGTAGCATAGGGTAAAGAATTAAATAAGCTGCCTTTGCAAAGTGCTGAGAAATTCAGTTGGGAGCATGCAAACCACTGAAACAACAAAGGCACAGAAGTAGGTAAAATTGTTCATCTTTAATGTTAACATAATAACTTGCTTAAGAATGGCACTTTTTCCAACCATGTCTTTGGCCATTTCCACACTAGACTGTTATAGCGCTATTATTCCACTTTCAACATCCCATGGAATCTTGGGGTTTGCAGTTTAGGGAGGGGCCTTTGAGACCTTTGTTTTGTTCACCATACCATTTCCCTCAACCCAAATAACTGCAGAAAGTACAATCTATTAAATTAAAGCCAAAAACAAAGCTGTGAGCTGTGAAAAACAGAGAAGCTAAAAGGAGCACAAGCTTTTGCATGTTGGCTACAAGCAAAATCCATGACATTCAATGAGGCCTACTCCACAGTAAGTCTGTTTAGGAATGAAGCCTAGGACTGCCAAAGTTGGAAGACTCGATTACTATGATATGCATAGATGACTCAAACATATAAGGGAAAACCTTCAGAAGAGGCATATGACACATCTGAATTTTCGCCACCCATCTAAAGCACCATCTATATGCAAAATGTGCTGACGGGAAAATACTAATGTGAGAGTTTGTTGAAATTCCCTCAGGAGACGCATATAACTAATCACAGAGGAAAGAGAGAGAGAGAAAGAGACAGAGAAAGAGAGGAGGGAGAGAGAGAGAGACACGCAAGAAACACACTGACTGATCAAAATCAAACTGGCAAAAAATGTCATCTTAAACAGTGCCAGCCCTACCATTCAGCAGAGGGAGGCAGTCGTGTTAGATGGAAGGTGTGATGAGATGGAAGATGTGATGAGATGGCAGCAAGATGACGGAGAAGGGAGCAGTGCACCAGGAAGCTGGCTCAACTTCCTAAGTGAGCCTGTCATTTTGACTGATCTGCCAATTCAGTCAGGCCATTTCCACACTACACTGTTATAGTGCTGTTATTCCACTTGCAACCTTCTGTGGAAGTCTGAGGTTTGTAGTTTCCTGAGGCCAAAGAGCTCTCTGGCTGAGAATTCTAAATGCCCCTCCCCAAACTGCAAGCCTCAGCATTCCACAGGATGTTGAAGGTGGAATAATACCATTCTAACGGTGTAGTGCGGAAATGGCTTCAGTTTTTGTACATGGAATCAGAAGGGTGCCATCTTATTCTTTGCTTCAGGCAGCAAAATGTTTTTGGCTGACTCTGCGCTCAAATGTATTATTCAGGAAAATGTGGAGGAACTGCTTGCCAAACAGGTTTTAATTTGAGCTGATCAGAATGTTCTTTGAACAATCATAAAGCCAAAGCAGAGTGAGGGCAGGCACAGCAAGTCTAACTTACAAGGAAAAGAAATGGCACCCAGTGGCAATGGCCATTGATACAGCCCCTCCTGTTTGCATCCCCACCAGAATGTCCTCATAATTCTAAAGCCTTTGAATAAGGTTAGAAAGGCTTTTTTTTTTCAGGAGGGGTGTGTGTGTGTCATCATTAATATTCAATCCTAGTTTTTGTACCAGATTTGCAGGTGTCCTATGGTGGTTGCAAGATATTCTCTCTTGCCCTCCAATTACAGAAACTACTTCTTAGAAAATGACTATTTATTTATGTATGCATATCAGAGGATGGCTAGAGCTTCTAGCCTCACATAGCCATTTAAACAGCAAGAAAATAGATTTTTTTCTTCTGGAGTGGAAGATGCCCTTCCAAAATACCCTTACTTCTCCACAGTAACATTGCAAATCATTTTCAAGCCAGGGTCCTATTGCTGGACTTCACTACTGTAATATACGTGTTGCACAGTAGCTGTAATGGAAAGCAGGCGAAGCCAATATTATCATCATTGGAAGAAGGCTGTCAGGGCTAAAACAGTATTTTTCTCCAATGATTGCCTCTCAGGTAGGTCCTTGGAGTCAGAGTGTTCTGGGATGGCTGTTTTGGAAAATTGCCTGTGCTATGGCTTCCCATCATGATTCTGAGAAACGGAGCAGTACCAATTCATGTAGTGCAAATAACTAAACAAACGACTATGTCGTGTAGATACACTCCCACGCAGTGAGAGCCTCATCCCTATTCTGCAAGTACTACTTACAGGGTTCTCGTACAAAATGCAAGAAGATAATGTGTGTAAAGTGCTTTGCAGAATTAAAAGCACTGTAAAAAAATAAGGTCAGGTGGGCAAGTGAACAGGGATGGGGTATTTTGGCAATTTAGAGGGAGAACCAAAATGTAAAATTGAAGGGGAAATCAGTAATAACACCAGCAAACAGGTTTTTCTGACTGCTGCCAGGCAACATTAGCCTTTTTTTTTTCTTTTCCCAAAATCCATCTGGTAATTCGATTGCTCCCAGATGAACGGGGCGGAGAAGGGAGGTAGAAAATAGCAGCTAGTGGGAAAAGTCCTGTTTGTAGATGCTGTTGGCAGAGGAGAAAATGATGAGGAAAAGGGGAATTTTTTGCTTCCTTTTTCTCCCTCCCCGCTAACCTAGCCCCATAAAATGCTAAGTAGAAATATTGGTAGGAATTCTGCTTCTAGAGGAGAAAGGAGTAATAATGAACTAATAACATATATATTTGCCTGGAATGGTAAAATGAGATAGTATGAGATGGAGAGGTCTTCCAAGCTTCATATTTAACTTCCAATGGAAACTAGCACTGGGGGTGGGGGCTATCAAAGATAACCAATTAGCAGAAACTAAAGACAAACTTATTTAGAGCTAGAAAACTCTAAAGGTACCAGACCCTATCTGATCTTGGAAGCTAAGCAGGATCAGCCCTAGTTAATACCTGGATGGGAGACTGCCAACAAATACCTGGTGCTGTATGCTATGAAGGAACTGGCAAAATTACCTGTGAATATTCCTTGCCTAAGAAAACACTATGAAACTCATGGGATGAATGTAAGTTGACCGACAACTTGAAGGCACACACATAAATACAAACTTTAGGGATTTTTCACTGCACTATTTTTGACTTTCCCTGTGTTCTGCAGATTGGCAGGCTGATACGTATATTATTTTAAGTATTTCTCAACTACTCCATTTTGAAGTTAAGGTCTACGGAGTAGTACAATGTCACAGTCTCGGGCAACCCAGCTGGCCACTGCAATCTTGCTCCCACATCAAGTTCCAGTAAATTGCCTGGGAGAGGCTGAGAACAAAACTTTTCCCATACAAACTGGCAAAGTGACCCATGTTAACGGGCTGGCAGTGAACTTCTCTCTTAGACATGTATGGTTGGAAAGCTTAAGGCATTTCTGCTGAGAGAGACCATTATCAAGCAGCTATTAAAAGTTAATAGGGAAATTTCACATGGCTTTTGCTGCAGCCAGGCACTTATGCTTAATTCTCAAAGCTTCTTTTGCTAGCCTCCAGTAGGCCAAAGAGGTACCTCTTCCCCCTGCCTTGCCACAGTTTTACCAGTGTAGCTTTGAAGGGGGCAGGGAAAGGATTTCAATATTCCTAACTTCATCTATGAATGAAGTCTCCCATTCATAGGTTTCCCATAAGTTGAAATCCACTTGGCTGCAAATATCAAAGGAACATCTGTAACTCTCCAAACCCCACATTTGTGCATCTCTCTCTCTCTCTCCCTGTAATAATCACAAGATGTATTCATATATCCCCTAAATCTGTGATACTCTAAGAGGGGGCCCTTTGACTGGTGCTGGTTCCTAAGCCATTGGCTGCCAGTCCCTGGAAAATTTCCAGGAAAGAAAGAAACAATTGTACCCAACAGACACAAATACAATGCCAGTCCTTAGCACACTGGGACACAAATGCTGCTTCCTCACATTAGATAGTCTGAGAAACACTGCTTTTCACCATATCTATTTCTGACTGCCTTCTTTAAAATGGGACTTGAGCTGTCCTTATTCACTGAAGATTCTGAAGATGAGTGAGATTCAGATGGTGAAAGCATTCTGCTTATTATAACATATCAATAATTCACTACAGAGCTGGTCCTACTTATTGATATGTGGGGGATGAGGCAGCCATCTCAGAGAGCAGATTCTCTGTGTTATGGAAGGGTAAAACATTTTTAGCTATTTAATCATAAGGAATGGAGAGAGATGCTCTGTCTGCCTTCTGCATCAGGACTGCTTGGCTTGCCTTCGGTACTATGGACTTTGAGCTGGGCAATTTGTGCTTGTCTACCTCTGCAAAATGTCTTCAGATGGCTCTGCTGCACTGACACTAGTCCAAACTTACTCTAAATTGCTTCATGGCTTATTGTACTTAGGATTATGGTGGGGGGGGCGTCTCATTTTTTATATCACCCTTATATTTGGATGAAAAGCATCATCATTGTCGTGTTCATCTTCTTCAAAGGCCAGCAGTGACAATAAATGGACCTAAGGGTGGTGAATAACCTCAGAATGGTGGTGTTTCTGACGCAACCAGAAGACAATATTAAAAAAAAAAGCCAAGAACAATCCATTTGTCTAAAATGCTTCCCTTTTGTTGCTGCTTCTCTGGCAACCTGTTCAGGCGCCAAAATAGCACCCCGCACCAAAGGCAAGCAAATCATAACTGCTGAATAACACAAGTGGAGGTGCTATTTTTAATTTCGACCCTGTAGCATGCTGGGAGTGAGGAGAAATTCATTGCTTCTTTTCTTGAGCCAGAATAGCTTACCTGATTAAAGGCATGTGTGGGTGGATTTCAACTTCAGGCTGGAACTGCTCTTAGAACTGCAAACAATTGCAATCATGAAAATGGACACCAAACCGTTTGTTCAAGGATGAGATTTGGGATATAAGGAAGGGCAGTGAATCCACCAGTTCCCCCCCCAAGACAGTGGTGGCTGTTGGCTTCCATGTTTATGGGGCGGAGAACCTGTTCCAAGTTTTGAATCAGAATTTTACAGGAGCTGTCTAAGGTGTTGAATCCTATTCTCCAACACAGGTTCTGCACACTGAACATCTTGATAGTTTAGACTAAAGCCCTTTCCACAGCTTACCTTACTCTGGAGGCATCTGGTGAGGGTCTCAATTTTGTCTCTGCTGGGAGGGGAGCACTTCCAGGACCTCCGCAGAACAGGTAAGTGTGGGTGGGAGGGCTGTCTGATCATGAGGAGAAGGACGGGACCCAGATGATGTCATCCAGAACTTGGAACTTGGTTCCATTGGTTTCAGAGGTACCCCTTCTTTTCCCACTGCACAATAGCAGCCAGACAATACCTAGGCACATCTCTGTTGCCATTCAGCATGCAGGGAATGGAGGTACGATGTGGAAGCCCTCTGGCTGCTGAGGCAAAAGCATTGCACAAGGAGGGATTGGATACCGCCTTGCACAATGCTCAAAAAAATTATTTATTTATTGTATTTATATATGCTGCCTTTTCTCCCAAAATGGGACTCAAAGCTTCCAAAAAGAGTTTAAAAACATTTAAAACAATTAAAAACATTTTAAAAAATGCTAAAACTTAGATTTTTTTTTAAAAAAAACAGCGTAATAAATAAATAAAAGCGCCCCTGCTAACACTTTAAAAGCCTGCTCAAAAAGAAATACAGAGAAAGGAAAGCTGGGAGGGGGCCAGTATAGCCTCCTGCAGAAGAGAGTTCCACAAGTGGGAGCAGTCACTGAGAAGGCTCTCTTCCAAGTCCTCTCCAGGAGATCCTGGGATGATAGCAGGACCAAGAAAAAGCCTTTCTCTGAAGATCTTACAGCTCTAGCAGGTTCATATAGGGAGATATGATCTTTCAAATAGTCCAGACCTAAGCTGTAATTACTCTGGTAGTCACAATTACCAGGTGTTCTGCCATTGTAAGGCCATTTCCACACTAGACTGTTATAGCACTATTATTCCACTCTAACATCCTATGGAATCCTGTTTGCTAAACAGCAAACCCCCAGGACTCCATAGGATGTTGAAAGTGGAATAATAGCATTAGAACAGTCTAGTGCAGAGATCGCTTCAGTTATTCACAGGATTTTGGCCTGATATTTCTGTTTGCAAGGTCATATAATGCTAGGTAACCAAATAAATCAAGAGCTCCTTATCAATCAAGGTCTCTTTCTGCATCTGTAAATAAGCAGAGAATGAATGAGTTGCCATGTCAAGATAATGCGCCTTGTAAAAAGTACTTTGAATTTCCAGTGAAAAAGAAATATCTTTCTCATAGAAAAGCACATTTCTTTCACTAAAATACTGTGAAATAATAATAATAAAAAATCAACCCAGTGAATTGTGAAAATAAGAACCCCCACACTTCCATCTCCTCGGGACCATTTTGTCAGGGTAGCATTTCTCTTTAGAACTTGAGGTTTTTATTTCTGAATTTCCTGAAGCACAAACACAAAGCACAGCCAACTCAAAGAAAGCCACACCCTTTAAACAAACAAAGCAGCATGGACTAGGAAAGTTTAGAATAAGTAAACTGAACAAGGTCATCCCAGAGAAGAAAGGGACATGCTGCAACGTGTCACTCAAACTGGTGGTGGTGGGGGAATACAAACCCGTCAGAAGGAAAGGTATTCTTTCTAAACATTTTCTTGAGCAAGGATAAACTGCACCTTGATAACACTGCAGTTCAGATTACCAGGAAGGCTGTCCTTATTTCACTGTAGAAAGAAGTACAGTTGGCTCTCCACATCCCACGGTTTTACCATTTCTGGATTTCATTATTCGTGGATAATTTGCCACGTTTCTATGACTGCCCTATGCCATCATCAATTGGATCTTAATTAATTGGGTTGCAGTCACTCGGCAAGCCTTGCAAGACTGAGAGAGACTGTAAGAGACTGTGAACACAATGCAAAGTTTGTATGCCCCTATTAAAAATGGCATAGGGCAGCAGCGGAGGCAGCATCAAGTTGCACCACTCACCTTCTTCTGTCTTGTAAAAGAACCTCACCACCTTGAAGACAGAATTGGGTGGCTAGTGTGCTCCTACCACAGATTCAAATATATTGCCACTATACATTTGAATTTGTGTTGAGTGGAATCTGTGGATCATACAGTACTCTTTTGTGTGTTAAATATGGTTTTGGAAGGGTTACAGCATTTTCTGGACAAGTGCTACTGTTTAGTCCTGTAAGTATAAAAGTTCATCATGAGTCCCCCTAGCCCTAGGATTTCTTCCTGCAAACATCTTGAGGTGAGGTAACCCTGGAATAGTAGTGCTGTCTTCATCAGGATTATCACATGCCTTTAGAAGCACTGGAGTCTCAGGGAGTTTTATATCTGCTGATGCAGTTAGTGGAATTGGTCTGTTCCAAGGCCTGGCAGCTATAAGTTTGCTTCTGGCATGTCAGATGGGACAGATGGATTTTATATACAGCTGTGCAATTTATATGCAGCTATGTAATTTCATAGGGGTCCTGCCCCCCACCCTAGTGGACACTGAGGTCCCACTGTACTGCCAATATTGTTTAAGATGTTTTTACCTTATTTAAATTATCTTACTGTTTTTAAACCCATGTAGCCTGCTTTAATTTGTAAACCACCCTGAGATCATGCAATAAATGTTTTAATAAATAAATAAAGATGCCATCTGATAAGCACCTTCCTGTCCTGCATAAACCACACCTGACCCAGATTTTTTCTTCCCCTTGTATTTCCATTTCCCCTGCAATTTCTAATCTATAGTCTCTTTAACATGAGAAACTGACATATATGGAGCAAGGAGTGAGGAGACTGTGACCCCTGACATTTCCAGAATCTCCAGACTTACTGAGGACTAATTTCTCCACCTGATGCAACAATTTTACCTTTCAAATAGGTGACAAGGCCTCTCTTCACTGGTATTTTTTAAAAAATGCCCATTTTAGAGTATGAGAATTGAGTTTTTGGCCATTTGCAGGGAGTGCTATATATATGTTCGGTAGTCCATGTGGGCCTCTGAATATCTCAAGGCACAAAAATGTCCCCTGGATCTGGTGCAGTTGCTCACAACAGGAATAACTAATAATTGCTGAGACATTTGTAAGGTGTGGGTGGATTTCAGATACACAAAAGGCAGTAAAAGAGCTCTGAGTGATCCTTTGCCTCCTAATTTCAAATAGCAAAAGGCTTAATAAAATGACTTGTTGGTTTTCCAAAAATATAAAACTTGCAGCACTAAAAACCAAAACCAAAAATCCCCCAACAAGCCAGCACGATTATCGATTAGGCTGTGATATTAGGGCCTAGAAGACATTTATTCATCTCAGTAATTAACTGCACAGTGTTGTGTGTGTGGCAAGTTTATTAAATCCTTGCAGAAAATACATGGACAAGAAATTAAGAAGACAGATTCTAACAGTCAGTGTAGTGATTTGAGTGTTGGACTAAGACTCAAGGAGACCAGGATTTGAATCCTTACTCAGGCCCTTTCCGCACGAGGCGAGTGAATCGCTCTGTGCCATTACTCACCGGTTTTTCTTGGGTCGAAGCAACACGAACTCTCCCTTAAGCCCTTCTGCAGGGCTCTTCCATTTGGTCCAGGTCAAATCGGAGCAGTGCGAGGTCTGTAGATCCTCACTGCTCAGACTTAAAAAATGGCGGCTTCCTGTTCTTCGTAGGCCCGGGCCAACCGCTGATGCTGCCATGCCCACAGCCTGCCCTCCGCTAATCACAGGCTCGCATTGGTGCGAGCCTGCGCATCTGCACAAGTGAGGAGGAACGCAATGGCATGCTCCAGAAGATTGAAAGACCAGATTTTTCCAGTCTTCACTTAGCGCGCTGTAGGACCATTGGGGGTGTCTTGGATCAGACTAAGGTGCGGAACCAAGGTAAATAGTCAGAACCTAATCTGATCCAAGCTGCGGACGACCTCCGTGACAGGACGCCTTGGCCCGTTTTAACTTCCTGGTGAGGAAAGGGCCTCAATCATGGTCACTGGGTGACCCCGGGCAAGTCACACTCCCTCAGCCTCAGAAGAAGACAATGGCAATCCCGCTTTGCACTACTCTTGCCCAGAAAATCTTGAGATTGGTCAGTCTTAGGGTTGCTCTAAGTTGGAAATGACTAAAGGACACAACGGCAGCTACTAAAGACAGATCCTCCGCCTCTCATGGAATGTTGTTGCCATAAGCTTTTCCCAGGGCACGGTTGTTGTTGTTGTTATTGTTGTTGTGTGCCTTCAAGTCATTTCTGACTTATAGTGACCCTAAAGCAAACCTATCATGGGGTTTTCTGGGGCTGAGAGTGTGTGACATGCCCAAGGTCACCCAGTGGGTTTCCATGGCCATGTGGGGAATTGAACACTGGTCTCCAGAGTTGTAATCTAATGTTCAGACAACTATACCAAGCTGGCTCTTTTGTAAGCCCCTTTATTTTTGGAAGAACTCTGTTCTGTAAATACATGTAACTAAAAAGAACTTGGTAACTAAGATCTTGTACCTGTTTTTGGCTGGTTGTTTTCCTCTTCCTTTCCAATCTCCATTCCAATTGTGTTCTGTGCCCAGAGCAGAGATTGCCTTGCAGTTCATTGGCCCCATTCCTACACTTAGCTAGACGAACCAATGATTTAATTTACCATAAACAAATGTCCTAAGCCATGGGACAATGCGTCGTGCCTGCGGTCATCCTATTACTGAACAGGAACTTGAAGTTTAATTTCAAGCATCCAAATGCTACCTCAAAAGCTCAGGGGGCTGCTTTGAATATGCAATCTGAATAGGCATAGCTCTGGAGTACTGAAACTTCCAACATATTTGTCTTATCGGCTAACATTTACTCTAACTCTTTACATTTCAATTAAAAGGGCATCATAAATAATAACACTTGAATAAATGAGTTTCAATCTGTAGTAGCATCAATTCCAATGAGACTTCTGATAAACGTGAAGGGGGAAAGAGTGTTTTAAATGTCTTCCAGTGCTCACTGGAACAAAGTTGTTTTCACTGACCTCTTGAAAACTAATATCAAGCCAGCTTCTTGATTGTCTCAAGGGAGGCTTATTTCTGTGGCTTGAAATATTTCCTGCACGTAGCCGGCACATAGAAAATGGGATGCATCTAAGTGGAGGCTTCACGATGGTCAGAATGTCCTTGCCAATTTCATCAGGAGATTAGCGAGGGGTATTTGAAATTCTCCCAGCCTCTGCATCTTTGGCTTTGACATTTCTGCAGCATTACACCAGATTCTCCCCCTTAGTGTGCCTTATTTGCTTGCTTCTTTCTGTATCTGGGCATTGTTGAAACAAGCTTTAATCAAGTTTGTTTAAACAGTAATGTGACAAGATAGTGTGGGAATAAATATCTTTACACCCTGGTATGATCTCTCTGAGAAAACCAATTCCTGTTAAGTTATATTGAAGAGAGAATAAAAATAAGCAAACAGTCCTTCAATGAGTCCACCTGCTATGGAACAAGTGCCTTGAAGAAGAAACTTCCATGCTGGTTATTGTGCCCCATGCTATCTTTAGTGATATTATCTTCTCTATAAAAATTCTATTCAAGTTTTGCTTACCTATTTTCCCTTCAGCAATGGATATATCTAAAAGTGGGTTGACAACCATCCATTAACACAAGGGATGGGGAATATATGGCCTGTCAGGGTAAATCAGCCTTCCATGGTTACCCATCTACTCCACAGAAGTTGTTCTGCCCTTGCCTTCTACTAGTGATTGAAAATAAGGAGTTATCTGTAGTCTACAGTCAAATGAGTAGGTTCCATGCAGAACTATGCAGACTAGCAAAGTTTTTCATGGAACAAGCACTATGGTTTACAGACTCACAAGGGAGCTGTTCTATTATTGCCAATTTATACATTTTACATTTGGCCCCATCTACTCAGCTTTGGCCCTTCCCAATGCCTGTAGCCTCACCTATTGCTGAAATATAACCCCAGAGACCTTACCCTAACTGGAACACAGATCTGAGCTGAAAAGGTTTTCAGGCATGAAATTAACCATGGTTAGCTCCAAAACTTGGAGGGGTGGCTAACATATTGGAAGACGGCAACGGAATTCAGAAGAAGCTAGATTAACTACAAAATTCAACAGAAATTAAAAGGAAATTCAACTGAGACAAATGCAAAATTCTACATTTAGACTACAAAAACCACATGTACAAGTATAGGCTGGAGAATACTTTGCTCAGCAAAAAAGACCTTGGGATTATTGTTGCTCATAAGCTGAACATGAGTCAGCAGTGTGATGCTGCAGCAGAGAAGGTGAATGTTATTTTAGCCTGCATTAATAGAACCATAGTTTCCAAGTCAAGGGAAGTAATAGTCTGACTATATTCTTCACTGGTCACACTTCATCTGGAGTACTATGTTTATTAGTTCTGGGTACCTCATTTTAAGAAGGATATGGTCATCAAGTTGGAGCAGATTCAGAGAAGGGCAAAGAGGATGGTAAGAGGTATGGAGAACAAAACATTTGAGGAAAGATTGAAGGAGCTGGGCACGTTCATCTTGGTGAAGAGAAGACTGAGGGATGACTTGATTACACTCTTTAAATACCTCAAGGACTGTCACAGAGAGGAAAGGGCAGGCCTGTTCTTTGCTGCAGCAGAGGATAGGACCAAGGGCCTTTCCACACTATACTGTTTATAGTGCTATTATTCCACTTTCAACATCCTGTGGAATTCTGCGATTTGTAGTTTCCTGAAGCCAAAGAGCTCTCTAACTGAGAATTCTAAATGCCCCTCCCTAACCTGCAAACCCCAGGATTCCACGGGATGTTGAAAGTGGCATAATACCACTATAACAGTGTAGTGTGGAAAGGTCCCAAGTGTAATGGTTTGGAGTTACAGAAGAGTACATTTCAACTGAACATTAGAAGGAAATTCTTGACAGCTAGAGCACTTTAGCAGTGGAACCAACTGCCTAGAGAGGTGGTGAGATCTCCCTCCTTCAAAAAGAGGCTGGACCTGCTGGGGACGCTTTAGCCGGAGATCCTGCACTGAGCAGGGGGTTGGACGCGACAGCCCATGAGGCCCCTTCCAGCTCTATGATTCTATGACTAGTAGTCAGAAAAGTATTTATGGGTGGTAAGTCAATTCTTATACAAAACAATAATATGCCCAGTTTTATATCACCATGTAGAAAAAAGGAGATGGTGTTTTAAAACAGGATTCTCAGAAATATATTTGGTCCTATTAAAGGAAAAGAAGTTTAGGATGAAGAACAATACATTCCAAGTTTCTTCACATCTCTTCTATGGCCCAAAAAGCATAGTGGAGAGATTAGGACAAAGCATCCTAGGACAAAGCGTCCAACCCTGTGATTACTCCAAACTCACCCGTTTCTTTGCACTGTTATGAAGCTACATCGTAAATCTCCTTTCCGCATTTTTTGGGAAAGTGATTTAACCTGAAATACTTCTTCCTCTGGCAAACATGAAGGGACATCTTATTTTAGGAAGTGTTATTTCACACTGGTGACTTGTTATTTGATTCCGAGGGTCTTCAAAACATGTGTTATGGATACTAAGAAGCATCAGGAGAGAGCTGGAATCATACCAAGTAACCTTGCTAGGTAGAGAAATGTTCCATGGTGAAGATTAAGTTCTTGGTGGACTAATATTATTGTTTATTTTTTTGCAAGATTTTAACTTTGAATGTTCGCCAGGGGCTGCCATCCAGGAAAAATGTTATTCTGTTTCTAAGGGATACACAACAAATGAGAACTTTGGGTTTTTAGTGTCTAAATAAATAACCCCCTTGTTTCACCATGTTTTCTCCAGCGGGCCCGTTCCATAGCCTTCATTTTGACATTCAAAGTTAGCTTTGCCCAGTATGGGCCCAAATAGTGTGTATTTTTAATATCCAGGTTATGCGTTTCCCAGAAACAACCCCACTGTGAAATGCCTTGTGAACCACTGCAGCCTAAACGGTTGGGCTCTGAGACTTGACCAGACTTTGGCTATTTATATAGACCTTTTAGCCATGGGGAAAAGCAACCTGGGGCCAGTTAGAAGCGCAGTGCATTTACATCTCAGCTTTTCTACTGTTCTCCAACCCAAATTTTACCCTCATTACAAATATTTGAATTAGAAACAAAATGTTTTGTGGCACTTTAAAGCAGAAATGGCAACTCCATACATTTCAACACAGAGATGAAAACTGAGACATATTTGGCCAAGCAACTTCAGAGTATGGCCAAGATGCAAAAACTTACTAATGAGGGAAAACACACAAAGTAGGAGAGTCTGCAGCACTTTGCTTTTGCCTGAGCCTCCTGGGAAGAGGATGACTTTGCCTCCTCCTCTCTTATCCCTCTTGTTGAGTTATTTGAGGGCAAACTAGTTTTGCCTTTAAACTCAGTTTGCAGGAAATGAAGTAAGCTGAGGACAAAGGGGGTAACAGGGACATTTCAAAAGCAGGATGATAGAGGAATAATCGGGACCGTCCCTGAAAAATTGGGACAGTTGTGTTAGGCTTGAAATTTGGTGCTCTGTAACTTGCTATAGAATTAATACTTGACAATCATTAACTTGATATTAATTGGCATTTTAGACACTTGTAGCTTATCAAGCAACTTTGCTTTAGAATTGTTTGTTCTGCCTAGTACATGTCAGTGGTCAAAGATATCTTTGAGAATGATCCAGGATATTGATTGGAACACACAGATTTAGGAATGTGAAGAGTCAGATAAAATGTAACATGTGTAAACTGTAACTTTAGGCTGTTGTGGGTTTTCCAGGTTTTGAGGCTGTGTTCTATTAGTATTTTCTCCTGACGTTTCGCCTGCACCTGTGGCTGGCGTCTTCAGAGGATCTGGTGGCATGGAAGTGAGACAGAGTATATATACTTGTGTGGTCCCCGGGTGGGAGGAAGCAATTTGCATATGCTACAGTTGGCCTGTGTGATGGCCTATTGTTAAATGAGATAGGCCATCACACAGGCCAATTGTAATACATGCAAACTGCTTCCTCCCACCCGGGGACTACACAAGTATATATACTCTGTCTCACTTCCATGCCACCAGATCCTCTGAAGATGGCAGCCACAGATGCAGGCAAAACATCAGGAGAAAATACTAATAGACCACAGTCTCGAAGCCCGGAAAACCCACAACAACCTATGGATACCGGCCATGAAGGCCTTTGACTTTACATCAAACTGTAATTTGTTGACGCTGATGCATTAATCTTTTCTTCCATGTAAGCATTCTTTAATATAAACATAAAAATGGTATAAGAAGGGAAGCCTGAAAGAATAAATCATCCTTCCTTACTTGGATGGATCCTTTGGCCAAGGTTACTTGTGTGTGTGTGTCTTTCTTTTCTTCTCTTTTCTACCTTCCTACCTTATGTTTGGGGGTCCAGGTCAGCTCCATGTCCACCTGGGGATATGGTGAGGTATGGTTTGTTTATCCACCCTAACAGTTGGACAGGTTACAACTTTTTTTTTTAATGGAAGGAGGTTGACTGGATCTTTCAAGTCACTGGAGTCAACACTAATGGCAACATTCAGTAGCTGCTGCTGCTGACATGCCTACTGGTACTGGAACCAAAACTCAAAATTCCACAGAAATTACAGCAGCTGTCTATGGTACAGGAGGATGCCAGATCATAGAGCTCTGTAAACTAACAAGGCAGAATGTCCCTTTCTGACAAGGGAAAAGTCAGGGTTTTTTTCCCCACCACCACTGCTGAATTTTGATGTGCTTGCAAGCAGCAATGGTAACAGTAATGGCCAACAGAGCTTCTAAAATTGGGTTGAGATAGAGAAAAGACTCTTTCTTTTCTCTAACTGCATTAGGTCCTCTCTGTTGAAATGTATTCTGGAGATAATTTGCTAGCAAGAGATTTGGGAAGGATGACCCAAAAACAGAAATCAATGTGTCTGGTTTCCATAGATAAAGCCATTCCTCACTGCTGAGGAGGATACTTGCTGTTCTTCAAAGAAGGCCACTACAGATAGTAAAACAACATCCTAGGCCTGATTTCTGCCTTGCTTGTGCCTGCCTTCCTGATGACAGGAGCTGAAAAAGTACAGGTCAAGCTACTTGTGAACAGCAGCCAACTGGGCTTCCTGCAATGGCTAGTTTTGCTATTATATTACATCTTTGCTTATGTGTTTGTTTTGGATTGTTTTTGTTTTTATCATCAGTATCCTATTTATAATGCAAGTGTCCTGCAGGTTGGAAATCTGAACTCATTTTGGCTCGGATATTATACCCAACCATGTTTTGCCCTACCTGTATTTTAGGATCCAAACTGCAGTGTGCTCTTCCAATAAACTAGGGGTATTCTACAAACTTCAGAGCTCTCATCCTCAAAGTGACTGGGTAGTCCCTTCCATTTTTCTTTCAAAATGCCATTTTAAACAGTAGGAAGGGATTGAAATCACATTAAATGGGTTAAGTGCATCCCCTGCATACTCCAAGGGACATGAATGTCCAGTTTGGGGCCAGTTTTTATGATGGGGACTTGAAAAGTAAGGCCTTGGTGGCCTGTATGTATTCTGCAAGCCACACAATTCTAAGCCTCATACAGGCAGAACATGGTTTACTGCTTTCATCCCATGTATATCCTTAAGCACTCCAGTTTCCAGTGGCAGTAACTGGTTTATCAACTCAGGAACTGCAAGAACAAAGCACAAATCATGCCTTGAAAGTAGCAGAATCACAGAGTTAGAAGAGACCACAACGACCATCAAATCCAACTCATGCAGGAACACACACTCGAATCACCCACAGCAAATGGCCATCCAGCCTCTGTTTAAAAACTTCCAAAGAAGGCGACACCACCACAAAGGCAGCATATTCTACTGTTGAATGGCTCTTACTGTCAGGAAGTTCTTCTTGATGCTTAGGTGAAATCTCTTTTCCTGTTGTTTGAATCCACTGCTCCATGTCCTAATTTCTGGAGAAACAAAAAATAAGCTTGCTCCATCTTCAACATGACATCCCTATAAATATTTAAACAGGACTATCATGTCACCAATTAACCTTCTTTTCATCAGGTAAAACATGCCTAGCTTCCTGAACTGTGGTGCCCAGAACTGGACACAGTATTCTAGGCAAGGTCTGACCCCATAGGGATGTTATGCAGAAGACAGAGCCAGCTTTTCTGTTGCTCCAGAGATTAGGACATGAATCAATGCAGTCAAATTACAAGAAAAGAGATTCCACCTAAATATTAGGAAAAACATCTTTATTGTAAGAGCTGTTTCACAGCGGCATAGACTGCTTTAAAGGATACTGGAGTCTTCTTTGGAGGTTTTTAAATTGAGGTTGGATGGCTGTATCTCAGAAACTATTTAATTGTGTATTTTTGCATGACAGGAGGTTAGACTAGACATTCTTTGTGGTCTTTTCTAGTTCTGTGATCCCACGGACACAGCTACAATGCTGGCAAGAAGTCAGGCCAGGCTGAGGGTAGTGCAAAGTAATTTTTAACACCATGAGATTGAGAGGTGTTTAGAGTTGGCATAACTTCAACTAGTCTAGTATGGGCTCAGTTAGCCCTTGGCCAGGTAGCATCTTCGCTTACTGAAGATCTGCAGCTAACAACCTAATCTAAAGGACATTTGTTTAGGAATCAGTTCCAATGCACACAGTGGACAAAGCCTCCATGGAATTAGCCTTCAGGCAGCACATTCATCTCTCTAGTGCTGGATATTAGACAGCCAGCATGGTGTAGTGGTTTGAATGTTGGATTATGACCCTGGAGACCAGAGTTCAGTTCCCTACTTGGCCATGGAAAATGGAAACCCACTGGGTGACTTTGGGCACATCACACTCTTATCCCCAGAAAACTCCACAATAGGTTCACCTTAGGGTCACCATAAGTCAGAAACAACTTCAAGGCACATAGCAACAATAATGTTAACACCTGACCGCCTCACACACACACTCAAAAACACCCCTGTTCTTGCAAAATGGGATTTTTTTTATTTGATGTGAATGATACTCTACTGGAACCTGGACTGAAGCTCAAAATTATTTTATCTGAGACAGAGGCCATTTCCGCGCTAGACTGTTATACTGCTGTTATTCCACTTTTACAGTGCTGTTGTTCCACCTTTGAGGCCTCTCCCTAAACTGCAAACCCCAGGATTCCATAGGATGATGGAAGTGGAATAACAGCACTATAACAGTCTAGTGCAGAAATGGCCAGAGAGTACGATATATATGAAAATGTTTTGTTGATGATGGACAGATGCATCGCAAAGATGGGAGGGAGTCAGGGAAGAGAAACAGGAAGTAAAAATGAAAAGGAAATTAAAGCAGAATCCAGTCAAATTCACTGGTTCCAGTCTCGGTGGGATCAATATACACCTGACAGCAGAGCTTTGAAAAGTTACCTTTTTGGGACTACAATGCCCAGAAGGTCAACTACCAAATAACTCCAAAAAGCAGTCTGCATTCATCCTTCAGTGTTGTTTATTAAAGTGCATCCAATTTAAGAGGCTTGCATTCATAAGATCACTGTAAGTCAAAGTCAACTTGCTGGTGAATAACAGCAATTTAAAAAATGATCTCTGAACTGGGACAGCAGATAAGATTCCACAGTGAAATGATCTATGTAGCTTTGACTTTTATTAGTTATAGTATATTTGCTTTGTTTTGTGGTATCAACATATGATATATTTTTGTTTTTATGTTAGAATAACTGCCCAAACCACTCAGAAGCTGGAAGTGGATTATTTCTACAGCTAAGTGAATTTATCCCTTTTGTTTTGGAAAAGAACGTATTCAGCTATGTGATAAAAGTGTTCTTGAACTGAGAGTTGGGAAGATGGCATTTTGCTTTCCAAAACAGAAGTGGGCAGCTGCAAAGAGTCCAGAGGCCAAAATCTCATTTCCCATATATCTGGGCCCACATGGGGCATGCCCACCCATCCACCCACTTTTAACTGAAAGTGACCGTTCAGTTTGGGCCTTTAAAATGTACCACTCCCAATAACAGGAATAAATGGAGAATTACAATCCTGGAGGCCTCTGGAGGAGTGAGCATCATTCCTTCCCCAGTGTGGGTTTTTTTAAAAAATTGTGGTTCAAGGGTTTTTTTTAGATGGGTTCAGATGTTACAAAGAAAGTCTTCAGTGGGTCAGCTCTCACCTTGATATAAAATATAGGATTCTGTCACTTACTTAGTTTTATGGCACTTAATATTCCCCTCCCCCTCCTCCTCCTCTTTTTCTTTCCAAAACATTTGGGCCTTCCAGGCATTCTATTGAGATGGAGATGACTGTGGCAGCCACCTTCTATGATATTCTGTTCAGGTCCTTAAAATATATTTTTTAACTCATTAAAACATACAAATAGCAAAGAGAGGCTGAAAGCATCACCCCTAATCCTTTGCTCCACGATTCTCCAACTGTCCTGATTTGGCAGGAATAGTCCTAATTAATCCACCGCCATCCCACTTTTTCAGCTGCTTTTAAAATGTTCCAGTTTCCCTCTCATTCTGCAGCCTCCCTCCTTTGTCCTCAGCTTATTTCAATTGCTGCAAATTGAGTTGAAAGGACAAAAGTAATTTGCACTCAGTTAATTCTGTGGCAGGGGGAGAGGAAAGGAAGAGGCAGAGTCTTGTCTTTCACAGGAGGCTCAGGCAAAAGCAAACTGTTGTGGCCTCTCTTAGCTTGCATCTTCTTTCTCATTAATAACTTTTGCCATCTTGACTCCACTCTGATCTTGCCTGGCCATACACATCCTGGTTTTCTTCTATGAAATGCTGGAGAGTACGTGGTGATTGCTTATTGTGGGCCACCACTAGGAAAAGTTACCTTTTTAGACTATAACTCACTGAATCCCTCATCCAACATGGCCAAAGTAGTTTCTGCTCTAGATTTTTTCTCAGGGGCCAAACTAGAAGCATGAGAAGTCAACTAGTGCCCCTTCACTGTCCCTAAACTGTCCCACCAGATTCCACACCAGGCAACAAATGACAAGATGGGTGTGACAAAAGCAGCAAGATTTGTCAGCTGAGAGGTTGGGACACTTTATCTAGCTCCTAAAGTGCTGCTACATCAAAGGAAAGAGAAGAAACTAAAAGACCATGTTCCCACCGTGCACGCAGCTGTTTAAGCTCCTTCATTCAATGTCCTTGAAGCAAGCAAAGCTGGGAAGGAAAACAGTAATAATGTAGGTTTGGCTCAGCAATTTTCCTTTCAAGCATATTTTGTTTAACCAACCATACTGAGAATATTCTCCATCTGTCTCTTGGGCAGGGGAAACGGTTGTTATTGTTAAAGATATAAACACATTTCAGTGTGTGGTTTAATCGTTTAACGACTGATTCCTTTCCTGATGGATGGCAGATAGGTTCCTTCCAATGTTCCCAGACCAAGGGAAATTTCCCCAGAAATTCCTTTCTTCCTTCTCTTACCATGTAATTTTTCAAAGAGATACAGAGAGAGAGAGAGAGATGGAGAGAGAGAAACTGATCCCAGTCATCTCCATATGGTTGAAGACAGGGAAATATCAGATGCAGAGGTTGGAACATTTACATTGTTGGACTACAACCACTAGAATACCCCACAGATGGAGTTCAACCACGTATGTCAAGCAAGAAATCAACAAGATTTTCACTAAAATTAGTAGAATTAGCACCTAAACACACACAAACACACACACACACACACACACAAACACAAGCAAATGGTTATCAGTTTTGGATGGAGAAGGGTCACCGCACTAGATTGTACCAAATTTTGCAATAGTTCCTTTTCTGGACTACCAGTCTCAGAATCCCCTTGCCAGCATACCATAATATCAGATAATACAGCTTTCATATATCTGCTTCTCAATCCCTATAGGTGATATGAGAAGGCTCTGTTTCTGGTGAATGATAAGCAGATGGCATCTGATCTTGGGAGATAATGTAACATTGCAAGATACTGTGAGACAGCAAAGCGCATATCAAACCTACACTGCAAATATAAATGTCATATGGTACACAAGTACAGACCCCCTGCAAATATAAATGTCATATGGTACACAGGTACTGGAACTGTACCACTGGAAATTTTAATGTGAGGAATATTGAAAGCAAAATAGCAAGAACTATATACTATGTGATTTATCTATATATAGGGCCAGTCCTACTCTTAGGAAGCCTAAAGCAGTAGATACTGACATCATTGCCCTGGAGCCCTCTGATGATGCCCCACTCTTGAAAGATAGAGCTGGGTATTTGCCCTATGTCTGTCTACACTACTTAAACTAGCTTGTTGCTCCTGAGTGTGGTGGATGAGGCTATCCCACTACCAGTGTAGAATTCATGACAGTCCACGAAATGGAAAGGCTGCCATCTCAAACATTCTGCATGAGGCAGAAAAATGTTTTGGACCTGCCTTGATGTGGATTTATCTACAACTTTCCACCAGCAATAGTTACTAGTGTAACTTACTCATATTTGCCTGCGTATAAGATGCACCCATTACGACACATCCCATTTACACACTGGCGGATACTATTTGCCAGTGTATAAGACACACAGGTGTATAAGATACACTCCATTTTCAAACAGTATTTTTCAGGGAAAAAAGTGAGTCTTATGTGCCAGGAAATACAGTATATGCTGGGACAAGCAGTGTATTATGTTACCCTGTTACCAATGTTGAAGTAACAGTGAACTGCCAGCCCAGTCACCTTTTCTACATGGAATAGAAGAGGGGGCACCATTTTTGTCCTCTTCTTTAGGCAGAAAATGAATGGGGCTGGCCTTTCCCTTATGTCTTGGTGAATCCTCACTCAGTGGCTAAGATTCTACATCAACAGACATACCTGTACCATGTAGTTACATCTCACAATGCCACCCCCTTAAAACCACCTTGTAAGAAGAGCAGCCCCCCCAACATGAGCATTTCCGTGTTGTTGGAAGGTGGGGGTGAGCAAGGATGCATCCAGTTATTTTCCTGTAGCTGAATATGCTGCCAGGATGCCATCTGCAGAGAGCTTGCATGGACCCAGAGAGGTCTGCGCAGATGTGCCTATTGTAACACATCCAACTACAGGAAAATAGTTGGACATATCCTTGCTCAACTCCCTGCTCTCCAACCACACAGAAATTTGTGAGTGGGATACATGGCTTACAGGGTGAGTTTTTTTGGAGGGTTAGTTATTGCATGGTTGGATTCTAATCTCTTAACAACCATAAAAGCGACCTGTGCTGGTGAAAGTCTCACTTGTTGTTGTTATGTGCCTTCAAGTCATTCCTGACTTCTGGCGACCCTTAAGTGAACTTATCACAGGGTTTTCTGCGGCTGAGTGGATGTGATGTGCCCAAGGTCACCCAGTGGGTTTCCATGGCTGGACGAGAAACTGAACCCTTGTCTCTAGGGTAATCCAAACATAATCCAAACCACTACACCATGCTGGCTCACACCATTGTATTTCACCAGTAGGATGCCAGCCAGTGTGTTTTCTGGAATCATGAAAAAAATGGCTTTCTTGTTCAGAAGCAATGGATATGCAAGCCATTGGGAATCAAATGAGTCCCCAGACTTCCTGCCCCTTATATATAATTGCTGTTCACTTCTGAAAAAGATGCACATAGAGACATGCAATGTGCTAAAGACTGCACAGAAAAACAATGCAGATGGGGCTATGTCACTAACCTTCCTAAACCAAAATGTGAGGGAGTTCAGCCTCACATTCCACGTTTGTTAAGTAAGAGTAAAAATGATTAACTGAGGCCACAAAGAAGAGTAGAACAGTCCTATTAATAGAATGTTCCCAAGTTGACACTTTGTTCAGTTAAAAGCCTTTCAGTAAACTAACAGAACAATCGTAATCTTGAATTATTCCCTCTATAACTGCTCCAAACCCTCCTTGCTCTAGCAGAACACACAACTTCAATGCTGATTTTAAATGTCACACTGGTCAGAGTCAGCTCTACCATTAGGCAAAATGAGGCACCCCATCTTTTATAGGGCAGAGCTCTGTGCGCTTCCATCTAGTTTGTCTCATGCTTTCTAAAGTAGCTTGTGGCAATGGGTTGTTGTCCTGTTGCCAGTGTGCAAGCATAATCCAGCTGCCAGTACACATAATGGTGGAAGGACACAATTTTGTCCTATACCTCGGATAGAAAAATGTCTGGGGTCTGCCCAGGCACTGTTGCACGCATACCACTGGCAGTTACTGGTACAACATTTATGCTGGGTGGAGGCCTCCACTATTACCACATTACCACCAAGGGCGGAAGGCTATGTGGAGACTGGAAAACATTTTCTGTTTTGTCAAGGGATGTTTGGTATAAATGATTAACTAACATTACACCCCAATCTTGGTATAAAGGTATGCTTGCAAGAGAATCCAAGTTTGAAGACTCTCATTGGAGACAATGAAGAATACCAGAAAATATGGCTTTTTAAAGTGGTACTATTAGGTTAGGAGAAATCCAATCTGGTGTAGAGGTTTGAACACTGGACTATGACCCTGGAGATGAGAGATTGATTCCCTACTCAGCCATGTAAACCCACTGGGAGATCTTGGGCACGTCACACACTCTCAGCTCCAGAAAACCCTGACAGATTCCTCATAGGGTCCCCATAAGAAGTAACTCAAAGGGAAACAACAACAACAATTAGGTCAGGACTTTGTGGCAGATGTCCAGGGCTCTACTCAGCAGGATGAGAAGGGGCTGGACACTCAACATAACATTGCTGTCTGGTTTACCACATTTTGAAGGAAGTGAAATAATGCACATTGCTAGCTAAGCCATTAAGTCTAGAGTAAAAATTCGCCTAACTGCTTCACTGGCTTCCCGCTGGCTTCCGCCCATTGCTTTCACAACCATGACAGAAGATTGGATTCCAAGCCACTTAACTTTGTAGCCAATCATAGCACACAGCCAGGGTTATATAAGCTTGATTTTTAAAGGGGAGTCTAGCCCTATCCAGTTTTCATTCCAGTTCAAAACCAAGAACCAACGTTTCAGAATTGTTGACACAAATTCTATCTTTCCTTCCAAAGCTCATCCAACCTTGATGGCTAAACTTGTAGCAGCCTCTAATTATTGTTCTTTTGGATACAGTACATTTTGGCAGATATAAGCATGTCTTGGCATTGGACAATCAGGTTTATTGTGGCAAACAGTTTTTTTTTTAATGCTATAAAATGGGAGTATGAACAGGAGCACATAATGGTGCCCTCTGCTATCACTGTAGATAAGATATAGATTTTCATATTGGAAAAGATCACCCAAGTGTCCTACACTGAGATAACCAATATTTCCAAATTTTTAAATGAACGGAAGGCCTCTCTCTGCAGACCATCCCTGAGTTAATCATGAAGAGCTAGCATGTTACAAGAGGCCTATGGGCCTCCTACTGCTTTTAAGCTGTCAATATTGCAAATGAAAATGCTACAAAAGCTGTAATCATTAATGGTGATGCATGTGAACTGCCTGCAGCCAATGACAAATTGTGTCGATATTTGAGATTTTGCTACTTCTGAACAGCAGCCTGTTACATAAAATAGGAATATGTTTCAAAGTGTGCCGAGAAGTCATTGTTGTGATTTCAGAAACAAGTCTCCCACATTTTCAACACCAGCCTAACCATGAGGGAGAGTAAGATGACCACTTAACTATCAGATTAGGGTTGTCAAATTGCTAGTTACTTCATTTGTTACTGTTGCTTTTTCACTGCCAGGGACAGGGAAAGATGCTCATAGGATTTTTCAGCTTCTACTGCCAAAATAACTTGGCTGCATTTAGGTAATAGCTCTGGTTTGGCACCTGATTTGGCCAGTTTAGGTCTGGTCCTGATTCTGTCTGGTGTGATCCAGATCCAACTTGAATTGCAATCTGGGAATCTAGGTTACTAGTCATCCCCTACTGATTTGCACTGGAAACAAAAAATGGCTATAACTTTTAAATTTTTTCACATATCACCATGAAATTTGGAGACACAGAAGATCCTAAAGAGGGGATTTACCCAGAAAAAAATCAGAGAGTAAACTCCAAGTGTGTGTGCGTGCGCACGTGCGCGTGCACAGCTTGCTTTTTCTCTAAAAGCAAATGGGATTTTTAAAGCTGTTGATTGCTAAACCTTTGTTACCCTGTTTACTGGGGGTCCCGTGAGGGACTCCAAATGTGCTCAAATATTACGTGCGGAAAATTAGCTCAGAGCACAAGTTAACAAAAACGAGCGGCAGGGCAACGCAGCAGAATCTTTAACCCAATGTCTACGGGGTCAGGCCAAGTTAAGAAGCACACCAAATATGAAATAATAACAGCGATTTTATCAAATATAGGCAAACAGTGTACGCAACACACTCACACAAGTAACTATAGAAAATAAAGGTGTTAGCAGTATAGAGGAATTTGAGGGTTTGTTGAATTGGGTTATACTACACCTGTCCGAAGCCCGGGGAAGATCACAGCGGAGGTCCATTAACTGTGCAGTCTTGGATGGAGAAAGCTCGGCACACAAAGCGGCAGCAAGGCGGAATGGAAGTTCAGAGTGATCCAAGGAAGGTCTCAGAATTGGGGGGTTTTATAGGGAAAATATGACCATGGGCTAGTCTGTACTTGGGAGAGAACAATGAGGTTTGGGCGTGAGACAATGTCTTAGAAAGGTCAGAATTTAACATGATTGATTTAAGTCCGAATCAACAATGGAATGGCCAGTATGCAGATGTAGTGCGCTTGACAGTTAAGCATCTAGCTCGTCAAGTTACCTGCTTGGGGCAGGGGGCTCTTTGTATTAGCGTGCATCCTTAATGAGGTGTTTGTCTGGGGAGGTCTTCTAAAGCAAGATCTGGCTGAGTGAGGCTTGCCTGGGTGGAGAAAGGAATGTTCAGCAATTAGGGCCAAGCCTAGTTCTGTGCTTGTTCGGGGGCCTCACAAACACTTGGCCGAGGGTGGCAAAATGGGGCCGAACTGTGATACCAAAATGATATCTAGTATCTTCCGAAGCCAGGCCAGTTCACGGTGATAACACCTTGGCAATTCGAGCTTCTTGTGACCTGGCACTGTTCCCGTATAAGATCAATCACCTGAATCTTTTAAAGTTTAATTAAGATATATGATAATCATAATGATTAATCATAATGAAATGATGGTTTACTTGATGAAAGGGCATTTCGTTGCTTTATTTTACAGTAGTCCTACTAGGGAGATTCAGTCATGCAGCATAAAGAAGTAGAGGTAGGGATGGAAAGAAGATGCTTTACCAGCACTCTAACTGGTGAGATCCCTTGATGAATTGCTCTGTTCCACCTTCAGGCATTTGGTGATCTGGGTTGATGTTGGAAACTTTCCTCTCATGGGCTGTTAGTTCCTCTATCCATCTGTTACTAAACCTCTTGGGAAGAGAAGAGACTGAAAGCTTCTACTGCCAGGAGATTCATCACCTTTGTTTTTGTCCAACTTGCTTTGCCTCTGCTGCATGGTTGTTGGGACTTTTCTATTTCTGTTCTGAGCAAAACTGTTTGGTCCTAACTCTTGAAGTGTTGGAGCAAGCTGCTGATGCTGTACGCCTTGGTGATTTATACCTGCTCCTTTACAGTGAAGGCAGATAAAATTACCCCCAAATGGTCGATATAAATGTTCTGCCTTTTTTCTGGTTATTCAGACTTCTTGTCTTCCATCTAACACCTCATAAAAACAATTAGGGGCAGCTTACATGGGCAGGGAAGAATATGTTGTGCTATCTAATACACATAGATTCATTTAACAGATAAATTATCAAATTAACAAGAAAGCCAAACTGAGCTGAAGGAATTGCCAAAACCACCTCTGAGTACCCCTTGCTTAAGAAAACCGTATGAAATTCATCATATGCCAACAGGTGATCTGAAGGCAGAAACACCCTCCACATACACACTCTCTCAACACAACAAAACAGAGACCCAGAGAGACCAACTCAGATGAAATAAAGAACAACCCGTCCTTCACACCTCCTGCTAACACAGAACAGAGAAATTTCAGTGACCTCACATAATCCCCCCCATAAATACTGTGATTCTTAGCTGAGATTCTTGCCCCTGAATGTACAACTGAGCTGTCAATGATCAAACCCCAGCTTTCTTCTCCTCTATACCACACCGCTGTCCTTATATTGTCATTTTAGAGACATGCTGTGTGATTACATTTCTACTTATTTTCAGTGCCCAAATTTTGGATCAACTTGAACCATTTCAGACTGCAGTTCTATTCCAGAAACAAATTTGGTCAATCTGATCCAGTCAAGGAGCCTACATAAATCAGTTTGAATCAGCCTGATTTGTTTCTGCTGAATTGATCACACAGCCCTAGTAATAAAGGCCTTTATTTAGGCAAGTAGGAGATCATTTGTTTCTCCACCTCGGCAGCAGAATGTCTTGGTTCAGAACTACACATTAAAGTTCTCTTTCTCAGGAGTTGGAATACAGCATATTTCATGAACACATACACACAAACATTGCATTGGACATGTATTATCAGTACAGAATTGGACATTATTAGACAGGAGTCAAGAGATTCAATTACTTTAAAGAAGACTTTAGGGTAACTTCCAATGATAGCGGACTTCTAAAAATGTGGTTAACATTACAGAAACCAAACCATAATTCCAATGAATTTCCTTGTTCATCAGTTCCACTGTATAGATCATTTTGCTTGTGTCACATTCATTAAGTTTGGTCTACAAGAGGCAAACATAAACGGGTAATTTCAAAGCAAAAGTGGGAAGAATGTGGCCATCGATGTTATTGGACTGCAGTCTTTGTGGTCCCTCTCCATTAGCTATGCTTCTAAAGTCCAGAAGCATTTGGAGAGCTATATGTTTCCAGCCTCTGGTTTAAAACTTCAAATCAAATTGGGTAGAAATCCAGATGCCACTACCACTATAAAGATGAGCAGGCAGGTAGCATAACCTGATAACCATCTGCTGCTCCAGAGACTAAAAGAGAGTTCAAATTACAAGAAAAGAGATGATCCCAAAAGGTGGAGGACCCCTTGAGGTCCTTCAGCAGTATCTGCAATTCAGTGTAAAAATGAGGGAATTAATTAGCTCTTGTTAGGAGGGTTGCAAGGGGCGAGGTAACTAGCAGGATCTTCCCACCAATGTTCAAAAGGTCCTTGCAGGAAAACCAGCCAAAGACTGAAAAGTAAATTAAAATGTGTTTTATTGAGGGGAATTTGCTCATACACGCACACAAGATACAAAAAGTCATGCATTCACACAAGAGCTAACTGAAGGCAAGGGAGGAAAATTATGAATAGCAAAGCTGAAGTCTTTGGGTTATAATTACCAACGCAGAAGAGCAGCAAAGAAACAGTGAAGTGGCTCAAACTCACATCTAAGGTCAGTACAAAGGGGAGATCAGAGCGACATGGTGATGTTCAGCATTTTAGGTACTGCAGCTAACTGGTCAAAATGAAGGATACTTATAGCCAAAATCTGCCTAAAGGACAAAGGATGTAGATGGCTCTCTGCCTGAGGTTGCCGAGTGGACAATGAGGTCCAGACTGCATTGATTATCTTAGTGTTAGGTGACAAAGAATTAATGGCTATCATAATAGCTCTGTAATAGTGGACAGGAAAAAAGGAATATTGTAGAAGATGTCTAGGTGCTAGGAAAGAGGACTGAAACAACCAGTGGTTTGACGAGAGATTTCCTTTGCAATTGTTTATGATGCCAGAGATGATACAGCTTAGTTTAAGCCTATTACCTCCGGAGTTACCTGGTAATTGTTCTGACAATGGCCTAGGCCAGGCCTAGAGGGGGTCTCTGACCCACTCTGCAGCACACATGTTCAGTCAGTATTCTTCCTTTGTCCAGTCTGGCCTTACAGCCACATTAGGATTTACTTTATATCAACGCCAACTAATACATATTGCCAATTAAGTTATATTTTGCCAATTAAACCATATCAAATGGGGGGGTGCTGATTAGTAACAAACTTTAAAGAGTGCTTTTGCTGTTTATTCCTGCATGACAGAGGGTTGAACTAGATGGCCCTGTGGCACTTTCCAACTCTAGGATGTTATGATTTTCTGATTTTGAAAACCTCGGGACTAAAAGGCAGCACTGAAGTATTTCTGATTCAGATAGATAGACAGACAGACAGACAGACAGACACATACATACATACATACATACATACATATAAATACACCCCCCCCACAGAATCTGTAATTAAGTCATAATGCTGCACAGAATCCCTTTTAGTCAATTTTGCTTCTTCATTATCCTTCCCTTCTTCCAAAGAACTCAGGATTGTTTATGAAGTCACCTCAAGCACACACTCACACATAATAACCTTATGAGATAGGCTGAGAGAAAAGTTCTGGCTCGAGGTCACCTTTGAGCTCCTTAGCTGAATCAGGATCTCCCCAGTCTTAGCTTAGCCCTGTAACCAAAATGGCACACTTTCAACTTGAGCACATCTCCTTCTGTCCTGAGCATACCTAGCTCTACTGGGTTGCGGCCCTACTGTTTTGCAGTCAGTTTGGCCAATAAAACCGTCTCCCTGACTAATCTTTTATTTTTGGTTTTATGTGTTGTGACACAGAGAAGAAACATTCAAAGACAGTTTATTAGATGCCATGACATTTTAAACTGCAACATGGTTAAGAGGCAACACATGAATCTTATTATCTGAGTTACTTTCTAGGAAAAGAAAGGTAACTCAGGGAGTACCTTTGTTGCATTATTCCTGCCAAAGTGTTTTGGGTCACTGTGTTGGTTTTTGACCTCCACAAGGAAATGGTCAGCTTGGGCCCCATGAATTTAATGAAAGTAGGTTTTACTTTCCAGATATCTGTCAGTTTCACAGTAGTGTGGAAATATTGCTGGAAACACTTATGCTTTGCAATGTAGAAAGCAAGCCAAAACTAATTTTTGGCTCCTTCAGTGAAAAGATTTTGACTGTAGATCACAAAAGTTTCTCCATATGTCTTGAACAAGAGAGGTACTTACTTTGGCTGCTGAGGTGATATGAAATATCTCAGGAGGCTGGTTGTGTTCCCCCACCTCAATTTTTCTGTAACAGCTCTTCCAAAACAAGCCTTCATAGGGCTTCTAGATCTTTTCAGACTTTCCATTGCTATCCTATACTTGTGAGAACTTCACAATTATACTGGAACGCAACACAATTCATCTGTTCAAAGTCACCTGCAGAATGGAGAATCTGCAGCTCTTGGCATCTTCCAGTTCCTTGGTTGCTCTTGGCCCACTCTCACTCTCTGGAGTGACCCTACGGGAATTGCTTCCTCTTTTGCTTCTGGTTTGAATGTAAGAGGTAGTGATAGAGAAAAGATGGGATGGTGCAGAGAACACATACATCTAGGCAACCTTGCAAAGCTTGCTCTCTTCTGGCTCTGGCTCCACTTGCCATTGGCCATGGTCCCCAGTTGACTTCAAAGAGAAAGGTTCCTCACCCCTGGCTACTAGCCATGCTGTCTATGTTGGATGAGGAGGATGGGAACTGTAATCCAAAATGTCTAAAAGACACAGAGGATACCTCCAACATTTTTCAAGTAGAATTTTCTTCTCTCCTTCCTGCACTCCATCATCCACCCCAAATTTGGCTCTGGATGGTTCTCTGGCCGTATGGAGCTGGATTTGCAGGTATATCAGGAACTGTAATGACAGAAGAGATGATCTTTCTCCTACTGGATTCTGCCATTTTACCACCAAAGCTCCAGTCTTATTTTGGTGTATGACAATCTTCTTCGTATTAATTTATATGTGTTGTCTAGACACTCTCTTCATTTAGTGATAATGGATTAGATTAGGGAAAGCCCATGTGGCATAGAGATTTGACTGCTGGACTAGGAATCCCTGTTTGACCATGGAAACTTACTTGTTGATCTTGGGCAAGTCACTCTCTTTCAGCTTCAGAGGAAGGCAATGGCAAACCCTCCTCTGAATAAACCTCGCTGAGAAAATCCAGTGATAAACTCACTTTAGGGTCACCAAATATCAGAAACAACTTGAAGGCACACAACAACAACAATTAGACCAAAGGTAATATGTGGTGGGTGCACATGCTAGGTGGAGAGTTACTGTTTTTGAACTGCAACTCTCAGAATTTCCCAGGCAGTTGGATTGCAAATTTTTGGATTGCAAATCCCTTTTTGGATTGCAAATCTTTGAAATCCCGAATGGCCAGGCTGGCTGGAGAGTTTGGGAAGATGCAGTCTACCAAGCCACTTTTTAATGCTGCAAATCAGTCTAAGATCCTTGTTAGTTTTTGTAAATGTTCATGCAGAAGTCAGCTCCGCCCTATTTCTACATCACTCTGAGGAAAATGCATGAAGATTCATGCTGCTTTCCAATGTATTTTCTCACAAATATACATCTGTAGGTATTTTACCTAAACACGTGAATTTTGCAACACCTTTTGTTTTTAAATATGCATTTCCCCAAAATGTATATTTTGTATGCGCTTTTGTACATTTTGAGCCAAGAACTAGATGAGCAAAAGGAAGAGAATTATGGAAAGGCCTGCTGATCTATGTATTCATTTGGGAAATACAAATCAGGTCAGGTTTACTTAAAAATGAAGATCAAACCAAACCTTTTAGAAACCCTGCTATGCCCACATTGATCTTGGGACTAATGATACAGAAATCCAATCTTACCTCCTCACACCAGTGCCTTTTACAAAAACAGAATGCTGGTAATGAACACACCCAAATTTGGGTGTCTCTCCCTCTCTCTTTGACAGCTTTTTCCAAAATAGTTCCTTTCCAATATGCAAGGAGAAGTGGAACAAACTAATCCAGTTTTCTTGGCTTTGTCAAGTTTATAGCCCACACCTTGTACTCATTAATAATGTGTGTGTATCATCCTTATGAGAAACAGGTCTAGTTTTCCCATTAACAACAACAACAACAAAAAGAGAGAAATGGAACAGTATGAGGCCACACAGCTGTGTGGGTTCTTTGGATTTGCAACTATGTGACTAAAATTCTCACCTTTTCAAGCAAGAAGCAGAGGCTGGAAAATATACTTTTTGGACTATAACTCCCAGAATCCCCCAAGGTTGTATTCCAATAAACATATTCAGAGGTAGCTGTGTAGGTAGTGAAGCAACACACAACAAAATGCAAATCCACAAAAGAGTGATATCTTTATTGGCTTACCAAAATGCAGAAACTACATCTCATCATGTTTGCTTTCTTAACACCAAGGCCATCCTTCTTCTTAAACTACCCAAGGGTTAGATTTTTAAGTCAGGAACTATGGCAGTTGGTGGTTTCCATGTCAAGTGAGGTGGTGAATCTGCTTTGGGTTTAAGTCTGAACTGTAAAGGAACTACTCAAAGAGCCGAAGCTATTTTGGGAACAATATTCAACATTATGGATGGCTCCTTACAAGTTTAAAGTGACTAAAACCTGTTCTGGATTCATCATCTCACCGGCCGTTTCCATGCTACACTGTTTTAATGCTATTATTCCACCTTCAACATCCTGTGGAATTCTGGGGTTTGTAGTTTACTGAGGCCAAAGAGTTCTCTGGCTGAGAATTCTACATGCCTCTTCCTAAACTACAAACCCCAGGATTCTATAGGATGTTGAAAGTGGAATAATAGCACTACAGCAGTGCAGTGCGGAAATGGCTACTGACATGGAAGCCAAAACAGACTGTTGCCACTGGTTGGGAAGGTAGAATACCAGTCCAGTGAAAACAGCTGTCTTCAAGAATAAGATAAGAACGGGTTTTTTTGAATTACCTAGTCATTTACTGATAACCTCTCTGCACTTCAAACCAGCTACCTGAAGCCTGCCCTTTAAAGTTCTAATTAATGTTTTAAGGATTCATTGGAGACGCATGGAAAGGTATTGTGCATTTGGTTGGTTCATTATCTTGTTCCTAACCTATTTGGCCTTTAATCAAACAATAGTGTCCATTTTCCTCAGCCAAAGATTAGAGGATAAATGACTCTCATCTCTGGGCATGGGTGACATTACTGAGCCTAAGCTGACCATCACTAAAAGTACCCCTCTGCCTCTCACCCTGTGGGGCAAAGTTTCTATCCAGAGGTGGGGTGCAGCATTGATGGATGAGTCCTTCAATCTGTATGAAAGCGTCTCAAAAAAGACAAAGCCATGCCAGTTCAGAATGCGTTAATTGTAGGCACATAAACATCGACCGTCAAGTTTCCATTTGAAGGAAGGGAGAAAGGGTGAAAAATGCAGCAAACAAAGTGGGTCATCGGAGGTGTCAGAAAACTACCGCTATCAAAAGACCCTTTGTTCAAAGTCTAAATGTATCATCTGAAGTGTCAAAGAGACAAATCTGAAACAGCCATAGAAGTCAGGGCCTTTTGTCTCCCCATGAAAGGAGGCATTTTTCACACTGCAGAATGGCAGCATGACGTGAAAGGATTGCAAGCAAAACAAAATCCTTGGAACGTGTCTTGGGCAGACGATGATAAAAGTCTTAAAAATTCTGCACTAATGGATTGTGTCTTCACCCTTTCAAACTACGATAATATACACAGGTAGATAGGGTTGAAAAGCAAAACAGAACGACAAACAACTGAAGAACGTCATGACTTCCCTTCAGAGGCAAGAGGGGGTGGAATCTCAGTCCACTCACATCACTGGCGCCTCTACAACGTCTTAACAAAAACATACCTATTTGTAAAAAGCTGTTACCCTCCGCATCAGTGGCAGACACCTGTGGAGGGGTCAGAGGTCAGTTTTCACCCCTACGCCCCCCATAGACTACACCAGCACACCAAAGACCTCCAGCCACCTCCAATTAAACATTTTCCAGGCAATTTTTTGCCTCAGTTTCCCATGTCTCAAAACCATTTGCTTCCTCAACCTCCCTTACGTATCTTGAAAACCCTGCAGAGGTCCCATCCCCCCACCCAAATCACCTAAAAATCAGCCAAAATAGAAACAGGAAATGAGCAGTGTCACTTCCTGATATGATTTCAGCCAGTCTTCTGCCATTTTTTAATGTGGGAGTGAGACAAAACTGCTGTGTTTTGCAGTAGCTTTTGAGTCACTGGGGAATGGCAAAAGTTGCCCAGTTTTTTTAAAGGGGGTCTAACAGATTTAGGGAGCTCCAGGGGCCACAGTTTGGGGCCCCATAGGCTGCACTTTGCCCAGCCCTGCTTTACATGTGAAGCATGGCAACTGTGGCTCCCCTGATGTTTCCAGATCACAATGTTCATAATTCCTCATCACTGAATATGCTAGCTGGGGTTGACAAGAGTTATAGGCCAAGAACAGTTGGAGGGCCATGGGTATTCAACCCTGATATAAAGAGTTACCATTGGGATTGTTGTTTATACATCTTACATGGGGTGAGAATCATGCAGCTCTCCAGATGTCGCTAGACTGCAAGCCCTAGCAGTCTTTGATATCATGGTCAACGATGGAAAATGCTGAGAGATGCATGATTCCTACTCCAATATAAGTCTCAGTAGATACTCAAGCTAGGGCTGGCAGTGCTAGCTAAGGAATTCTGATACCTGTAGTTCCAAAAAAACCTACTGTACCTAGCTCTGGGAGAGACTCACATCCCCTTTTGCCTTCCATGGCCGGAGAGGGTGAACCTTTGAAGTGTGGGTCTTCTCTACTCATAGGTGCACCCTGCTTCCTTGGTAGATCTAAATCATGTAGGAAGGCACTATGGCTGGCTCAGGATATTCAACTGCTTGATATAAAGAACAAGATAATGCTCCTTCCCTTCCATATACAAAAGCTGACTGGACTGGCCAATGAATTTATGTTCAGCATTGACAATGGGATAGAGCCACCTTGGGTCCCATATCTGGAAAAGAGAGGATGCAAGTGAAAGAAATTAAAATTAAGTTTCATCTACTTGATACAGTACAGTAAGCTAAGATAAGGGCAACAGTCTAATTTTGGTGCAGAGTTGCATAGCAAGCCTCATGATGCAGAGCTCTCTCCATGAACACTTTGCTGCCATCTCCTAGGATCTGTTACCTCAGACAACTGCCTCACTTTGTCTAATAGTAGGGCCAGCCCCACTCAGTGAACTTATCCAACTTCATGCTACAGAAGCTGCCTTCTTCAGGTATAAAAAGGGACAGAGATATCAAGGAAGAGGCATGAGCAATGAGCTTTACTCCTCCACTTCCGTACAATGATAATCACTGCACTAGTATTTCTACTACTTATGGCTGGTTAAAGACAAAGCTCTTGCACCTACTGCCAACCACGATTGCAAGCAACAGCTGAAAGCTTGCCAGAGGTTCCTCACACTGAAGAGTGACATTGCAGCAGTCTTTTGTTCCATGATCAAAGCACTGGGTTCCTGGATGTTTTACCATTCACACATTTTCTGCAGTTTCATACAGTCATAGAGGAAAGTGTAAAATGTGATATTCACTATGTGGACCTCAATGTACTGAGTAGCAACAAGTGCTTAGTCCTTCTGACAGTAAGTATGGGCTCAAGACTGGAAATAGGAACTGGGACTGAGGAGAAACTGTTGCTCTTATACAGTGGATGGAGTATGAGGCTGAAAGTGAAAGATTTGTGTTCCGAATTTTTCCTTCACCCTGAAGTTGAGTCATCCAGCCTCTCTCAGCCTAGCCACATCACAGGGTACAAAGAGCGGTATAGAGGGGAGAACTCCATAATGCCCTGGAGGAAAATACTAGATTCTTGTGTAGACAAATATATTAATTTCTAATGGTTAGGGTCAGAACTTCATTCTGCGATAGAGTCACATTCTACAAACATCCACATCTAACCCTTAGTACATACTTCCCATAATCCTGCAACCACAAAATCTCCCATTTTACATATGTCTAACCTAATTTACCTAAACATCACATGATACAAAACCAAGATCTGGTCTTGCATTTCATCCCCATTTCAATTTCCTCCAGCTGTGCTTTGCAGTTAGTAAGACTGTTTTCAAGGTTACATCTCTCTCAAACTTGATACATACTGGACTCCTAAGAAAGCTATTTCTAAGAACATTATATGCTTAGGAGCATTTTGGTGTTTAAAAAAAATCCAAATGAGAAGATTTATGAGTCAGTGTTGCATCTTCAGTTACACTTAATGCAGTCAAATGTTATGAGAGCAAAAAAAAAAAAAATGTGTTTGAGGAATACATTTATCATTATGTGGAATGACGATGAAATCCTGATGTGTTTTATAGAAGTACACACGCATACAATGCACTTGAAAGACTCTACTATAGATGTTAAAGTAAACAAAAAGAAGCTCTGGCAGAGTAATTCAGGCTATAGAAGCCTTGCCCAACCTGCTACCAAACCTGCCCAGGTCCCATAGTTTCCAGACAACACAGAATCATAGAATCATAGAGTTGTAAGAGACCACAATGGCCACTGAGTCCAGCTCCCTGTCATGCAGGAACACGGCCAACAACTGAAGGAGGGAGTTGTCATCTAACACATTTGCAGAGAACCAAGCTTTGAAAGTCTGTTTGACAGCTTTGTGATTCCCAGTTGATCTAAAGAGAATTAGGCACCTGATGGACAAGCCCTCTGCAAATTCTCTATGGAACAGAGAAGGTTTGCAAATACTCTATGGGGTAAGGTTGCCAGGCCAGTTGTATCCCATTTCCTGAGATTTCATGGCCAAAACTGGAGACCAGGAAAGACCTCTGGTGATTTCTTGCAGTGGATACTTGTGATATCACAGAGGCAGGGAAAGCAAAAGTCATGAGGCAAATCTAAACTGTTTCTGGGTCAACTGATTGTGGAAACAGGCATGAAGGCAATGGGCTCATAATCTAAGCTAAGCCCAATGAACCAAGCAAAAATGCTGTTTTCTGCACAAAACAACTTCATGAGAAGTTTACATAGAATAAGTCCCCAATTACAGCATTTTCTGTGCAGAAAACAGCATCATCTGAACAGAAAAAGCTGTTTTCTGCACAGAAAATACTGTTTTCTGTTTAAAACATCCACCTGCAAATTTTTTATTGAACAAGTCCTGATTTGGGAAGATTCTCATCAGTTCAGGATTCTTCTCATCATCTCAACACCTAAGAAATATATTTTTCAATCATTTTTCAAACATTTTCACATTTTTTTCCCACCTCTACTCTGGAGGTAGAGTGAGGTATTATGCTAGCATGGTAAGACCTGAATTAATTAGAACTAGATCTCCACTTAGCTACAAAATTTAATTAGTAACTTACACCCAGTGATATATTTAAGTCTTTTACTCCAAGTCTCAAGTCAAGTCTCAAGTCCCTCAAGATACTTTCAAGGCATATCGCAAGTCTGGAAGCCAATTTTATACCCCAACCAAAATTCCAGAATTACTGGATAGAGTGAAATAAATTCAGTTTTAACAATTTAAGCAGAGTTGTCTCTCCACATTTGCAATTTTTCCATTTGCAGCTTCAGAAGTGGGGAATAGAATCCTATCTCACTCCCTCATTACTGAAGATTCAAAAGATTTAGAAGGAAGGATCATTCTTCATCAAGCCTGTTGCCTAACCTGTTTGCTGTTCCCCTCTGAGAAATGCTCCCACACTTTGGCCTTGAGAGAAATTGTCATGTAACTAGTAGGCAAAAAGAGATGGAGGCATTGTTCAAAGTCATAACGTTTCTGGATGAACATGTTATGTTACTGAACCAAGGGCATCAAGTCAGTCATTAAAAATATACAAGTCTCGAGTCGAGTGGAGTCAGTGCATCATTTATGGCCAAGTCGAGCCCAAGTTGAGTGACTAAAGTGACTCAAGTCCGACTTGAGTCCTGGGCTATCGACTTGAATCTACATCACTGCTTTCACCTGTGAGGCCTGAGTTCAGACTCCTCTCTTTTTGTTCTTCTTATTAAATCACACTAATACCCCCCCAGTTGCTATTTGTTTCACTGAGGAAAACATACAGAATGCCTACCAATATATATTTCTCCAATAGGTCAAGCAACACCTATAGCAGGGGTAATTTAGAATAGTAAAATAGCTTGGGAAGAAATGGTTCCTTTAAACTCTCCCCTCCCCTCCCCTCCCCTCCCCTCCCCACACACACATACCTGCACTACACAGGCAACACAGAGACCCCCATGGCAGCTTTAATGGCATTATAGAAGGCCTCTGATTCACCTACAGTCAGGACCAGCCATGATTCCCTCTAGCAGGGAATGACTAGGCAACTTATGGATTAAGCAGCAGGTTTTGGAACACTCTGTTTCAGTGCTCAAATTACTTAATAGGAAATGTTTCCTTTGGCACCCTTGCAATTTTGCCCCCTTACTGTGGCCTTTCATTCATCAACACATAAGTCACAGACTATATATTGTCTGGCTAGACTGAGTTCTCAGATAAACTTCTGGGAGAAGTCTATGGAACAAAATAAACATCCCATGTGAGCACTTGAAGAAAGGCAGAGAGTGGGGTACGGTACAATTCTTCTTTCTTCTGCTCTTCATCACAGTAAGACTTGAGGCCACCCAGTTAAATTGACTGGCAGTAAATGCAAAGGGAATTTGTTTTTCACACAATGAACTTGGGGATTTCACTAGCAGAAGAACATAGTAAAGGCAGAGCTGGGGACAATTACCTTTTTGGAATATACCTCCCAGAGTCCTCCAATCAGATTGGCCAGATGGCTTTGTCAGATATAATACTGACTTCAGGTGGTTTGGGTCCTGGAACAGCTCCGCGGACAGTCCCCCCTTGTGTATTCCCCCACTGAAGAGCTGGCTTTTCACTGTGGTGAATCAAACAAAGAGAGCTGCTGGACAAAGAAGAACCTTAGAATCATAGAGCTGAAAGAGACCACAAACGACCTGCTATGCAGGAACACCCATCAAAGCATTCCCAACAGATGGCCATCCAGCCTCTGCTTAAAACCCTCCAAAGGAGGAGAATCCACCACACTCCACTGAGGCAGCACATTCCACTGCCGGACAGCTCTGACCATCAGGAAGTTCTTCCTGAGGTTCAGGTGGAATCTCCTTTCCTGCAGCTTGAATCCATTGCTCCTTGTCCTGGTCCCTGGAGCAGGAGAAAACAAGCCTTCTCCTTCCTCTACATGGCATCCCTTCAAATATTTAAACATGGCTATCACGTCCCCTCTTAACCTTCTCTTCTGCAGACTAAACACACCTATCTCCCTAAGTCATTCCTCATAGGGCATGGTTTCCAGACCCTTCTACAAGCCAGAGCCACACACCCCTTCCAGATCCCAAAGAGATTGTGTAGGTTCTGGTCCTTTCCTGTAGGGTTGCTAAAGTGAGAACTGGAGACAGTCCCTGTGCCTTTAATGGTTGGGTAAAAGAAGGAATTTCAGCAGGTGTTAACTAGTTTTGTGGCAAGCAGCACCTGCTAAAATTCCCTCTTCTACACAACCATAAAAGGTACAACCCCTCTCTTCAGTTTTCAATCTGGCAGGTCTGTTTGCCTGCCTGTGCTCTAGCTGGCATGACCAAGGACAGAAATAGTGGTCCCTTCATGCCACCAATCTCTTCCTTTACTCTACAAGTGGGAAATAAGACCAGAGAGAGAGGTAAATGCTTCAAAACATTTGGGCGGGTTGTGGAAGAAATCTAGAGCCCCTTTTTTCTAGGAGTATTTCTGTCTCTCTTTTTCTCTGGCTCTCTCCCATGAGCATGTGCATGTGCACACATGCAGTGCCAGTAGCTGCGTGTGTCCCCTTGCCTCTGAGAGCCCTGACATATAGGGTTCAATTACCTTGATCAATCTGCCTTGGTTAAAAAAAATGACTTCCACAGCTTCCTTTTTAAAGGAAAAAAGGGAGCATTCATGACTGTTAATATCATGGGGCTACAGAGAATGTGTAAACTTGTATACCTGACAATGGGATAAATGGTGTGGGGGGGGGGGCAACAGGGGTACGAAGAGGCCTTTGCCTTTATGACCTGCCTGCAAACTTCATTGCCACACCTAAATGGCCACTGTCAGCAGGAGAATGACTCAGACATAGGAAGTCTTTGGGCCTCTGGACCTTTGAGGAACTGCTCTTCGATTTAATCTCATTCATGGATAGTCTAGCTAGGTCTTAATGGGAGCTGGAGGGGAGAAGGGTCAAACTTGTTCTGCACCATGCTCCAACTTTCCCAATTTAGCAGAGACAGTCCCTATTTATTTTCTGTCCTCCCGCTATTTCAGGTCCTCTCAAAATGCCCCAATTTATCTTTCCTGCTCCCACTTTCTCCCTTTGTCTTCACTGAACTCAGTTTTTAGCAGCTGAAGTAAAAGTGCAAAACTCAATTAGCTTGCAGTCAGTTAACTCAGTGGGGAGGGGGAAGAATCTTGCCCTTCCCAATAGACTCAGGCAAAAGCAAACTGCTGCAGCCTCTCGCAGCTCGTGTGTTCTTCCACATTAATAACTTTTGCCATCTTTACTGCACTCTGATTTTTCATGGCCACATATGTCCTGGTTTTCATCTGTGAAATGCTGCAGGGCTTGCTGTATGCTCTATGTTATCAAGTTGGTTTACCCCAGCTGTAAAAGACAAACCTAGTGCAGGAAATATGATCATGTGCCAAATTTTTCAGCCTAGGCCTCAGTTTAAATCTGATCCTGCATTCTTATGCAGTCTTTTCCCTTGTTCTCTATAGAAATATATACTGCTTGTGATGTGGGGAGGGGGTGCACTCAGGGAGTTGTACAAAGCTGCCTTTCAGCTTCTCAGAACAAAATATTTCCACAGTAATGCTGCCACAAGCTTCTGCTGTTTCATATCCACCGTTTCCTTTATAGCTCCAACACGGAGATGGAATCGGTAACGCATGAGCGCCAGGGGATTTTGTTCCCTTTTAAAAGTAGGTCTGATCATTTCAGCACATTTCTGCTCCCCCGCCTCCTTCTGGACACCAACTACTGTCCAATAATGTTTCTGGAAATCCAGCTGCCTTCTGCTGTGCTTTGCTGTCTGTGGCAATCCATGTTTAATAAATACATGCATCAGCTGCTTTCCTTTTCCTTAGGGTTTAATACTTCTCACACTAATAGCTTTCGGAGCTGTGTGTCTAGAATACAGAATAGCAACGCTAGCAGGAGATGCAAGGATTCCTTGCAAGGTTTCAGCTGTGGCATAAACAGGGTTTCAGATGGGGCATTCAACAGTTACACCAACACAATGGATCGGTCAAAGCCTGGAAGCAAATAGCTGCTTATAATTAATACCTTTCCTTCAGTAATGAAAGGATAATTACCTCATATTATGTTTGTACTTCAGTAAAGAACAATGTCACTTCTCATTTCATACATTTTTCTGCTTTTATAGTTACAGAGATGTTGCCTCAGTAAATGTTGGAGGAGGAATATTACATGGCTGAAGCACTAGTTCATGAGCTCTGTTATGGATGTTGAGGTGATGACAAGATGGGTGAAAGGAGAAAGACTTCTGTACTACAGGACAGAGGCTGTTAGCATTCAGGTACTTGTTTTTAAGTAACTAAAACTATGCATTAGAGAAATGAGAATATAAAGTGTTACTCTAAAATTCTCACTGCAGTCATCAGTATGGTAAAGGCCAGGGCAAGTCTTTTTAATGCCTGAAGAAACACCACAACATTTTTACCAAAACAAAGTTTTCATTTCCAAAAGCCACAAAGTGTAAAGCACCATCAAACACAAGATGCCCAATGTTGAGAGGACTTTTACAATAGCTTGTGGCTGCATGTAAGAATGAAATAGGAAAAGACTTGCATCCCAGACAGAAAGAAATGAACAGATCCTAGGGGCATCCAATGATGGTTTTCATATGGTACATAAACTGTGGATTTTTCTTCCACAGGATTCAGTGATTCCCACCAATTTGGACAACTGTAAAAGGGAGTCAGCAAAATCATGGCGAATAAGGTTATCAATAGTTGCTAGTCACGATGGAGAGATATCAGCTCCACCATCAGTATGCCTGTTAGATTCCTCTCCCTGCCTTTCTTTTTATGCTGAAAGAAACAGAAATATCTCCTTGAAAACTGCCCCAATACCAGTTTGCTGAAGAACATAAATGGAAGGCAGCCAATAAGCTCCTGTTCCACTTTTGGATTGCCAATGATAGCCACTATGGGAACAGAATGCTGGATGTTTTGACTGATCTGGCAGAGTTCTTGGTATGCTGAAGAAGGTTTAGACTGAAACACGTGAGGCAACGGACTATTTTATTAATGTGTGTGTTCCCGTATCATGCTGAGGCTTGCTTCTTTACTTTCTGCACTCATTTATTTGATCCTGTCCTTTTCCTGCCTTCTTCTGTGCAATTAACTATTAGACCACAAACCCCATCAATCCACAGACATGCTACAATGATGGCGAAATGAAACAGTCTCTCCTCATAAACTCTGCTGCATTGAAGGGTAAGCCTATAAACTGTCAGCACTGGTTCTGGATCACAGTTCATAAAAACCTATTCATTCAAAGTTTTCCCTGTAAATTTCTCCCTCTTGCCAAATATAGAGTCTAAAGAAAGCAATGCAAATGAACATGCTGCTCCCCTTTAAAACCAGCCTTGAAGCGCTGACACCAGAGGAGGTGCTACATGTGTCTAAACAGTCTAATTTGGTTTTGCAAGCCAAACAAGGTTTGTACAAACCACAGACCCTAAAGATTTACTTGCGTCTCTCAGGTCACTCCTGTAAATTTTAACCAGTTATACCAGCACGATAGGAAAAAAAAGTGTTCTAGTTTCCATCAGTGGAAAGAAATATCTGTCTCATCACAGAGATAGGTAGAAAAAAAAAGTCACAAACTTATGTTTAAATATTGGCCCTGACTAGATTAGACTCACTGAAACTTAACAAGTTCCCATTGGCTCTATGGGGCAACCCTAAATGGGATTAAGGGCTGTATATTCCTTTTAAAAAATGGTGGATGCAAATGGGCACTAAGTGACAAATCTGGAATCCAGGTAAAGTCCAAACAAACGGGCAATACAGCAACCCTGCTCCACTAGCCAGGAGTCCTTTATCATCTTAGAGTGCAATCCTAACTGTCAAAGATGGCCAAAGTCAAACCTTTCCTAGCCCAGTGGTGTTGGAAATTACTGAGGACTGCCCTTGCCCTGAGCTAATTTTGTGTTGGTTTTGTATCTCTGTCTCTGGGATGGAGGAGGTTTGGGTCTGGTGTGCCTTGGTGCTTCCCTCACCTCTCTATGCCCCTATTTTGATCCTTCAGCTTTCAGAATTTAGCCAATAGAGATGTTTTGCCAGCTGGTCTCAGATCAGCTTGCAGAAGGGTAGTTCTGCTGACAAAAGAAGCTTATGCCTAATAATAACACATACACACACAACTGGTGTATTGTTGTGTTGCAGGGAGGTGGACTGGGCAGGTGGTGGTTAGAAGACCCACATCAACAGGGCAGCAAATCTGCCCAGGTTTTATTCTGAACTTTGAAGTAACTGTCTTGTGGAGTAGAGTTCAGTACCTTGGGTAAAATCATAGGAGTTGTAAGGGGCCACAAAGGCCATCTAGTCCAATCTCTTGACATCCAAGAATCCATAACTAAAGTCCTCTTGAAAGATGGCCATCTTACCTTTGCTTAGAAACCTCCAAAGCACCAACCTCCAATCTACCTATCAATCAACCTCCAATCTAGTTTATTCCACTGTTGAACAGCTCTTACAGTCACGAAGTTCTTCCTACTTTGTATCTCTTTTCTTGTAATTTGAATCCAGTGGCTTGTATTCTAGTCTCTAGCAAAAAACAAGCTCACTCCATCTTGTACATGACAACCCTTCAGATATTTAAAATTGGCTATCAGATCACCTCTCAGTTTTATCTTCTCTAAGCTAAACATACAGTTCTCTAAGTTGTACCTCATCAGGCTTGATTTCCAGATCTTTTACTACCTTCCTTGCCCTCCTCAGCACAGAGTCTAGATTGTCAATATCCTTCTGGACTGGACACAGGATTCCAGGTGTGGTCTGACCAAAGCAAAGTGGGAGTATGACCTCCCTTGATCTGGATAATATACACCTGTTGGTGCAGCCTAGAGGACGGTATTAGTTCTTTCAGCTGCTGCATCACACTGGATAGTTCATTTAAAATTCAGACTAATACCTGGAGAGCAATAACTGCTCTGCTGACACAGAAGCCCCCAGTTTCCACAACCTTCAACAACACCTGGAAGGCTTTGTGCATGTGTGTGCTTGCAAATTGTCTATCAACTTATGGCAACCCGATGAGCTTCATAGAGTTTCTTCATCAAGGAACACGCAGAGGTAATTTGCCAGTTCCCTCTTCTGAAATACAGCCTACAGCACCTGGTATTCATTAGCAGTCCCCCATTCAAGTATTAACCAGAGTTGACTCTGCTTAGCTCCCTAGATCAGACAGGTTCTAGTGCCTTTAGGGTATTTAGGCCCTATCTGGAAGGCTATACATCCTTTATCTGAATAGTTTAACCTGTAACACTCACTGGTGGTGGCTGTTTACATGGCTACGGGTTCTCACTTCAAGCCCCAGGTCCTCCTTGAAATAAGCTTTCTGCACAGGGGTATTTCTCCCTCTCCAGGTCAATTTACCTTTTGGACAGACTTTATCAGTAATGAGTTCACATTTTATCAAAGGAAATGGTCCAGCAAGTAAATCAAACAAACCAATTGTGCTTGCTGTTACGCAATGCCATGCAACCAATTGCTATGAATTGCATTAAGGCAGGAGTGACCTAAGGAAGTTCAAAGAGGGCAAGGTCTTGGAACACATCCCTGTTACTCAGGACCAAGCAAAGAGCCAAATTTTTCCCCATAAACAAAGTCTCCATTGACCACATCAAAACAATAAAAGCAAAGGCCTTTTAATTAAGACATTAATTAAGAGATGTGCTTTGTTTATGAACTGGCTCTCTTCTGTGGGGATGGAGTCCGCCTGTGTCACAGGCTTGCATTTTTGGACAATGTGTAACAAATGCAAGTTGTCCCCCTCCTGTTTTTACAACTGCCAGTTCCTGTGATCTACAGAATAATGATGTAAAATTTTCACATGGGGAAAAAATGACTCATCCAACCTACAGTATTTTGAAAACAAAATTGGATTTTTTAAAAATTTCTCTTTAAAATGAACTATTACAGCCCATTAGAGAATGAAATTTGCGGTTACTTTAAAGACATAAAATGTATTGTAGCTCTTTCTGCAGGTTACTGGATCATGGCGGCATCCTGCGGGGATAGAGCCTGTGCTGGGAGGGGAACACGACAAGATTTCCATACCTGCGGAACCAGAGGAGGCACAATGGCCACGTAAGTACAGGAGAGCAGAGCAATCACCAGTCATTGACAGGAAGCACAGCAATGATTTGTGGTGCAATCATACTTCCTGGGGACGGGAGAATGAGGGGACACGGATGATGTCATGCAGAGTCATCATCCGAGTCCTGTAATTCTCTCGTCCCTAATGCAGGACACCAATGTTCTGCAGAAAGGAACCGCGTTTAACTTTGACTGGCATAAAGTTGTCATGTTTGGTATAGTAAAAGGACACAGTGTTAAAAAAAATTACAAATTGAGTTAACTTTTTAAAATTCTGAAATGATACGCATTCTTCAATTACCTCAAGGGCCGGCATGGAAAGGAGGGGGCAGACCTGTTCCCTGCTGCCCCAGAGAATATGACCAGGTCTAATGGTTTGAAGTTACAGGAGGGTATATTTGGATTCAACATTAGAAGGAACTTCTTGACAGTGAAAGCAGGTTGAGAATTGCTTAGAGAGGCTATGGGGTCTCCTTCTCTGGACATCATCCAAAAAGAGGCAGGGCAACAACCTGTTCATGATACTTTAGGTGGAAAGCCTACATCAAGCAGGGGGTTGGACTCAATGGCCTGTGAGGCCCCTTTGTAATCTATTATTCTTATAACTACAGTCTTTGACCACTTAAGCAAGGTCAGCTGGTGCAGTGCCTTCCCGCACATCAACTGATGATAGCTCATGGCTTCCATGTCCGTGGGGTGGTCAATCTGCTCTTGGTTTTAGTCTGAACTCTGAAGAAACTGCCTAGCACTTGTCCAGCCTATGCTTACATATCACTTCTCTGCACTTGCTGGATATTTTTTTTAAAAAAATCCTCTTAAGTAAATTCTTCACAAAGTAAAGAAATCTGATCTATGAAAAATAAATACAAAATATTCATGTATTTTGTACTTATTTTTGCATATCTCAGATTTCTTAGCACAACATTTTGCATTTATTTTTGCTCATCTTGCATTTCTTTGCTTAATACACTGTACTTATTTACGTACACCTCAGATTTCCTCTCATAATATCTTGAATTTATTTTTATAAATACCAGATTTTTTATTTTTTGAGTATTTTACTTAAGGGTTTATTTACGGGGCTTGATTTTTTTTCCTACCTACTATTTTGTCTTTTGATTTTTCTTACTGTTACTTTTGAGATCTCTCTCTCCTGCTTGGTTCACTGTTTTTCCTTCTCACTTTGCTGCGCTTACCACAGCAAGCACAGGCAGTTACTTGGATCCGTTCTGTGCTTTACACAGGCCCTCCTGGAGGCCATGCAGCAGAGTGGTTAGAGTGATAGACTAGGACAGGGGTGGAAATCATGTGGGCTACGTGTGGTCCTTAAGAAATGGGGCCAATTGCAGTCTTGAAGCCCTGGCATTTCCTCCCTCCCCTACATAATGAACTAAATTATCTGTTTTTTTAGCTGGAAAATCATTCTCTAGGGGGCTTTACCTCTAGCAGCTGGAAGGAGAGCACCTGCAACAGGAAAGGGGCCTAGAAAGAGACCCAGAATATTACTTTTTGTTGCACCAAATAGCAAACACAGTAGCATAGTTCACACAAGCTCCACATGATGAACATGACTCTCTAATGCCCAGCGTCTGCAGACCTTGGACTGGGATTTAAGAAATCTTGGTTCTAGTCCTTGCTGAGTTATGTCATTCACTCTCCTTCAACCTGGTTGCTCACTCTTTCAACATTCCAGAGTGTTGTTGCGGGAACCATCTATGATGCCTTAGCCTATTTGGGAGCAGGATATAAGTGTAAGAAATCAATACTTTCTTTTCCATGTGACTCTCTGGAAAAAGTAGCCGCTGAGAAGATGTTTACAAAGTCACTGACCAAGGGTTCCTGGAGGATCCAAGTAGGTTGTACAGCCATTATTTGCAAAAAATCTTAAGAAAATTCAAGCTGACCACTTTTTTGGGAGACTTCACAATACCAGTCTATACATTCTGTTTTTAGCTTTTTGGTAGCCTTTAATCAAGGTATTGAAAATAGAAACCAGCTTACTGAAAACCACTTTTGGCCTTAGCTGCTGAGCAGAGCCAAGTGGCTACCTCAAGGCAGCTGTTTTTAGATATCACGAAAGTGCAGTACCTTCTTAGTTACTTTATTTATTATTACTGGATATTTATTCTCAGGGAAAGGAGGAGGGTACTATTTGCTTGGGAAGCCAAAAGCCTGGGATCAGGCCTGCTAAACACATCTAATCAACAAATATTTTGCTTGTTGAGCAAGCTGTCCATGAACTGATTCCACTGTCCAAGAACTTAACTCTTCCATGTGGCTCGGTCAAACCATTTGAAAATACAGTGGAAAGCTTCAAAATAATCTCTCTAAAAAAAAAGTCCAGAAACTGAAAGAGGACCCCTCCCCTCAAAATTCTCCCTGAATCTAGTAACAGTCACCTAATCATCTATTCATTTGACTGTCCCATTCCGGATAGCTCATTACATGAAGTTAGAAGGAGGTGACTTGCTTTATGTCCAGTAAGTTATACATTTCTCTTTGCGTAAGAAAGTAGCCCCACACTCCTTTAAAAGGCAGCGAAGAGGCTTCTTCGGGAGCAGGGGGACTATTGGACCTAGAGGATTTTATTTAATACAAATGAAAGTCTAATATCTCCTTTCTGGGCAAGAGAAGTCATGACTGGTCCAATCCAACCATCTTTGGACAAAACAGATTTTGCAGATCCATTCCACAGCAGCTCATGGGGGGAATGAATCTACTCCAACTTTTAGTTTTTAAAAAGAGCTGCTCAACTTTAAAGAACTTAAGAAGCTATCCAAGGTGCCTCTTTTGGGAATGGGGTTCAGCACTCTGGATCACTCTTTTAATATTTACACTAAAATCCAGAATGGATTCACTTCCCTGTTGACACAGAATCCATTGGCCACCACTAAAGGTTAGGATATGTTTTGGAATGAAAACTGTTTTGGTCACCTCTGCTGGGAGAGAAACAAAAGGAGTGTGATCCTGTAGATGCTCCTGGTATTCTCAGTTACTTCTGATACAAAACTCTATGTTATCCTTCTCTATAGTTTGATCAGTTTGGCTGTGGGTGATACACCTTTGGGGTGTTTCTGACCATACTTGGGTGGCTCTCACAGAAAGGTTGTCCTGGGGTGCACGTGAGCATTTGTGCTTTGGGATCTCGAGCTTCCGCTCTCTTCCCCATGTTACTTGATGGCTGCATGAAATTGCTAAGCAGTCATCTAGAGCTGCGGAGTCCTCAGTCTATTCCTCACACACATCCCTATTTCTATTTTTCAACTGACTTGCAGGAGGAGAAAATAAATGGTGTGCCTCTGAAAATGGCTGCAGGAAAGAAACTCACTCTCTGACAAGAACCCAGGGGTGGGCATCTCAAGAAGACTAGGGGGGCACAGTTGCTCTTTGGGAAAACTGCACCTTGCCCACCCTTTCGTTAGGACACCAGCTTCCTTGGAGGGGGAGTGTGCATTTCCAAGGGTTCAGACTTGGCTTTGCCTCTTTGATGGGACCCCTATACATACCTTCAGATCAGTGAGATGGCGAGATGTAACTCTCTGCTTACCTTGTTTTTGCATGCAAAAATGAGAGATTTCAAATGTTTCAATCATTTTTGCACATTTTTCAATGACTTTTCACATCTCAGAAGAATTTTGTAAAGAACCACACTTAGGCAAAATAATAACTTTTTTGTACAGACAACAGTGTGTTTTAGGCAAAATAGAATATTTCCTGAACATTCTCCCACCACCACACACAAAACCCAAATTTTGCTCATGCATTAATTTGAAGGGAAGACTTTTGAAATCTGAAAATCTCATGGTGGTACTCATTGAGGATGAAAAAATTGCCAGTGTTTTCTACATGCCTAGTGATAAAGGAGTGCTTCAAAAGTATCCTTTGGGTCTTGGAAAACTACCCTGGTACTCTATCAAGCTGTACAGCAAACCTGAAGCTTCAAGAGTCCCTTTAGAGAATGCCTGGATGCCTTTGAAATAGCTCCATTTGGTTCAGTGTCTGCTCTTCCTCAGAAGCAGATGCACATCTGCAGCTTAAGCATAACATTTGGCTGTTGGTTTAGGAAAGGATGAACCAAAGAACAAAGCTCATGATAAACTCTGTCATGAACTTCTGGCAACTGAAGTCATCTTATTTATGGCTGCTTGTGCTTTTGCTCTTGATCGTGGATCAAACCACCACAACCTCCTCCTCCTCCCAGTTCCTGCTAACATTTTGGCTTCTTCTGCTTGGCATGGACTTCCAGCTGTCTGGCCAATATTGCTGAATAAAGAGGAGGCTTGCAAGCAGTACAAACCACTGCCACATAAGTCATCATACAGGACACACTTTCCTTTTGGCTGCCTTGCAAGAAACAGCACCTTTCCTTTGATGGCATGAGACCCTGAGGATCTGAAGAAGGAGAAGCTCATCTATCAGATCACAATTATCTACTGGAACTGAGTGCAGCGCACATCCATCAAGTTCTGGCTTCTCCAAAGAGGCTGTCCAGTGGCAGTTTCATAATCCAGAAGCTCCCTGTTCTCAAAGCAAATGCCAGATTTCTTTAACAAAATGATCCACATAGGTAGAAAATAGGACACACAGAAAAATGATGGAGGCAGAAATGAAGTGGTGCTCTGTGAACTGGGAAATCCCTGCTTCCAGACTGATAACTGAGAGCCAGGATAGTAAAGCTGCAAAAGCAGGAATGGAGAACATGTGATTCTCCAGTTGCTGTTGGACTGCAACTTCCACCACACCTCCCCACCTGCTACCCTTGACAGGGCATTTGGGTAGTACACGTTATACCTCTTGGCAGTCCCATGGATTGTATCACTGCTGCTAGCACTCTAATTCAGCAGCAGCAACTGATGCCACTATTGCCAACATTTGGGGGGAGTTGCAGCATCCCTCTATGGTATCAAACTGCTCTCCTGCACTGTAGGCCTCTTTCAATGTGCAAAGCTGAATGGCTGGCATTCTGTATTGAAGTTATGGGTTTGTAACCTAGAGTTACAGGTCTGTAACTGCTGTATTCTGGGTCTGCATTAAGTAAGACTGTGTAGTCTTACTGTAAGACTACATAGTTGCTACATTAAGCCCACCTTATTAACCAGCAGCCACATCAGGCTAAAGAGGTCTGTTTAGCTGCACAAGGAGCACAAGGAGGAGGATGTTTCCAGCTTCCTCCCACTGGTGAGCAAGGCTACGACAATCAAAAGCAGGAATCCTGTCACAATTCCTCATGGTAGCATCACTTGCTGGTGGAAGGAGGCTGGAAATGGGATCCACCTTGAGCCAATCAACAGCTAAACAGACCTCCTTCACCCAGTGTGATTCCTGACTTGCTGAAGTGGGCTTGTTGGGTTGGGCCAGGGGACATTACTTAGTTGTGCACATGTAACTAAATAGTCAATGCAGAGTACTGATGAATGTCTGTTTCTTTTCCAGAAAGAAAGAGGTTCTCTCACTCACCCCAGCAATAGTGCTGCTGATTTTCAGCATTGCAGCCTATTAGCAGTGGCAGTAAATGGAAAACAGCAGGGACAACAACAAAAAGCCAGCCAGGGAATGCCCATGGTTCCCACCCCTGGTTATATCAAGAATGGGCATCCGCTGTAGCCAAAAGAGCCAATGGTGAAATAGCATAGGAGCTGCAATCCACATTCACCCTTAGGGCCACACTTCCTCATGTCAGTGCTATGCAAAGACTAAACAGTATGGATAAATGAATGATTTATTTATTTGCCTTCATAAGAAAGGATTGCCTTCCAAACTAGCCCTCAATATCCTTTGGCTTAGTTCAGCTCCTGTTGTTAACAGGATTTAAATTAGCAAATGAGTAACTTGGAGCAGTGTGTTGTTGTTGTTGTTGTTGTTTTTAAATGGACATCATGCAGGAAATAATCTCCGTAGAGCAAGCTGCCAGCTCTTTTCTCCTTGCTGTCCCAGCTCCAAAATGATCAGGCTCTGAATACAGCAAAATTGCTGCAAAGCTTGACCATTCCAAAAAGTCATGCTGACCTCACCCAATGCAACGTTTCATTGGTTCTTAATGCTACTAAAATTCTAAAGATAACACAAGGTACAGGGATGGGACTTGCCTGATATAACTCCCTTCTGTACTCAATGTGGGCTCCATTTTGATTCTACTAGTGGGCCTGTACTGACCTGAATCAAAACTGCCCTGTAGATCAGGGTAGCCGAAGTGCAACCTGCCCCCCCCCATTTGTGTGTTATAAAAAATGCCCTCCTATTGTTCTGGTTTGGCAAGGACAGTCTCAATATTTTGTCATCTCACTTTTTCAGCTGCTTTTAAAAGATTCCAGTTTCTTTCCCCTTCTCCCACATTCCCCCTTGGTCCTCAGCTTATTTCAACTGCTGCAAAGTAAATTCAAAGTGCAAAAGTAATTTGCACTCAATTCAGTGGTAGGGAAAGGAAAGGAGCAGGCAGAATCTTGCCCTTCCCCATAGGCTCTAGGCAAAATCAAACTTTGGCAGCCCTTCCTGGTTTCCGTGTTCTTCCTCATTAATACCTTTTGCCATCTTGACCACACTCTGATGTTGTCTGGCCATGTTGCCATCTGTGAAATGTTGGATGAAATATTACCCTGAAATGCCCTCTAGGAAGCATGGACACATTTTCACTATTTTTACAACACACACATATATGGCCATTTGAGATCCAGGAGAGGCCTGCTCAAAAAAAAAAAAAAAAAAGGTGTTGTCTTCGTAAAATGGCCCAGGAAAGCCTTAAAAAAAAACAAAAAACTAGAGGGGTTTGGTAGATATTTGAGGGGAAATTATTTGTGGAGAATACCTGCAGCCCTCCAAAGTCTCCTCGTACACTACTATGGTTCTCTAGCCTCCCACAGTTGGCCATTGTTGCTGTAAATACCTGTGACCCCACTCTCTTTGCTGATATTGGCAGTTCTAGAAGATGTACTGATTAGTTTGGCCACAAACTGTGGGTGTACACTTGTTCTAAGGGAACCCCTTTGGCTCTGTGTGGAAGCAAGGAACAGTAGCCCAGAGATGGGAAAGTTCAGACGCTAAGGCCCAAGAAGTTCTCCAACAGCTTTACCCACCCTTTCCCCATGATATCATTGTATGGTTTCCCAGCTCTTCTATGATCTTTATTCCTCCCACTGCACATGATACAAGATTGAAAAGCCTCCCCTAAGGCTCAGTCCTTGGCAGTAACAGCTTTAAGCATAAAATATGCTGGCACTTTTGGTCCCACTCTTTTGTCTGTAGCCCTACCCGCCACTGGAATGTGGCCTCCGGAGAATTACTCTAAAATTGAATTTGAGCCTCAGGTTGAACGAGATTGCCAAGCTCTGCTGTAGCCTTTTGAGGACAAGCCACCATCTGTTATAACCAGTGCTTGTCAGCCTTAGATGAGTGACAACTAAGAACAGGGGAGAAATTTGTTCAGATTGCATTTTCATCTGATTTTATCCGATTCATACTTCCTGAACAAATAAGCACACCAGAATGAATCTACCCTTTGATATTCACCCTCTGAATTTTGCAATGCAGTTCTCCAAGCATAAAACAATACACAAGTATGTGCCAAAAAATAAATCAGAGAAAATAATTAAGGAAAACACATGATGCCTGGGGCAACTACAGAAACGCACCTTTTAGGCAAAACATTATTTATCTTAGGAGAAATACACATGGAAATGCACAATCTATTTTAGTGCTTTCTTTTCTAAAAAAATTACAAAGTTGTGCAGAAATGGGACAAAATTAACTTAAGACCAGTAAAACTCTAGGGGTAGAGAGAAGGATCAGTCAGAATACACCAGATGCATTTGAAGGAGTTGGTGGAATGCAGAAAGAAAGAAAGAAAGAAAGAAAGAAAGAAAGAAAGAAAGAAAGAAAGAAAGAAAGAGAAAGGATTCAAAGAGGAAGCAGAATAGCTTTTGTCTAAAGTTTGATGCTGGTACAAAAAAGAAAAGAATGCAAAAAGAATCACACAGAGAATATTAAACATGTTGGTTCTAGAGCCTGGAAAAGTTACAGCTCGCAAAATCTCCCAATCAGCTTTGGCCTCACCGTCACTCAAAGGCTTGGAGACACTCCTTTGTGTTAGCACAGAGGTGGAAAATGCATGGCCCATGGAAATGCCAGACTCAGAACAGGAGAAGAGCCAAGAGGGTGAATCCCATTGGGAAGAATCATTAGGGAGGTAAGGGCTCTGGGAACCAGATCTCCCCTGGCTCCACTGGAGGATGAAGTAGAGTCCCAAGAAGGATCCATCTCCCCTTCAAGAGTAGGGGGAGGACTCTGATGTTGAGCCACCAACCCTAAAGGCAGATGCTGACATAAACCACAGCTGGAAAGAAACCAAATGCAGAGGAGTACTAGACTGCAAGGGAGGCAAATAACAGATGCAGCCCTAATTATTATCAGATACATTTCTCAAGACAGCTGAGTAAAAAGCATCCATGCCAGAGACCTGGACTTCCTGGATTCAGCCTCTGCCTTAGCCTGGTTGTACTCCCTGTTTCCAGCTTCCTCACATTCCAGACTCTTTAACTCCTTTGGCTTCCTGACCTCAGCGTGCTCTTCAGACTCCTCTTTGGCCTGCTCCTTGACTGCTTCAGAAACTGATAGCCTTTCTCTCTCTGTGTGTGTATGTGCCTCCAAGTACCCTGTCAACTTATGGCAACCCTATGAATTTCATTGGGCTCTCTTAGTCAAGGAATACTTAGAGGTGGTTTTACCAGTTCCTTCCTCTGAAATATAACCGACAGCACCTGGTATTCATTGAGGTTCTCCAATCTAAGTACTAATCAGAACTGACCCTGCTTAGCTTCCAAGATCAGAGGGGATCTGGTGCCTTTGGGGTAGTAGGCCCACTTGTCTCTGTCACGGTTGGCAGGATTTGAATGCATGAGCAGGGTGCTATCTGTGAAATAAGGCTTCACCACAGCAGAGAGTCCCTATGAAGCAGAAAAAAATTCCAGAGGCTTATTAAGTAAGACTTAGAGTACTGATTTATTGCCGCACTCTAAGGCTTAGCAAAAACAAGCTTGCTTTCCAGCAATTAGACAAAGAGGAAAAACAGAAGATAATGGAGAAAAATCGGGCAGCGTCTCCCCCTACAAACAGTATACTACCAATGGCGTGGCAGGTCCAGCTACGGAGTCTAACTGGCAGCTGGTCAAGGCAAACACCAGTCTTTTTATGCTACCTTGTCACCCTGGAACAAGTGAGGTGACCCAATCAGTGCTCTGGCGTGTGGCCTTCTCTAATACACAAGACATAGCCATAACAATTCTGCTGGCTTTGCACCTGGCTCTCTGGCCACATTGCCTCTTCTCTCTGCTGTCCACTCATAGGAAAACTTTGCCTGCCTGGCAACAACCTTGACAGTCTCTGACCTCAGCCTTTTTCTTGACAAACATCTTTGTCTCTTAAACACTGGTGCCTGGTGACTTCCCATGCTTGACTCCAGATTGACCATAATCTCCCGGCTGTCTCTCGCATTGTGTGTTTACTCTGTATCGACACTGTATGGAGCATTTGTCAGTGTATGCGAGAAGTATGATCCTGCATGTGCTGAACAAGGGCATACGTGCCCAGCTGGATTAGGATTAGCAAATCCCAAAGAGTTGGTTGAAGCCTCAGAAATTTCTGGGCTTCCCTGGGTGGTGAATCCCAGAGCTAGAGACAGTGAAAGAAGAGGAAGAAGTTTGCTTTTTGTGTGTGAGATAGTTATTTAAAGCTTTGGCAGCTCTCTTTGTCCATTCCCCATTGGTCCCAAAGTTGACTGGTTCACTTTGAATGTGTTTGCATGTGCATTGTGTCCCCACTGGAGCACCATAAAGCCAAGAGGGAGAGAAAGTGAGAGGAAACAGAAGAGGAGAGATGGAGAGAAAGTACCCATACTTGGGTTTATTAGGACATTCCAACACGGCAAGAAGTGGGGTGTCAGCATCACCGCTTTTACTTGTCATACTATCTGGTTAGCCAAGTTTTACTGAGACTCCCTTCATACCTGTTGGTGAAATTAGCTGGCCCAAAAACAGTTCCGTCCCTCTTGTCTCTTGTCTTCCTCATCCCTGTGACATCACAGAGACCCACCCCTTGTGATAACACCATGACCCACCCCTTGTCTCAAGTTCTGGGTCAGAAATTTCAAGACTGGGATGCTGCTGAGTTTGGAACCTTAGGCTGGATGAAATAAGTTTTCCTTCTTCAAATGGGTGTGCAGACTCACTGATTGCTTAAAGTTACCCCACTGCCCTTGAACTGATATACCGACACATCAGCTGGCTTTCATGATGATTTTGAACAGACTGTACTGGTATGCAGAGGTGGGTGACACAAACCATTGTGCTGCCCTTGCTGCAATGTGTAACTTCAAGCTCCTTGCAGGAGACTGCATGTTTCAGTGCTCCTTCATATTTTTCCTTCCTGAAAAGTCTGCGCATAGAAAAATTGGATGTCAGGATAAAAAGAACTCTAAACCAAGTCTTCTCCCCAAAGTGCCACCTCCTTCTAAGTGATGGAGATTCTCCATGCTGCCTACAATCTAAAGTATATAGTCCATAGGTCTAGCACAAATTTACAAACATCCTGGATGGAGAGCAGCTTCAGTGTAATAAGCACATTCCATGACAGCTTGGAGGCTATCACACTGGGTGCAAGAGGTTAGGGAATCTGCTCCTTGTTTTAATCTTAACTTCAAAGGAGTTATACAAAGTGCTCACTTCCAAATAGTTTCAGCACCTTAAATAGCTCCTGTAAAGTTCCAACTCAAGATTCACCATCCCACTGACAATGAACCATCAGCCCAGCACTGTGATCCTCCCAAACCCTATGAATAAGCAAATAGCACCACTAGTTTTGATTCCTTTATGTGGGATGGTCACCAACAGACAGAAGTTCTTTTGCAAAGACAGTCATCTTAACTTGAACATTTTGAGAGTTTTGTAGGTTCCCTGTCATTCCCTGTGAGCTGTCCCATACTCACTCACATGGGGTCATTCATTGCCTTCAAAGCAATCCAGTAAGAAATGAGAACATAGCACACAAAGCATAGCAAGGAACTGTGGAGGAGGAAATGAGACATACCTGACTTTCCCACTCCAGCTCGACCAAAGATGGCCAGTTTAACTTCTGCACTCTTGGCCATGATGAGGAAAGTGGGCAGCGGGGGCTGGTTGCAGCAATGTCAGTGATTTACCCAAACCGGAGCAACAGATAAATTTCCAAGTCCTCTCTTCAGGCTCACCAAGCCATTGTGATTGCCAAGGAAGACCTATGAAAAAATATCCCAAAGAAATGGAAGAGATCATGATGATGCAATTGCCAACCATTTATAAAGTGTGAGCAGGTTGTTCAGATAATACACACCCACAAACACACTGTTAGAAGCCTTCCTTCTGGAGCCAGTTTTGACAGTCAGTTGCCAAAAAAAGACTGCTTGAATAAAGAGGTGATTGCCTGCCTTTGGATCTTACAAACGTTATAGAAAACCAAAGGCTGGTACTGCAACATCCTTAACCTAGGGATGGAATGACAAGACACCTCATCTAAACAGTGGTCAAATTGGGAAATATTATTCACAGTTCAAGACTTTTCATCAAAAACTTAATCTGAATGAAACTGAAATTGATTTTTTTTTGGTCAAAAAGTCCTAAAATTAAAAAAAAACTATTGAAAATATGTGAAAATTCTTGCAAGCTTGCCAGTAGGGAAAAAGAAAACCTTTTGAAATTCTGTCTTCTTGCATTCAGGAACAAACAGATGAAGATTTACAATCTTGCTTGATGTTTTTCTCCAAATTTGGAGGAGGCATCAGACAACCAGGCCAAAACCAAACAAAACCCAAAAACAAAACAAAACAAAACAAAACAAACCTTTAAAGCTAGGCATCATTACTAGTGTTAATAGCATTATTAGGTACGTGAGATGATTTTGCATCATAGCTGTACAACATCTCATTTGTCTAGGTTAAGATACTATTAGTGGGAGCCAGTACAGTGTACTGTTCTGACTGACTCTGGAGACCAGGATTCAAATCCTCACTTGGTCATAGAACCCTACTGGGTGACCTTGGCCAAGTCATACTCTCAGCCTCAGAAGAAGGCAATAGCAAACTCCCGCTAGACAAATCTTGCCAAGAAACTCCCATGACAGGTTCACCTTAGGGTTACCGTTAAGTCAGAAATGATCTAAAGGCATAAGACAACAAAACACTACCCAACATCATCCAATGCACAGTTGCATAAAGCGCTGAGCATCAATCAAGACCACTCCACTTTGCATCCCAGATAATTTGCTCCCCAACTGCACCCCCAATTACCGGTGCAGCAACAACTTGTACTGGTACCAGAACATATTGTCTCAACTTTAGTACACATCAGTTAAGTGAGGCAAAATGGAGAGCTGGAACTTCCAATGGTATCAGTATGGAAGGAAGAGGTAACCAGTACTGCTGAAAATATACTCCAGGTACATTTCTATTTAGCTCCCATCACAGTTCTTAAATCCCAGTCAGACACACCCCACATCCATTAATCACTTTTGGTGAGGGTTGGCCCAAGATATTTTTCTGCCTGAGGTGAAGAACAAGATGGTGAACCCTTCAATGGCACACATAAAAACTGACTGAATTGACAAGTGAAGTGGTCTATGATGCTGGTGATGGATCCAAGTCCTCTGACATGTCTGAATGCAGCAGCTTGGCACAAGGGGTGCAGAGCACTCTGCGGTACACAGCTCTCCTCTCCAAGACTTTGTTGCCACTATCCTGTATCTGCTGCCTCAGGCAACTGCCTCACTCTGCTGTATGGTTGGACTAGCCCTACTTTTATCAATAATACAGTCCTCCCTCTGCATTTGCAGGTCTGACCTTTGCAAATTTGATTTGCAAAGCACATGCTTGTGTTAACACACACACCCATTCTTCTCCTCCCATTCCCTTGCATGCCTCACTTCAGGCTTGCAAGGCTTGTGTTTAAAATGGACATTTTTTTTTTCCTTTTAGGTGAACAAAGCCCTTACCCCACTGATGGAGGCATGTCCTCTCTGCCACACAGCTGCACATTCTGCTGTGTAATGGCCACTGATTGGTCCGGTGCTCTCTTTGCTCCTACCCCTCCCCTCTGTGAGGAATTTCCTTTCTCAAGATGGTGACTGAAAGTAGCTAGAATGCCAGAATTCGGCACTCCTCTCTTCTCCATCTGAAGGGAAACTATTGGTAAGCCCTTTTGCTTGTCTTTTTTCTTCCTCCCGGGAGTGCTGGGGCCAGAGGCAAGGGAATGGGAAGAGGGAGCTCCTTAGGGGAATGGGAGGGGGATCATGGCAGGGGAGTTATTCATGGTTTTTCCACTTTCACAAGGGTTCTGCACCTCAAACTTTCATGAATATGGAGGAATGGAGTCAAAGGGCTCTTTAGCTCCATGCCCTCATATGATCAATAGTGTCTTAGGCATATGAATGTAGCTTAAAAATGCATAAACTTCCATCACTTCACTCCTGTTTGAAACAACAACAACCCTGCCAACCTATGATTGGGAGTTTTTGAAGAGACAAACGGATTTCCTTCATTTAGAGGACTTTATTTCATTACTCCAGAGCTCTGGCTCACCTATCTAGCACAAAAGGGCTCAGATTCTGCATCTCAGCTGCATAGCATAAACCTCTGCATGACATACCAATTATGCTACTCCACCTCTGTGTGGAATGGCAATGGTGCACCATCAAATGTGCAACCACAGAAGCACTATATGTTCAGCTCCACTTCTGCAACCTTAAGATGACTGCAGGCCTTCCACGCTGGATAAAAATGTCTAATCACTTCTACTTTGGAATGTATGCATGTTTACAACACCAGCAGGATTCCAGCCAGTGTTATTCATCTATGTTTTTTCCACTGATTTGTTGTCAATGAACAATCACTAGAAAACAAAGAGTGCATAGTGGTCCTAAAATACATGTTCCCATTTTTCCTTCTCTTGTAAAGCCAGCCAAGAGAGTTTTGGTTATCCTCACTAGCAGTTGGCCTTGACAACTACTTTTGATACTTTTTTAAAAAAAGAAAATGCTTGTGAAGTACACTGGGGGGGGACATTTCAATGCCTTTCCAGAGAACTGACTCCCAACAGTTTATAGTAACCCCCTTTATTAGTCAGTAGGAATCATGTTAAAAGCCATGCCAGTTGAACAAATATACTTATCTTGACGCTTCCCCTAAACAAAACTCAGTGCTAAAAGTGCTTGGAAGCACTTTGCACAACCTGCCTCTGAAGGAGAGTGTAGGGTTAGAAGGGGCTTGTAATGCTGCTTTGAAAATGTGTGTTTTATTAGAGAACACCAGAAGTTCCTCCCTCTCCACTTCCTACCCTTGTTCTATTCATCTGTGTGGTGGAGGAGTTCTTATCCATAAATGTAAGTGATTGAGTAGGTGGTTGCTAAGCTCCTGTGGTGTAGCAGAGGGGAATATTCAAGAGAGTGCAGTTCTGGGCCTTTTTTTCAGAACAGGAGCAATGAACTGCCCAGGGAATTGACAGCTGCTTCTTGCTGGGGAGAGTGACTACAGTGATAACAAGGCTTTCAAATTTAGCTATTGCTTCTGGTAGGTTATTATATAAGGTGTTAGAAAACGATGAAAATAAATCAAGCAAAAACTGACGTTGTTGTGCGCTTTCAAGCTGTTTCCGACTTGTAGAGACCCTAAGGTGAATCTATCACTGGGTTTTCTGGGCCTGAGAGTATATGATGTGCCCAAAGTCATGCACTTGGTTTCCATGGCTGAGCAGGGAATTGAACCCTGGTCTGCAGTGTTGTAATCCAATGCTCTGACCACTATACCATGTTGACTCCTTGCCTTTTTTTTTTCTGTGGGGTTCAATGTTGACTCTTCATGCACCTGAATGAGGCAGCTGGTGGGGCTGATGGCAAGATTCTGGAGAATTCTTATGTGCCGTGAGCCAGGCAGCTGCCATGCTACATACAGTGGAGAATGCTGCCCTGGAATAAAATTCAAGTGCCACCCTGATCAGTTTTGGACATCGGCCTTTTCATGCTATACAAACAGAGTGGAACAGGTTCCACTTTAACCAGCATGGCAGCGTCCCATGGAATCCTGGGGTCTCCAGTCTGGCAAGATGCTAGAGGAACTCCTGGGCAGAGAATTCTAAACACCTCTCCCTAAACTGCAGATCTCAGGATCCCATAGAATGGAACCACAGGAGTTAAAATGAAATCATAGTGCTATATCTGTGCAGTGTGAAAGGGCCCAGAGGATGAGTGCCATCTTGTTCTTTGCTGGAGGCAGCAAAATAACTTGATCCATCCCTACTTTACACCACCCAGTAGTATAAATGGTGACATTTCTTTGCAAGATTGTTTGCATTTCTAATTGAATGCTAAAAGGCTGTGTCTCAGCTGCTTTTGTTAAAAAAATATATCAAAGTGTTGTATAAGCAGAAGCTATGTAGACAGAAGCCTGCAGTCACAGCAGAGTCCAATGAAGGTGCATGGGTTTCAGAGTTGGTTGTTAGCCTTCTGGATGAAATTCTAGTCTGAAATAAAATCACACAGTGACACACATAGCAATGTGAAGCTGTGGAGTGAGGGCAGAGCAAGATGCTGGCTGCAGATGTGGTTGGACTGCAACTCTCATCAGCCAGCAAAACCAACAGCAAGGGATGAAGAGAACTGCTGACTAGTAACACCTGGAGGGCTGCAGGTTTTCTATCCCTGATCCAAGGCTACATACAGTTACCTACTTGTACCTTAGAGGCAAGGTTTGGGGACATTTCACATATAACACAACACACAAACACACACACACACACGGCTTGGGGTCATATTGCTGGACAATACTGGAAGCTTTCAGGGAGATGTCTTATTGAAGTTGTTACCCAAGTGTCAAACTGTAGACCTCATGGCCAAGCTAAATTAAACTTTGATTTACTTTTAAAGTTTCTAGCCTTTATCCCTGCATGGTTCAAAGTATCCAGTCGCTCTTTGGATCCAAATGCTAACATTTTCTCTCTAAGGGTACAATATAGATAGTCAGCCCTGCATGTACCCCATGTTATCCAAAAGTCTGCCATCAGACAACATGATGGCCATGATCCAACAGAGCAAAGCCTGTTGAAATCAATTGCTTTAAGCACACTTCTGCGCTGGACTGCTGAGTGTGCCTGCAGAGAGCCTTTGGATCTCTTTTTAATTATAACATTGCTCTCGCTCAAGCGTGTTTATAACACTGATAAAACATAATCTGCTAAAGGGCTCAGGAGGCTGAAAAGAAGGTTACACAAATAAAATAACAATAAACAGACACTCTGCTTGTCAGTGGTCACCAAAGAACAACCACCATAGAAACAGCTTGTGTTCTGCACATATCTACCTCCTCCCTTAGAAAATGGTCTAGAACCAGCTTTAGAGGACTTCAGATTTCCAGACGTGGAAACAAAATACACCATCACTGGGTCATAAGAAAAATAAGAACTCTAAATCTATGGTCAGAGAATACATGGACTTGGGGCCAATGACGTGTGTAAAACACTGGAAGCAAGAGTTCTGACGGTAGCCATCCGAATGCTTGGATATTCAGAGCCTGGAGGAGAGGGGGATGACTCTTTGGACTACAATTCCCAGCCAGATTGGAAGTCATAGTCCAAAAGAATAAAGTTTCCAAGCTCTAAACATAATTCTGTCCAGTTGTTGTCTCTTCTCAGTTTTTTTTTAAAAAACACTAAACCAGGCTGAGAATCACAGAGCCTACTAGATGTTGCTGGATGGCGACTCCCAGGATTCTTCACCATTGGCTTTGCTAGCTAAAGAAGAACTCCACGGTTCTTTTAAACCTTTGTAGACTCCTGGACAAGAGTCAGAGAATGGTGCTATATTTGCAAGGGGATAGTAGAGAAGCTGGTACAATAGCATCCTTGAAGGGGAACTGAGATAGGATCTTGATTCTTTACAGGGAAGAGGGGAAATTTAATGAGGAGCTCTGTGAAAGTAAAAAAATGACCCTCACAACTAGTCCCATGAGCCAGCATGCTGTAGTGGTTTGAATGCTGAACTATGACCCTGGAGACCAGGGTTTGATTCCCCACTTGGATATGGAAACGCTAATGAGTGACCTTGGGTGGGTCACATGCTCTCAGTCCCAGAAAAACCAGAGATAGGTTCATGTTAGGGTTGCCATAAGTCAGCAATGACTTGAAGGCACACACCAACAAGCCCCGTGTCCTGAAGCTGGTCATGAAACAAACAGAGCCTTGCAAGTTTTACATCTGGAAAGCTAATATCGTATTCCAGAACCGCTGATGTTTTCTTGTTAAAGTAAATGAAAGTATGTACTTTCATCCATCCTTGTAAAGCTGTGTTTAAAAACCCTGTATCAACAAACAGGCTTATCCATTTATTTCCCCTCTCGGCTTCTGTGCCTATTTGTTTTGTTGATATGGTTAAGACAGCAGAGAAGCACAGCTAATCAGCAGCAGGGAGATGTCACGGTGGAAGTGACTCTGCTCGGATACCCCATCCAAAGCTGGAGATTAGGGGTCAGCAACTGGCAGCCTCTGGGATAAATCTGCCCCACCAATTGTCACTCTCGGCGTCAAAAGAAGAGATTATGGATGAGGAATCTGTGAAACCTGATAAAACACAGCAATATGTGTTTTATTAGAAGTCAGCGCTGCTCAGTACTTCCTAACTCTTGAGGCAGAACTCTGCCTAAAATAACTTTTATACCACAAGGTTCTCCCAGGGAAACATACAAAATAAGGACAATGGCTGGTGCCCTTCAAGCAGGAGCAGTGTGTCTTTCTCACGCCACAGAGTTAACCACAGCAGCACCCCAAATATCTCAGGGATGGCTTCTTCCAAGAAGATACGATCTCTAAGCATTTCTGACCCTGAGCACTCTCCTAGGTAAAGTAAGTACTGGGTAGAGCTGGCTATAAATCAGCAATGGAAATAAGTAAAATAGACTTATTTCAAAATAAGAATACCTCTAAGCCAGCCTAGGGCCTGTATGTGGCCTGGGGTCAGGGGGTGTTCAGTGCAGTCCTTGGTACCCCAGGGACCCAGTATCACTTCTGGATTGCACAGTGATGCCTTATGAACCCAGAAGAACTTTAAGATCATCCAAAAAGGTCCTTCTGTCTGTCCCACTGCCCCTTCAGGTGTGTTTGATGGGAACAAGGGAGAAGGCCTTCTCACCGGCTGTTCTCAGACTTTGGAACTCCCTCCCAAGAGAGGCCAGGATGGTCCCATCCCTGCTGTCCTTTTGAAGGCAGGTTAAGACATTTTTGTGTTGGCAGGCTTTTACAAATTGACTGAATGTGGACTTGTGATGCTGTCCAGCTTTGTTTTACAGTTGTTTAGTATTTTAATGTCAATATTTTAAAATGTAATTGTTTTAACTTCACAAACAGTTTAATTTTTTTTAATTTTATACTTTCATGGATGTTTTAATTTGTTCTGTTTTAATCTTGTTAGCTCTCACCATCAGGAGATAAAATAATAATAAAAAAGGATGGATGAAGCCCTGAGGAGGAGTGAAAAATTGGTCAGTGCAGCCAGAGCACGACCACCCGTGCTGTAAGCGTGTGCAATGTATCTGCTCTTCTTCAGCCATATTTCACCTTGCCTCTGAGAAAGTCCAACACAGCACTCAGAGACAAGTCTGCACTACCCTGTTATAGCACTGTTATTCCACTTTCAACATCCTATGGAATCCTGGGGTTTGCAGTTTAGGGAGCGGCATTTAGAATTCTCAGCCAGAGAGCTCTCTGGCCTTAGTAAACTACAAACCCTGGAATTCCACAGGATGTTGAAAGTGGAATAATAGCACTATAACAGTGTAGTGCAGAAGGGCCCAAGAACTTAGGAAGTGTCCTTATTCTGAGTCAGACCTAGTACTGGCAACTCTGGCTGGCAGCCACAGCTCCAGGGTTTCAGGTAAGATTGTCTCCTAGCTCTACCTGCAGACCCCTGGTTTTCCCTGATGGTGTCCCTTTTGAGTATTAACCAGGCCCAAGCTTCCTTAGTTCCAAAATCAGATGAGACTGGACGTTTACAGGAGGTGGTGGTAATTCATTCATGTTATCATTCTCTAAGGAGAGCCAGTGTGGTGCAGTTCTTTGAGCATGGGGGTATGACTCTGGAGACCAGGGTTTGAGTTGTCACTCAGCCATGGAAACCCACTGGGTGACCTTGGGCAAATCACACTCTCTCAGCCTCAGAGGAAGGCAAAGGCAAACCCCCTCCGGACAAATCTTGCCAAGAAAACTCTGTGATAGGATTACCTTAGGGTCACCGTTAGTCAGAAACAACTTGAAGACACACAGTCACTACAACAACATCAACACCATGCTCAGAGAGCCCATGACACAGTAGCTTCAGTGTTGGACTAGAATTCCAAGAGATCAGGATTTGAATCCTCACTCTAAGGAGAGCCAGCGTGGTGTAGTTCTTTGAGCATGGGGGTATGACTCTGGAGACCAGGGTTTGAATTGCCATTCAGCCATGGAAACTCAATGGGTGACCTTGGGCAAGTCATGGCTCTCTTAGCCCAAGAAGAAGGCAATGACAACTCCCCTTTGAACAAATCTTGTCAAGAAAGCTCTATGATAGGCTCATCCTGAGTCAGAAATGACTTGAAGGTCCACAACAATCTCCTTTATGTTAACAAAAATCCCGTGAGGGGAGTTAGAGTAAGAGATGGGCCCTAATCCAAAGTCTGGTCTTTCACCTTTCCCCTCCTCTAACACGCTGGCATCACCACTACTGCATTTCTAAGCTTAAGAATACAGAATTCCTAAAGAGCTTTGGCATCTTTGCTCTCAGGATTGGTTATACAAGCAACTAATGGGTCCTACCCACTGACAAACCTAGGGAAAAATAAAGCATCTTGTAGCACATCACAGCCTCCCCCGTGTGGGCACCCTCCATATGGGTTGGACTACACTTCCCATCAACCTGTATGCCAACTGCTGTGCTGGCTGGGACGATGGAGATTGCAATCCAACCCACCTGGACAGTATCAGGTTGGGACAGGCTAGTCTACAGATTAACAGAGGCATAAAGGAGCTATGGGGGATAAAGGAGATGACTTTACTCTCCAGACTCTGCAAAGTTCTGCCTGTATGCGTTTGGCCACAATAAACGTAGCAATCTTCAAGGTTCCACAAGACTCTCTCCATATATGCTGAAGCACAGTGCTGAGTTTCTCCTCTGGAATTTACTGATCCCAAATACTAAAAAAATACATACCTTCACACAACTTTCCCTAACGGGCTCCGGTTTTGCGTGGCCCTGTTCTCACCTCCTGGGAGTAAGCCCCAGCAAACTCAAGAGGATTGACTTTGGAAAAGGTCGGTATAGGATTGCACCATTTTTTTTTAAATTGATTTTTGCAAAACCAATCGCCCAGGTAAGGGGACCCCCAAAAGGGACCCAAATGCCCACTCCCTCTTCGACCCTCCCCCGAAAAAATCCACGCGCTCTCCCGTCCTTTCCTATCCATCAGTGGAGCACAGAAACAGAAAATCTTCTCCTTACCAAATCGCGCGCCTAAACCACGTTGCTCAGACGGCCTGTTCTCAGCTCCCTCCCTCCCTGCCGCAGCCGCGCTCGCCCGTACACGTGTCCCTACGTTCAGCCAGAGACGCGTGTCCCAGCCACTTACCTCCGCGTCCCTCGCCTCTCCGGGCGTTTCTGCCAGCGCAAGCGAACCGACGCACCCACCCTCCCCTTGCAGCCGGCCGCTTCGGGAGACGGCGGCGGCGGCGGCGGCGGCGGCGGCTTCGGCCGCAGCAGCAATCGCTGCCTGCCTCCGTTCCGCTCCGAACCCGAACCGTTTCTCGCTGGAGGATCAAGGACACAGACTCCGCCGCGGAGCCATCGGGGCTGGCCGCAGCGCGCAGTGGCGTCCCTCCCCTCACAGGCTGCCGGCAGAGAAGGAGAACGAGCCTGCTGCGGGAGGCGCGCCGGCAGCGGGGCGCCCGCGAGGCTCCAGCCCAGCGGCGCCCATCCGCGCCGCCTTCGCGCGTTCTCGCTTTAAAAGCCGGAGGGGGCGGAGGGGGCCCCACGGCGCCCCCTGCAGGCCGCCCGCCCGCCCGCCCGCCCGCCCGCCTGCCTTCACGGCAGCGCTCCGGGATCCGTCGGCTGCTGTAGAGCCATTGCAAACCCGGGCGACGGAAAACTGACTTTTTAGGACACCCCCGCTCCAGCAATGGACTATCTCTCTTTGCGGGTGGGGGTCGAGTCCGCCTGGGTCGTGGGCTTGCATTTTTGGACGATGCGCGGCGAAAGCAAATTGTACCCCCTGCTCTTTTTTACGAAGACCAGTTCCTGTGATGGACAGGTTAAAAATGTAATATGGGGAAAATGTAACATGGGGGGGGGGAAAACGACCCACCCAACCTACAGTTTGGGGGGAAAAAATTGGAAGTTTTTGGATATTTTTTTAAAAATGCAATACTACATCCCGTTAGACTAGAGAAAGAACATCGCATTGTTACTTTAGGAACATCAACTATATCGTGTTTAACGTGCATTGGCGTAAAGTTATTGTCTTTGGTGTAGTAGAGATATAGTTTGTTCAGAAAATAGTTACAAATTGAATTTACTTTTTGAAAATTTTGTTTTTTAAAAGCAAATGGAGCTATGCAGTCACTTGTGTCTATTTTAGTGTGGTTTGGTTTCAATTTTTGTAGGAATTTTTTTTTCTGTGTCTTTATGTTGTATAATAATGATAATACAAAGGAAGCACACAGTTTGGAATTGTAAGGAATAGCTGAACTGTAAGGAACCTCTTTGATTTTGTCGGATTATGAATTGTTCTTGTTGTGTGCGTTGAAGTTGCCCATTTCTGCTCTAGCCTGTTATAGCTCTATTATTCCACTTTCAACATCCTATGGAATCCTGGAGTTGTTTCTGACTTATGGGGACCCTAAGGTGAACCTATCACAGAGTTTTTCTGGGATGGTGGGTTTCCATGACCTAGTGAGGAATCAAACTCTGGTCTCTGGGGTCATAGTCCAGTTCTCAAACCACCACACTGGCTCTGGATTATGAGAATCAACCAAAAAAAACAACAACCAAAAACACACATATAGAAGAATCCATCAGTGTTAGTTGTGTACAGATATGGATATAGATATTCTTCCAGCAAATCTTCCAAAGTATCAAGCAGAAGTAAAACACTCTTTCTCATAAAAGGGGTTGAGAAAACAAAACAAGGACCAGGAATTACAATGATCTGAAACTGTACCTCGGTACTTCTCACTCTACTAGTGCGGAGACCTGGTCCATTTCCGCACTAGACTCTTATAGCATGATTATTCCACTTGCAACATCCTATGGAATCCTGGGGTTTGCAGTTTAGGGAGGGGCTGACGGGCCCCTCCCTAAACTGCAAACTCCAGGATTCCATAGGGTGTTGAAAGTGGAATAATCACGCTATAAGAGTCTAGTGTGGAAATGGTCCTGGTCTTTGTTTTCCAGTGTACCCAGATGCTGAGCCTAAGGCCAGACAATTCACTGCTTCACTTACATGGTAGCTGCCATTTGCAACAAACGTTTTTCTATTTTGAAGCCCTGCTGATTTGTTAACCATAGCTTACTTAGCATGTGTGGAAATCGAGCACTGGAAAAGAGGAAGGAAGAAAGGGGTAGTGGTTGAGAAAGAAGGAGAAGAAAAGAAAAAAGAAGGTACATTGAGAAGGAAAGAATGACACCTATGTTATGTTGTTGTTTGCCTTCAAGTCGTTTCAGAGAAGCTATCACAAGGTTTTCTTGGCAAGACTTTTTTCAAAGGTTTGCCTTTGCCTTCTTCTTTAGGCTGAGAAAGTCTGATTTGCCCAAAGTCATCCGATAGTGTTCCATGACTGAGTAGGGATTTAAGCCCTGGTGTCTCAGAATCCTAGTCCAACATTCAAATCACTACACCACTTTCTCTCTGTCTCTCTTAAATTAACAAAGGCTGTCTGCAGGCTTTTTAAAGCCCTTTTATAATTATCTTTTTTAAGATTACTGTGCAATTAAGTGGAGGTGTTGTGAGCTATGCTGATAAATATTAATTGCAAGTAGACTTTGGCCATTTCCACACTACACTCTTATAGCACAATTATTCCACTTTCAACATCCTATGGAATCCTAGGATTTGCAGTTTAGGGAAGGACCAGCTGGCCCCTCCCTAAACTGCAAACCCCAGGATTTCATAGGATGTTGAAAGTGGAATAATTGTGCTATAAGAGTGTAGTGCCGAAATGGTCTTTGATGCATCAAGAAGGGAGTTTCCTTTTGTCTTCGTCTGCACATTTGCAGCGTAGGGCAATGTGTCATTGCTTGGACCTCATGTCCATCTTGGAGAAATCAGGCCTCATTTTACAATACAAGCTGGAACCCCCCTATCCCGCCCTGCCCCCCACTGACAAAGAAATGGCTCCTTGATACGTTTAGGAGAACAATCAGTACATAACTGATTTGTTCACTTCCACTGAATGGAAGCCCTGCAAAACTGGTTCAGACTGATATAACTCCCATTGTAAAATAGTGTGCATTGTCCAGAGATGTTGGTAAATCCCACCTAGATTTGAAAGAAAGCAAATGGCTCTTTCAGAATGGCTTTGTCCTATATGTGCTGAATCTATTGTTTGCATCTCCTCAGACTACTTAAGAGTCACTACTAGTGCCCAGAGAATAATATGCTGAGGTCATGTTCAAATCTAAGCTTTTGAATCTCCAAAGTATAACATTAAGGTCATCTTAGCCCTCCCAGAAGGTGTCCCCTTGAACCCAGGTAACAGCCCCCAAGTTAGGAAAATGTTAAATACAGACACACACAGTCTTGGAGAGGTGGCTGCTTCCCCTAAGAGAAGAAAAGAACCTGCTTGCAGACACAGACTTGCAGACCTGTATCCCAAATAGAAAAAGGCTCAGAAGAAGGAGCCTGGAAGAACACCAGAGAAGAGACATCATGGCGACAGATAAGAAAGAGCCTGGAAGAATCACAGAGAGTCCCCCAAGAGATGAACTTGTGGCCCTGATCTTCAGCTACCCAGCCAACTGGGCTCTTCTTTCCATTGGAGGGTGAGAGAATCCATGTGCATGTCTGTCTGCAGTCCTTAAGCTCAGTTGCACACCTTTAACTCCCTCAGTTTGGTCAAGAGTAGAGCTTTAAGCACTTGTGCCATTCACTTCCTCTTTTCTTTTGAGAAACAGCTGTACTGAATACACGTTCTGTTGGGCTCTGGTGCTATGTTTTTATGCCTTTTAATAAAGGAATAATTGTTTATGTTTCAAAATCAGCTTGTCTTCAATCTGATTTCTTTTTCTTTCTTTGTTTTTGGAGCTATTCTGGTCAACTCTCCATTTTTAAAACCTATAGCCTGTAAGATTCTGCAGAGAGAGAAAGAGTGAGAGTTAGTACCTGGGAGAGCTTTTCCCCAAACTAATAAACCCAGTGAACAGCTCTCATCAGAGGAAATAATCAAACAATTCACTTAATTCACATGAACTCAATTAAATCCATGCACGTCCTTTCCTATTTTTTTAAATTCTATATTGATGGAATTGTTGTTGTTAATCGCCTACAAGCCGACTTTGACTTAAGGTGACCTTACGAATGAAAGACATCCATGCCACCATCATCCTTCACACACACACACACACCCTAAAGATATGGAACAAGAGAGTTGACAGAAAGGGTAAATAACAGAAGATCCAGTATCAAAGGAAGACATGCTGCTCTTCAAGATTCTGGCCATTGCTTTTCATGTACTCCTTTTCCAGTGGTAGGCTGATGGTTTCCATGTCAGTGAGACAATGAATCCATTCCATGTTTTAATCTAAACTTTAAAAGAACTATCTATGGTTTGAATCTCCGCTAACCCAACTAAGTCCATTTACTTCCTCAGCAGTCCTTGGCCAGGCAAAATCTTAGCCCTGAATCTTCATTGGACTAATTTGAGAGGAGGATTTTAGTGTTTTTTTCCTAAGAATATTTTTTTGGAGGGGGAGAGGCACTTCTGCCAACTGTAGGATTTCCCAAGTCTGGTGATATCTTCTCTTTGTATGGCATGGTATTGTTTCAGCTATATAAGCAATGATTTTTATTTAACACACTACTCTATACAGAAGAAACACACCAGAGGTGTCCCTGAATTAAACCATAACCATGGCCTCAAAGCTACAATGCATATATTTCAACTGCAAACACATTTTAGCATCCCAGTTTCAGCACCCTAGCTGACTACTTTTTATTTGTGTTTTGATTGTCAGCATTTCGATGAGGGCAGCTTGTTCAATGACCCATCGATAATGTTAACAGGAAGATACTTGCTGATTCATCTCCAGGAGAAAATTTCTTCCCCAATTGGTGAAGCATCATTTACAACTGAACCATTTCGTATGTTATCATAATATTTCCTTATTCTGACCTCTGATGGAACAGCTTTTAAATGTCACACAAATAGTCTATTCTGTGAAAAATATTGCTACAAAACCTGTTTGTTTCAGGTGTTATTGTTTCTCTCTCTCCCTGTTTTGTTTTATTTCTTTCTCAACCATGCACTATATTTCTCTGGCGTGTCTCAAATGAGGATTCATTTGGGCTATATCTCTAGTGCATCTGCAGTTTAATCATAAATGACTTTACACTGAAGCAGCCTGCAGAGAGTTTAACAGGATCACTGTAGGCCTTTAGATCCCATAAAGTTCTGCATTTTACATTGTATCCAAGTTCGGATGCAGAATTTTGAAACCAAAATTGAAATATTAGACTTAACTTCCTTGTTCCCTGGGGACTGTTATGGATTTACTGGTATCTCCTACATGTTTTGACTATAGCAAGAGTCAAATGTGTACAAATAAAAATTCAGAAACTGTCAATCTGTCAGATATGGTCAGATGCCAATACTATTGCATGTCAGCTATCAAGTACTGTCAGAAATGAATATGTTGCATGTTCATGTTGAAATGTTGCCAGAAACTAAATGCTGTTGCATGTTAAGTATCAAAATACAGTGATGTTAAGTATCAAATATTCTCATTGATATAAGATACTATATTTGGCAAGTATACTTAGCTAAGGCCATTTTCATCCTACACTATTATAGTGCCATTATTCCACTTTCAACATCCTGTGGAATTCTAGGGTTTGTAGTTTATTGTGGTCAAAGAGCTCTCTGGCTGACAATTCCAAATGCCCCTCTCTAAACTGCAAACCCCAGGGTTTCATGGGATGTTGAAAGTGGAATAATAGTACTGTAACAGTGTAGTGCAGAAATGGCCTAATAAGTATACTAATTTAAACATATTTAACTAAATAACTGATTCAAGCTGAGATGTTTAAATTAGGCGTGTATATCTTCATATCACATCCCATTTTCAGCAGATAAGATGCACATGTTACAGGTACAAGATGAATTCAGCAGTCTCAGCCTTCCACCTTAACAATAAGTAGATTTCATGAGCTGACCTCAAAAATGGATTCAGCAGTATAGTGCATATAGATCTCTTTAAGCTTGTTAGAAGTTTTTAAAAACGGAATTCAGTTTAAGATTAGGGAAGGGTAAATTGGCCAGTTTTGCTTTCTCCCATATTTGATTTTTCTTTCCATTCACGGAGAAATTAGTGAAGAGTTGCAAGTTCTCAAAAAAAGGAACCAAACAAAATTCTCACTCATCTGCACTAGCCAAATTCAATAAGGTATTCACAACATGGAGAAGATGATGTTATACTTGCCTGCTGCATAGCTGTTCTTCTCTCCCATTTATGGGGAAAAAACCCTTGTGTGTTATGATAAATTCCTATGAAATTATGAAGAATAAAATTTTTACCCATCTCTGTTCAGGTTTGTTCAGGTTCAGGTTTTCATTCTGCCACTCAGGCACAAAAGCAGTTCTTTGCTGCATTCTACTAGAACTTAGTGGGATAAAAGTTAATGACAAGGAGAGACCAGTAACAAAATGTTAGGAGGTATGCTGAATGCTGAATAAAATAACTCCTTGATACTCCAGTGAGCATGAAACAGGAGCCCTGTAGCATTTGCACTGCAGGACAGGAAGAAACCAGGGAAACTGTATTCTGCTCAGCAAAAAAAATATCTAATCCCTTCCCCTGTACGCTTCTGTATATATTGCAGGAAAGGAAACTTATGGTATATGCTCTTCTTGACACTAATTCTCAGCCCTCACAAGTTATCTTAAATTGTTAGGAGATGAAACAGCCAATATACCATTCCTCACCCAAAAAATCTCCCCTTTCTGCAGGTACTAGAAGGTGCTGAGTTCTCACCCTTGCCAGGCTATTTTTTTAAAAGCATTATTTCATTTTTCATATTAATATACCTCATTGTACCTGAAGAGTCCCCACACACACTAGTGCAGAAATCATGGCCATATCTGAGGATAGTCCTGAAGAAAGGGGTTTGGGGACCACCTATGTTAAAAATTAGAATCAATTGCCAAAAACCAAGTGATGGCTGTCACTTGCTTGCACGCTGAACCTCTGCCTTGCAATTGGCTTAGCTACAGTAGAGTCACAGAATTTTCAAACATTCTAACATCTGAAAGGATCAGTTTTGACCTGTTGAAAATTGAGAATAGTTTTGTGCGTTAGTTTTTATGATGTGACTAGTCATGATTAGAGTTCCAAAGCTGCAACAGATCATTAAGTACCATTATAGTTACAATTTTTTAAAAAGTATAACCAATGTCTTTACTTTTTCTAAAAACATCTGAATAGTGCAAGCTGCTGGACTGTGGTATTGTCAGGTACTGAGCTCTCCCTGCCATGTTTTAGGTTGATGACTTTGCTATAGTGCCTATGTGCTTTGCTATGTGGGTGGGGATGATGGGATCCATCGATGGTTGGGCAAGCTGGGAATACGGAAATGTTATTGTAATGACCTGTGATAAGAGAGTAAACAGATACAGCTGCAAGATCAGATTGATGGCAGGCTGACTGGAAAAATGGGAGGGGAACAGAAAGCCTGGGAAATGTATTGTTTGGGTAAACCATCAAATGGGATGTTAGTGTGTGTATATAGCACTGCAAATCCAATATTCCTTTAGTCTTGGCAACACTAAGGTGTGCTATTGTTTCTTTGAAACTGCTGAATAAATTTAGCCTTTGAAATCTCTAAGCTCAGTTCCTTGAACTTGGATCTCTCCTGCACATCACAGGTTTAGAAAAATCTCTTCCTCTCAGTGGTGGTTAGTGACCTCCATGTCATGGAGTGTGTGTGTGAATCCATTCTGAGTCTTTCTCCAAGCTTTAAAGGAAAAATCTGTAGTTCTGAATCTATTTTGGGTACAGAGTTCACCACCTTAGACAAGTCATTTGAAGTTCAGATCAAAACCCATGATAGAAGCAACACTGCTTTTTGCATCCTCGCCTCAATATCCACAACGTAACACAAAGCACAGCACAAGACAGCACATCAAAGCTAGTGATTTTTGTCTTCTACTGTTTTGTGGAGCCACACCTCTACAACTATAAAAGTAATCAAAATGCTACAGTTACACTGTAAACGGAGAGAAGCTATTCTTCATTAAGCTCCATTAATAAAAGAAAGCAGTTGTGCCTGCATTAGAGGGGAAGGAATTAATTACACATCACTATGTGCTGGTTGCCTGTAATTATTTCTTTCCAAACTCTGGAGATAGTGCTGAATTAGGTAAGAGAATTACACAAGACTTAGACAGAAGAGAGGTTTTGTTTTTCAAATGATACTTGACTGTAGAACTCAAAAATAAGCAATGGAATTTGTGCAAACTGGTCTAAAGCTTTAAAAAAGCACAAGGGGGCCTTTCACACTACCCAATTATAACACTATAATTGCATTTTAACTGCCATAGCAACATACTAGAGAGTCCTGAGGCTTGTAGTTTGGTGAGAGGCACTAGACCTCTCTGGCTGAGAATTCCAAATACCCCTCCTGAAACTGCAAATCCCATGATAACACAGAAAATTGTCATGACAATTAAAGTGGAATCATAATACTAAGGCCATTTCCGCACTACACTGTTATAGTGCTATTATTTCACTTTCAACATCCTATGGAATCCTGGGGTTTGCAGTTTAGGGAGGGGCTTTTAGAATTCTCAGCCAGAGAGCTCTTTGGCCTCAGTAAACTACTAACCCCAGAATTCCACAAGATGTTGAAAGTGGAATAATAGCACTATAACAATGTAGTGCGGGCATAGCCTAAGACTGCATAATATGAGAGGGTCCAAAGATAAGAGGAGTTGTATTAGTAAGACTTGGAATTTATTGTTCTCAATGACCTCCCAAATCTATGGCCAAAATTCTGGTGCGCTATACCAGCATAATATGCTAGCATAGGTGGTAGTGATAGGTTGTGGATGTAGTAATTGTGGGAAATACGGCAATTGAGGAGCCAGCTGATTGCTGCTGGCAAATTGTGTCTGCTTTTCCTTGCCACTACTCCACAATCTTGGGAAAAGTGCAACCAGTAGTATAATGCATGAACGGGATTCCAACTTTAGGCTCAGAAAAGTAGAATCATAGAGCTGGAAGGTACTTCAAGGGCCATCTAGTTCAATCCTTTGCCATGGAGGAATAAATAAAGCACCCATGAAAGATGCCCATGCAGCATCTGTTTAAAAACCTCCAGAGAAAGAGGTCTGGAGGTCACTCTTTGAGGCAATCTATTCAACAGTTGAACAGCTCCTACTGTAAAATCAACTTCCTAATGTTTAGGTGGAAACTCTTGTAACTTACATCCATTGGTAGTCTCTGGAACAAGAGAAGACAGATATTCCATCCTTTCAGATACTTCAAGATGGCGATTGTGTCACCTCTCAGTCTTCTCTTCTCCAAGCTAAACATACCCAACTCCCTCAGTTGTTCCTCATCAGACTTGGTTTCCAGACCTTCAATCAAGTTGGTCACCCTCCTCAGCAGATGTTTCAGCTTGCTGATACCCTTGTTGAACAATGGTGCCAGAACTGGGGATAGTATTCCAGGTGAGGTCTGATCAAAGCAGAACACAGTGGCATTACTCTTTCCTTGACTTCAAGCTTTTGTCATTAAAATTTAACTCAGTTAGTGGGGTTTTAGGGCACACCAAATGTGGAGGGGGAGGTTTTGTCTCTCCAGCTCAGTGCTTAATGATAATTACAACTGGCGAATAGTCAGTGGAATTGAATAGCAGTTTCTATTCCATCTATTGGGAGTTTGATTAATCAATTTTCTGGTCTTCACTGAACCAGACTGCATGTGGATTCCATGAACGGTTCACCAGAGGAATCATCACTGGCCAATATTGACCCATTCTTCTTCCAAGCATTCCCTCTGTTCCAAGGAAACACCTGAAATTAAAAATAACCTCTAAGAAACAGCAATGACTTGAAAATATGCATCACTTTCATTAATTTTTTTTAAAGAGAAACATTTGTATTTGTCACCATGACATCTAATTTGCTCACAAATGGCTCCAGATGGAGCATGTGAAAGTACATTCAGCATCTTCATAATTTGTGCACAGATTCAAAATGAGTCAAAGATTAAAAAAAAAAAGCCTATGGATTGAGGTAACCCCATAAAAGAATGTCTTCCAGATGTGTAAGATAATAACCAGGGCCATCTCATGACATTGTACCATCTGATGAGAAAGACAATCTGGTTCCTAATCCATCATTCCATGTACGGAAGCTATCTCGACCACCAGTTTATTGATTCATTTTATTATTTGTTCAGGTATCATTGCACCTTTCTGCTAAAAATAGCACAGATGACACAGAAAACAATGAAGACAATAAAACCATTAGGACCACTGACATAAATTGGACAATAAAATCATAAATGTCAATAACCAATAAACCACACTTAGGAAGAAACTCATATATCTAATAAGTTGCTTTAAGTGTTTAAATGTGTGGAGGTTATGTAGAAAATGAAGAACTTCTGCTACATGTCACCTGAGCTTCTGTTGCCTAAGACATCAATTTACCCTCCCTAGCCCTGACTGTAAATTTACAGATGCATTGGAACTCAACTTATATCATGATGGTAGCTGTAGTCCAACATATCTGGGTGGCCTTAGCTCTGTGTCAGGTTGTGTTGCTTCCCTGTTATAGTAAGTGTACGATAATATATGTAGAAATGAGCTTGGTTTCATATATACACTTATGTTACATATTATCTATTCTGCTGGATGCTTTCTGCCATCTATGCTTGCTACCATGTAGGAGGTTGGACTTGATGGCCCTTGTGGTCTCTTCCAGATCTATGATTCTTAAGTCTACCTGCAACTTACCTGTATGTATTGGGTTGCTATATGTAATCAGAGAAGTGGAATGGGGCTGGAGAGTAAAAGTGGGGAATGAATTGCTTTATAAGAACTAAATATTGTTGATGTAATGGTGAAGACTAGGAGAGAGTCAACAGCCACCCAATATTGGAAAAGTCTGGGAAAAGAACCAGCCTGGGAAAGAAATGCAATGCTATAATAACCAATGAAAGTTTAGTACACACAATTTTGTAATGGCTTGCTATTAGCAAGTGTAACATTGCTATGCTATTCAGTTCTGGCAACTTCTGTGGAAGTGTGCAGTTGGCACCCATGGCTATGCTTTGAATAAACTACTGTTAACTTCAGAATATGTTCACTGGAGCAGGGAGTTATCCTGTTCATGACACCCAGGGAAAGATGAAGTCAGTACTTTATGTCTCATTCTTTCTAAATCTGGGAACCTAGGAAGTTACACAATGTACCAGACCAAACTATTTTTCCATCTATTATTTGGAACCAAATGGCAGAAGTTCTCTAGGGATTCCAGCAGGCCTTTATCCTGTCATCTATTACCTAAACCTTTTTAACTGGAGATGCTGGGATTGCACCTTGGACTTCCTGCAGGCAAATCATGTATTTTGGCACTATAGTTATGTTGATCCTTGCTGACTAGTCAGTCCTCATAAAAACAACCTACACAGAAGAATAATGTATTTGTGAGGTGTCATCTATTGCTTTAGTCAGTGAATATGAAAGGTACAAAGTATGTGTCAGATGATGCAGGAAAGGAGCACATATTAAGTCAGAGGAGGTCATTGTGACCAGCTTGACCTTGCTGATTCACTCCACTTCTTGTCTTCCAGTATAGAGACTTGCCAAAAACCTAGTGCCTTACCTCACCCAGGGCAAAGTAGAAATCTATCTACATTTTTAGACCAAGTATGATATATGACATTAAGAGTCTTGAAATGCTGGCGCAGTTGTGTTTAAAATTTCTTACTTCTTAATCTTCCTTAAGCTCCCCAACTCACTTTCTGAAGTATAGAATGAAAAGTAAAACAGTTCTGTACAGATAGAGAGACTGTAAATAAGGGGAGAGGCATTCTTGTTAACAGAGAGGGTTAAGAAATGTTAGGCAATCTGTGTTTTGAAAGGAGTGGTAAAGTATTATCATTCTACTGGTAAGAGTAAGCCTTATCATCCCTGCCCTTAAATATTTGCAGACTGCTCCTTCCCTCATTATTTTCAAATCTCAATCAAACCTTTCTCTTTTTTTTTCAAAGCTTTTGGAACTTTAGTTGAATTTCATTCTATGTATTTGTTAGCTTGTTTTTATACTGTTGTTGTGTTGTTTTCATGTCCCTTCAAGACATTTTTTACTTATGGCAACTCTAAAGCAAACCTATCATGGGCTTTCTAGGTAAGATTTTATTCAGAGGGGGTTTGCCATTGCCTTCCTCTGAGGCTGCCCTATGGAGCTAAGCCCTCCCATTCCCTTGCCTCTGGCTCTGGTGCTGAGAACTCACATGGAGGCAAAAGGGAAAGGAATGGGAGGGGGATCAAAGATGGGGGGGCAGTTATATGCAGTTTTCCCCACTTTTGTGAGGATTCTGTGCCCCAAGCCCTCATGAAAGTGGAGGGGGAACTGTAGTTGAAGAATGACAGAGGATGAATTGGGACTGTTCTTGCCTAAATGGTACAGCTGGAGCTTCCATGCTGGCTGATATTACTGCTGGCCTTGGGCCTAGTCCTGTGAGTTAATCTACATCACTTTGCTTGCTGACAGAGCCATTTGTCACAGAGCCATAAGTAAATTGATTTGAGTTTTTTTGGAGGCCATCAACTTAACAAATAAACAAACAAATACATAAAAACAAAAGAAGGGGCTGTTAGATTGTGTCAGCCCTCCAAGAAATCATAAAAATATAAGGCAACCCGTATCTGATCAGATTAAAGGCCAATCTGCTCCAGCTTCGTCTTGAATACTGTCATGGATTAAAATTAAAAGAAAAGAGTTTTAACACTCAAAAGAACTTCATGACAACAGTGGCACCTATCTCAGAGAGTCGTTGACTCGCCTTTATTAGAGGTTTTCAGATGGATCACCATATGGGGATTTCTTGCATTAGCAGAGGATTAGGCTAGATGACCCTGGAGTACTTTCCAGTTCTATGATTCTGTGTCCCTAGTGGCCAAATCAGGGGCCTCTGAGAAGCCCGTCAGTGCAACATGAAAGCGAGGCAATAGATACCTCCTACCTCCCAGCAACAGGTACTAGAAGACATGCTGCTTCTGAAACTTGAAACCCAGCCATCATGAAAATCTAATCACAATCATGTGTGAAAGCCATCCAAATCAGTGCTACACAAACGGTAATCAGTAGACTGGTGCTAATCTACAATGAGTTTCCAGGATAGAAGGAAATAGTGGAAGCCAAAGGGCACAAATATGCTACTGGTCCCTGGCCCATAGAGGGAAAAATTGCTGGCCTTGCACTGATCGAAATTACATCCTGCAGTGGAGAACCTCAGAACTAAAAAATGGGGTTCTTGCTTCCAACACTGTGTACTGCCATGATACCAGGAAGCCAATAAGTAGATTATGGGAGATATTAATGTCTTTACATTACCTTTCCTAGAAACCAATGCTCAGATGTGCCAATATTTAGAACTGAGTCATTATCGCAAATAGGTAGTTAGAGGGTAATTGATTTATTTTCACAATGATAAATGTAGAACCATGCCACTCGATTATTTAGCAGGTTTGATCAATTACTAACAGATGACTAGAGAGAAGAAGAAGAAGAACATTCGTGCTGGTTCATGCTGTGTCTGATGCGGCAACCTCCATGTTTTGTTGTGGGTGTTGAGTGGATCATAATGTAGATAGGAGAAGATTATATTTTCTATCACTGAGATGTTAAGTAACAAAAAAGCAACCCTATGGTCTAAATCTTCTTAATACTAACTGGAGCAGGTCCACTGAATTAACGGGATTTATCTCTGGGTTGATTCACCATTCAACAATTATTTCAGTGGATCTACTCTGGTTGGGATTGACCAATAGGATTCAGGTGTACTTTCAAGAAATGGAAAGGAAATAATTACCTTTTAACTACTGAAACTGAAACAATAGCTAGATACATTTTGTAGCTTGTTGTTATGGTTGTATGCCTTCAAATAGTTTCTGACTTACGGTTGCCCTAAAGTAAATCTATCATGGGATTTTCTGAGGCTGAGAGTATGTGATGCACCCAAGGGTTGTATGCTGAAACCATTACACCACACTGGCTCTCGAGTTCCTTGTAAAAATAATGTTTCAAACTCTGAGACGTGCATTGCTTCTGAACCTGGTTACTGCAGCTAGTGTGTGTTGATAGATTTATTCCCTGTGAAATTATCTAAACCTCTTCTAAAGCCCCCTAATGCTGCTGTCACCTCATATTTTGTGGTGGCAAATTCCACAAGTTAATTTCCTGCTCTGTGAAGAACTTTTATCTGTCTCATTTGAAAGGACAGATGATGGCAATCATTCAATGATGGGTCAACATGTAGGTAAAGCCTATGGTTTCCCTGGGTTTGTTCTATTTAAAACTACGGTAACAACTATCTTCCAGTCCTTTTTCTTTACCAGCCTGCTCAGGATCTGTGTTCTAGAAACTCTAGGTCTAGGCTTTTCCCGCAACCAAGGGTTTCCTCTTCCCTTAGCTCTGCTTTGTCCATTCTCACTGGCTGCGCCCTACTTTTGCAATTGCCTCCCTAAATACTTGTGGACTGGTCCTTCCATCATTACTTATAAATCTCAATTAAAAATCTTCTTGTTTTCAAAAGCTTTTGGAGTTTTCATTTAATATTGTTTTATAATTTTGTACAGTTGGATTGTATGTGCATGTTAGTTTGCTTTATACTATTTTTTGTATTTCATCTGAATAACTTGTATTACAGTTGCACGGAATAGTTCTATTACTCCTTCCTTCCCTTCAAGTTTGTGCATACAGTCAGCCCTCCACATTTGCGGGTTTCACTTTTGCGGATTTGATTATTCACAGATGATTTGCTGTCACCTCTGCTGCCTCCCTATGCCATTTTTAATAGGGACTGCAAACCTCATGAGACTGAGAAATTGCAAATGAGGCTTTTAAGTCTCTATTAAAAATGGTGTGGGGCAGCAGTGGAGATAGCAATAAGCCCCACCAGCCACCCATTTCTGCCTTGTGAAGGAACTTGGTGCCTCAGAGGAATCCGTGGTGGGTTGAATATGGTGATCATACATTTTTGTGTGTGTTAAATATGATTTGGGAAGGCTTACAGTTATTCACGGTTTTTCCACTCTCTCAGGAGTCATATGCCCCTAACCCTAGCAAATGTGGAGGAATGATTCTATATACATACATTTTAGACTGTATGCCTTTGGCAGGACCCAATGTTCTTTGGGTGTTTTACTTGTAAAGCACTATGAATATAGAGGCCATCATATAAATAAGCGGTAATAATAATAATAACAGAATTCAGACTGTTGAGGATTTGTAAGAGGAACATTTTTATTGTAAAATTAATTAAAATCATTTCATTGCTTGACCATTTTTATAGCTCAGCTGTCTCTTTAAAGTACTATTCCAATACATAACTATGCCAGTCTTAAAGGCATAATCATGTTAGTCTGTATTGGCATGCAAAGGGATTTTGTAGCATCTTTGAGACTGAGGCCATTTTCACACTACACGGTTACAGTGCTATTATTCCCTTTTCAACCTTCCATGGAATCCTGGGGTTTGCAGTTTAGGGAGGGGCCTCTAGAATTCTCAGCCAGAGAGCTCTTTGGCCTCAGCAAGCTACAAACCTCAGAATTCCACAGGATGTTGAAAGTGGAATAATAGCACTATAATGGTGTAGTGTGGAAATGGCTTTAAAGAAAGAGGTTTGTAGCACAATCTTTTGTAGACTCCATCTGTAAAAGCTTATGCTACAAACTTCTTTCTCTCAGTCTCAAAGATGCTTACAAGACCCCTTTACATGCTGTGTCAGTATGTTGTAGCAGAAAGAGATACAAGCACTTCTGAGTCTGAGAAAAGTTTCTAGCATAAGCTTTTGTGAATTCCAGGACTGTACTCCATGAATGCTCATGCTAGAATTTTTTTCCTAGTTAGTTTCAAAGGTGCTTAGGCCTTCTTTATATCTTTTTAAAGTTCCCAGACTTCCAGAATAAATCTTTATTCTTGCAATGGCACATCTTGAGATCAGAGGCGCATTTTCTATGCCCAGGTTGATTGCTCATACAAGGAAAAGTCTGTAACAGACACCATCAAAAGAAGCCTGCCTGGAGGTCCAACTTTTGAAAGAAAGTGAGGCATTACCATTTTTCAAAAGAAAGCAACTGCCCTCTCATTTTTCAGAAACCTTGCTCATTGGCCAAACAGACAGCAGATGCATTAGAGCACTAACAATGTTGATATTTGCAGTGGAAGCAATCAAATAATAATAAATTCAGTTGAATGGATTGCAAAAACTGCAAAAGTTCACAGTGAATAGGAAAAAAAAAGACAACAAGAGCACATGCCATGGGTGTATATGTGCCTTAAAGTCACCTGTCAACTTATGGCGGCCCCATGAATTCCATAGGGTTTTCTTAGGCAAGGAATCCTCAGAGGCAGTTTTGCTAGTGACTTCCTTGCTTCCATGATATTATTAAAGCCAGTTGTTGGATGCAAATATAGTTTGACAGCACCACCTACAGGCTAATTTGATTCAAACAAAATCTTAATTTGTTCCGAGTTCACCTGCAACTTCCTTTTACTGCTCAGTTATGGATGCTTTCAGAATGTAATTGTTATTCATTCTTCTTAAAAGCAACTTTCTAAGCTTTGGCTTAATTTTTATTCTGTGTTTTTGAGTGACTCAAAACAAAGAGAGTTTGGGAAAGGTCCTTAGACTACAATGCCCAGATTCCTGCATGGAAGGTTTCAAGAGCTGTAATTAGAGAAAAAAGAACTTTACCATGCTCTGTCAACCAGAAGAGTCCTGCCAGATCAGACCAAAGGTTTATCTTATGTTATTCTACGGCCATTTCTGCACTACACTGTTATAGTGCTATTATTCCTCTTTCAACTTCCCCAGGATTCCATGGCATGTTGAAAGTAGAATAATAGCACTATAACAGTCTAATGCAGAAATGACCTAGGTGTATTGTATGAGAATGGGGGAGGATAAGGGATGGCCCTGCCTACTTTTGCTTTAGCCTCACCCACTGCTGGCATGAAACCATGGAAGATGAAGGAAAGTAGAGCTGAAAAATGAAAAAAAAGAAAAGAAAGTGTGACGCTGAAAAAAGTTCACCATCAGAGCCATCTAATACTTGCAAGTGACTAAAACATTCATAATTCAGTCTTCAAACTGAGACTGAATTTTGTCTACTTTGGGAAGGGAGGTGATTGTTTTGTATCTCCCATCCCATGCTTTATGTACCATCAAGTCTCATGAAGAGTTTTAGAGAACATGAAAGCTTGCTATTTTAGGCGCTTCTGATAAAACTATTGCCCAACTCTGTATTTTGGATCTCTGCCCCCTTCCCCATAGACCAGCACAACTATGCTTGTTTTGTGTCTTTGCTGGGCAGCAACATCTTAGTGAATCCCCATTATTAATAATGTCACTGTCAGTAATTTCTGCATTTGTTTTTCATCTGATCTCATTCTCTACAATCCTAAACTCAACCCTGTTTAGTGTGCGTTTGTGTTTATTTATCAATTAAATCTTTATATCTCATTCTTAACCATAGAATACAAGAAAAATTGGTTTAAACAGTTTAAAAGAACATTAAATTTAAAACAATTTTAAAAATGAACAGAGGAAAACAAACAATTTAAATTAGGGCCATTTCTGCACTAGACTATTATAGTGCTATTATTCCACTTTCAACATCCTGTGGAATCCTGGGATTTGCACTTTAGGGAGAGGCCTTTGAGACCCTTCCCTAAACTGCAAACCCCAGGATTCCATAGGATAGAACTTTCCTAACTTTTCATGTTGGTGACACACTTTTTAGACATGCATCCTTTTGAGGCACAGTAATTCCGTTTTACTAGCAACCAGAGGTTAAACTAACATCTTATAAGACATATGGACACATACATAAATTGTAACAACAAAAGGTATGGGAACACAACATATCTCATGAAACCCTTTCATATATTTTTAAAATATTTGATAAATAACAACATACATTTCCAAGATTGTCGGCGACACACCTACACACTTCAGGTGACACACTAACGTGTCATGGCACACTGTTTGAAAGCCCTGCCATAGGATGTTGAAAGTGGAATCCTACAGCGGTCTAGTGTGGAAATGGCCCTGGTTTGAAGGTTAAAGTGGTTTAAAATCATTTATATGCAAATTGGGGTGGTGGAATCAGTTCAGTCAAAGAGATGAATTTAAAAAAAGACATGTTTTAGCTTGGCAGCAGAAGGAAACCATATATAATTCTTTGTAATGCTTTATAACAGTCCATGCATCTGATCAAGCAAGCTATAGCTCACATAAGACAATGTTGTATTACACAATGACAATGCTGATTAGCCTTTATGATGCTACAGGACCTTGGTCATCTTTGTGCTGTGTAATTGAGTGATTCTATAATGTGCTAGTCCAAGTCCTTTGGCCCATGAGTCAATAGATGGATAGTCTCTTTGTCTTGTTCTGGTTTTACAACAGAGTATGCAACAGAATCCAGCATAATCTGAAGTACTGTTGGCTTCTGTATAACTCAGATATTATTAAAATAGAGAAAGGATGTTAACCTCTACCCAGTAGAGTTCCACAAGTGGTACAGTATACCGTGAAGGTACCAGATCCTGTCTGATCTTGGAAGCTAAGCTGGGTCATCCCTGGGTGGGAATCTGTCAAGGAGGACCAGGTGCTGTAGGCTATATTTCAAAGGAAGGAAATGGTAAACCATCTCTGAGTATTGCTTGCCTAAGAAACCCTATGAAATTCATGGGACTGCCATAAGTCAATAGGCATACTGTCACACACACTTTACACATGACAGTCCTGCATATCCTGGTGAACCCATTCAATTTGAATGGAGAGGAATGCTGAGCATTCACAGAAAGATGCACATGTACAGTTCTCCCTTCTGGAAGTATGAACTAGAAGATCATTGTGGGTAGTGGGTAGGGATGGATGTGTATTCCTGCTCAGTTTACTTGAATCTGGGAAGCCATTTTGTGTTTCATCCACCTGCCTTAATGTAGTTGAACCAGATGTGTTACTGGCTGGTCATTTGCTGAACGACCAAAAAGGAAGCAGATGGAAACGTTTGCCGACTCTGTTGCTTGGATACTGGAGAGCAATATATCCAATCAGCTGCGGTCAGTGCTGCATGATGAAGAGTTTTGGGGAAAGGGCACTTTCTTTTGTTAGTAAGTGGCACAATGAAGACAAGCCATAGATTCCGTTTAATATTTTACTTCCTGTCAAAGTGTTCAAACACAGCTTGAGAAAAAAAGAAAAGAGAGAGAGAGAGAGAAGAGAGAGGCACACAAAGAGCAGAGCATGGAAACATGATTGATTTAATATTCCCTTTCTTCCAATATGGGATCCAAAGTAGCATATAAATTAAAACAAAATAGCTATATGTGTGTGTGTGTGTGTGTGTGTGTGTGTATTAATTACAGAATTTAAAAATCATTACATGACCAATCCAACTGAACATTTAAAACAGTTAAAAACACATTCAAAACATAGTTCTCAGAATCCCCAGCCACACAACCATCATAGGCTGATAAAGGCCATTTCCGCACTAGACTGTTATAGTACTATTATTCCATTTTCAATATCCTATGAAATCCTGGGGTTTGCAGTTTAGGGAGGGGCCAGAGGCAAACCCCAGGATTCCACAGGATGTTGAAAGTGGAATAATAGCACTATAATAGTCTAGTGAGGAAATGGCCATAGAAGCACAGCACAACTGTATGGGCATTTCCGCACTACACTGTCATAGTGCTATTATTCCACTTTCACTATCCTATGGAATCCTGGGATTTGCAGTTTAGGGAAGGACATTTAGAATTCTCAGCCAGAGAGCTCTTTGGCCACAGTAAACTACAAACCCCAGAATTTCACAGGATGTTGAAAATGGAATAATAGCACCATAACAGTGTAGTGCAGAAATGGCCTATGAGTATGGTTGCTTCCAGTGCTGATGGGGTCTTCTCAGCAGAGCATTACAGTTTGACGACAGAGGACATGCAAATGATAGAATCATAGGACCTTTTCTCACCTTACCTTTTCGTGGAGGTGGGGGCTGGGGCTCGTGCGAGAAGCCTTTGGAGGAAGGCTTTCGCGTCCCTGCTGCTTGGGCTCCGCAGCAGCTTCCTGGTTGCGTGAGCGCCCCACCCGCACCCCACCCCTTCTTACCGCAGTGCAGCCTGGGAGTTGCAGGCTAGCGCTGAGGCAGGAAGCGCAACCGGCGCGGCTCAGGAGGCTGCACACGGCAGGTAAGTGCGCATGGGGCCCCGGAGCGATGCATGACCACGCAGCATTTTCAGCTTTGAGCAGAAAATAAAAAAATGCATGAGCGGTCCACATCAGGCCCTCGAGTGTTGTGCAAATGTGAGTGTGTCGTATGGACCACTCCTCACATTTACACGATGCTAAGGGGCCCTTTCGCTTCAGAAATTCTGTGCAAAAAGGGCCATAGAGTTGGAAGAGACCACAAGGGGCTGTATTAAAAACAAATGCAAATGTGTGTGTGTGTGTGTGTGTGCGCATGCGTCAGTATTGTGTAAACGAACAACACACATATATAAAATCTGTCAAGTTCATATATCTAAACACATTATTCATATAACAGATCATATACATACGACAAATCCAGCCCCAGGAGAAGGCCAAGCAATTCATAAACAATCCAAAACACGTTGGGCTTTTTTAGAAGAATAAAACTTGGACCATCTCTAAGCATGTGGAGCCTAGTCTCCTTTTTTCCAGCTAGCAGTAAACAGCATTTGGAATGCCATGATCTCTTTTGTCTAGCCAGGACTATGCTAGTTGGCAATTGCTTTTCATCAGTTTAGGTGTATGTTTACATTGTTTTAATATTGTGAATGGTTTAATCCCATTTTAATGTTCATTTTTGGATGCTTTTAGCTATACTGTTCATGTTTTAAAATGTAAGCTTTCTTGAATCCAAATTTTCGGGAAAAGGCAGGATGCAAATAAATATCATCAGCATCTGGATCATTGTCATCATCAGTCCACCTAGACCAGGGCTGGGGAATGCATAGCTCTCCAGATATTGCTGCCCTGCAACACCCAGCATCCCTCACCATTGGTTGTGCTGGCTAGAGCTGATGGGACCTACAGTCCAACAATAACTAGAGGACTACATTGGTTCAAACAGCCTGAATACAGTTCTTGAGAGGTACAAATGCTGGTCAAAGTGCATCTTACTGTCTTTAGTAAGCTTTGCTGATGGCATCTGTTTCATGTGGAAGTCTTTTAAAGAGGATTAATTTTAACAGAAACTCTGCAGCCAGATCCAGCTAACCTAGATTAAGCATACAGTTTGCATCAGGCAGTACAATTAAAACAGATTTATGTGAGCTTTCGAGGATCTCTCAGTGCTTCAAAGAAATCCACTATATTCAGGGAGTTTCAGAGACAGAAATGCAATTTTCCAAGCAGACTTCCTACCTCTGAAACTCCAGACAAAGAAACTGGACTATTCTAATTCCCTCTTCGTTTAAATTATGCTGTCAGCAGATGCACTGTTTAAACTTTTCACATTTGTGTGTCTCTCTGGGACAGATCTGGCAAAAAAACCTTCATCTTATTCTCACAATTCCTGAGGCCATTCAGAACACAGAAGGAACAAGCTATAAGCAACACAGTTATCTTTCTGGAGTAATGAGGATGCAATTAATTAACATTTTGAAAGCAATTTAAAGAGCAAGATCACAGTTACTTTAATGGCGTAATAAGCAATTTCAAAAGGTGCTTATATAGCTATTTTCATGGGGAATTCCCAAATTTTATGCCATTTTCTTATGCCACTGTCTGCTCCTGCAAAGAGAATGGAATTTCTCCATCTTCTGCTTCCAATTAGGTAGTTAATTTGATTTTTATATTGTCCATTCAATGACACCCAAGTTTACAGTTTCTTCCCAATTCTAAGATGTTTTCTTTCTCAGAAAAATAAATATAAACTCATGGAAGAGTAATGACCAATGTAAGAAATTATGGAAAAAATTACTTGTTTTTGTCATCACAACAAGAAACAGCAACAGGTTGCTTTTTAAACACTGTAATGAGTTGTGGGATGAATTATTTTGGGGATGAATTATTTTTGAGAAGCAATGTTCCAAGCTTGGAGTCATCTATAGATTCAGGATTCTTTTCATAAATTATCTCCAACTTCACATTGTGCTTTTAATGTTTAAATCTAGCTAGCAGGACTGAAGTTCTTAAATCTGGAATTACTTATTCAGAAATGTGTCCCCCTACCCATAACTGAAAAAAGAGGGCAAAATTTGATACTGATTTGATGACTAACCATGGAATAACAATACCAGACAGAGAAGACTAGATTAAATGAGGGCCATTTTATTTGACCTAAGCTATTTAAATTGTGTTGGCCTGGAAATGAAGCAAGAAGGAAGAGTAACCTGCTGCAGTGGAGGCCCAAGTGTCAACCCCGTGACAACCTCTCCAGCCTTCCCTTGGATGGAACACCTCAATTCCAAGGGCAATCCAAGATATTTTGGTTGCTCTCCTGCCAGCCATAATTGGAAGGTAACCCAGGGGACTTCCACCCAAGCCCCAGAATTCTATAAATGAGAGCCCAGATCTCAGGTTAACCTCAAGGGTAGCCTCCTTCTCAACTCCCCTAGACCCCAGAATACTATAAATGGAGGTTTCAGAGTCCTACCCTACACCAAAAGGGTGCAAGAAGGTGATCACCAGCCCTTTCTATACCTTACCTTTTTGTGAGGACATCTGGTGGGGATCCTGACATTGGCTGTGCTGGGAGCACAGTGGTGATGGAAGCATGATGGTCATACCTCTTCCTTCCACAACACATCCAGGTATTTTCCCAGGCTGCACTGGGTCAAGAAGCAAAGCGACTGGGCTTCCTGGGCTTCTTCAGGACACATAACTCCAAGATGGTGGCATGATTGTGGGTCATTGATGGGCAAAACCTGTCAATGATTTAATCCATGATTGCACCACATGGGGACGGGAGAAGGATGGGACCATGTTGACATCATGCAGAAGCATCGTTGTGGTCTCATCCTTCTCCCGTCCCCATGGTGGCTTGGGAGGGTGGCGTAGGAAGGGCCTGATATTCTCCTCCTGATACCTGCCAGATGAAAGCCTATTTAATGATACCACCCTAAGCCAATTGTCTGAGTCCTCCAGATACAATATGGGATAGGTGGAGAACCCCTGATAAAAGGGGACAAAAATCCTACCCCACCCCAAGGTGACCAGACAAGTCTGATGTAAAGAGCCAAATAGGTATAAAGAGCCAAAGAGGCATGTGAGGGGTTGGTCAGGTCTTAAATAGCCTCTGACTCCATCCCCATCACATTCTGTGTCCTGGCATCCTGTGCCAGATGATCACTCTGGCCTCTCCCACGGAGAGTATCAAAAATCTATCCTTACCCCCAGCATCGTTCACCATGCGAGTCCAAGTAGGTATTTTATACAACTGGCAGAAGTTGATTTATAAGGATAGATGCATATTATTGCTGTAATTCTTAGAAACAAAATACAGTTGGCCCTCCACGTTTGTGGGTTTGACTTTCATGGATTTGATTATTTGAGAGTTTCCTCAATCCCTGTTCTTCTTGCCTCTAGGCACTTTTTTTCTGGGGGTGAGATGGGTGAGTCAGAGGAATATACGGCCACCATGATGATCCACCTTTCCCTGACTTGGGCCATTTCTGCACTGTACTCTTATAGCACGATTATTCCACTTTCAACATCCTATGGAATCATCTAGCCTGCTTGCTGCTAGACAGAAGATGGATGGAGAATGGAGGGTGAGCCCTGATACCACAGTGACCAGAAGGAAGGTGGAAGGTATTTAAGAGCCTTAGTGCATAAAGGTGTCATAGTATCATAGCAATGCATTAGTTCCACTTTTGCCTTGGCCTTATTGCACAATGTTGTTGCTCTCCAGGTACTATTGTGTTGTGTTGCATTCCAGTGTCTTTGAAAATATGTTTATTTTTCACAGTGGAAATAATCAGTTAATGACCTCCTTTCATGCAACAATTTAATCACCAGCTCAGATGGGGATGTCTCATAGCAATTTCTACTGCCCATGAACCATTAATGGTTGTGGTGTGAATGTGTGGTAGCATCATGACATTGTAACACAATGGCACTATTACAGCTGCACATACCAATAATGAAGCAAGGGGCAGAGTACAAGGAATCAGGAATGATGCGGGTGAAAATAATGTATTAATGACGCTGTTAAAGTCTAATACGGCAAAAGTGCAATAGAGAGCATCAACAATCAGCTACACTCGCGAGAATGGCTGGAGCAGATTTCAAATGGCACAATGCAGTATAAAGAGCAGTGCGATAAGGCCTTAAGTAAGCGTGTTTTAAGTGTGGTAAGGCCCAGACAGTCTTTGCAAGTTGCAGTAACAAATCAATTAAGCCTTGAAAGTTGTAGCGAGCTGCTGTTCTGCTAGATAAGCTGGAGATTCACACACAGCCCTTTCCTCTTCTCTGTAGCTGAGCCCAACAAAACTGGGGAATTTCCTCAGGGAAATGACCCAGGAAAACTAGAGGCTCAGGGTGAGGGCTTGATATCTGGCAATTCTATCTCTGCTACAAGACCCTCCTCTGGCAGTTCTTCAGCTAGAGGTCTTCTCTCTGTAAAATAGGCCACAAAATCAATTAGTGTTCCCTTTCAGTCAGATCCCAGGACCCATGGATTCAAATATGGGTCTGAAAAGTTCTGACAGCATCACTGAGAACACAGCAGGGCCTAGAAATCTTGGTTACACTGCCTCTTTGCTACACTTCCTTCATGAAAGATATGTTCTACTCTGTAAATTGCCCGGGATGACTCTGTGAAGCTCATAGGCGTAGCAGAGGTGGCCTGCGGCATCTCAGCAGGAGGTACGAAGCACGGCAAGCAAAGAGGCTTTTACAGGGCTGTTGTGTTCTTGAGAAGGACAAAGCTTACAGTCCTTGTAAATGTGTAAACAGAGATTGGGAATGGAAGTAATGTGCTCTAGGTAATAATATTACTTGGAACCTATGACTTGTAACAACCATCCTTTCATTTGTTTTATTGATAATACTAATTATCTCATTTCTCTCTGGGAAGTTAAGGCCATTTTCCTGTATCTCTAGTGTTCTAAAAGAATAAAAAATAATAAAAATAACTAATTAAAATGCCATACTAACATGGCACTGGTAACAATGTCTAGGGTGAATAGCAACATGGCAATCTGAGTACCACCGGTGCATTAGTTCTTCAAACCCTCTTGTCTGTAGCTGAGGTTTTTAACCAGTGGGTTAATTTCAGACACCCACTGGGGTTTGCTTCATTTATTTTATTCAAAAGATAAGGATGTGTGAGATCCTTGCCCTCAGTTCTTATCATCTCAGGTTATTTTGCAAGATGAACAGATAGGAGCACCATGCATGGGGATGATTTTCTTCTTCCAGCCTAATCTCTTTTCCTTTTGTATCATGCAAGTAGTTCTGCTCTGTAGATTTAATATAAGCCTGAGACCAGGACTGTTTAATTCTTTTGGAACTTTTAACGATGTTTGAGAAACCTTTCTGAGCTGATAAATAAAAACACTTAAAACAATGATAATTCTTAAAGATCAAAGGCCTATATAATATGACTAGTAAATGTGGCTAGTAAAACACAGAACGTGGCTAGTAAAACCAGTAACCTAGGCCTTTTTTGCACGAGGTGAGGGAATCGCCCCGTGCAGGTACTCACCGGACCTGTGTGCTCCATGCCAGGGTCCAGGCTGGTCCGGAGCAGTGCGTGGCCACGCTCCGTGCTGCTCTGAGGACGAAAATGGCAGCTTCCAGTTGGTGGAGGCTCTCCACCAACCGGTGAAGCTCGCCAGCCTGAAGCCCTCCCCTGGCAGATCTGCAGGCTCGCACTGGTGTGTGCCTGCAAATCTGCACTGGAGCGCAGCCACGGAGTGGCGCGCTCCATGCTTTTAAAAGACCTGTTTTAAGTGGTCTTTCAAAAGCACGCTAAACAACCTCTTTGGGTCGTTCCAGAGCGGGCTGAGGTCCGGAACTACACAAAGTAGTCCGGACCCAGTCCGCTCCCAGGTGCAGTCATCCTCCCTGAAGGACGCTCTGCACCATTTTAAAAGCCCCGTGCGGTAAAGGCCCTAGTCCCATACCCTAACTGTGAATGCCAGATGGACAAGGATTCCTGCTACGTCTCTAGTTGTAACATTAAGTATTGTAAGATATGAAACAGGAAATAAAGCAAATGCTGTCTTTTAACAACACATCCTGTGTTTTAGCAAATGTTAAAATGGTTTAAATTCTATAGATAAATGGCTTTTAATTGATGTTTCTCTGTGTTTTTAATCTGTTGTGGTTTTGATATTCTATAAAATAACTTGATTCCCATTATTGGTGAAAAGGTGAGATATAAATAAATAAAAAATAACACTCATAATGCTAAATAAATAGATCTTAAAATACATTTCTCCTCCTGTCCATCAAATCTCTAATAAATCCAACAAAAGGGCCTTGAGATTTTGTTATGAAAGTGTTCTGCACTTCCATTTGGTTCTGAGTTTACATGCTTTTCAGTCATCAGTTGGGTTTTGAGGTTTGCAAAAAATGAGTAAATGTGCTATCTTTTAAGCAGGGGTGGGAATTGTGTGACCTTCCAGATGTTGGTGTACTCTACCTCCCAGCACACCTCTCAATTGGCTAGGTGGGCTAGGCCTGCTGGGAGTTAGAGCCCAACAAGCTCTAGAGGTCTTCAGAATCCCCGTTCCTGTTTCACAGTAAGGAACTCAATGCTAATGGCTTATACTGCATTCTGTAAAATGTCACCCAGATCTTTTTATTTGCTTGGCTTTCTCCCTGACTGGAAACAATGGCTATGTTTGCATTTAGACGAAAAGTACATTTTAAGCTGTAAAGCCTTTGGAGAAAATCGTGTTCAGGCTTCCCTGCTTTGTGGCTGATTGAATGAGAAACAGATTTCTTGTTTTTGAAGCGCTTTCCTTAAGCTGATTGAAATTCCAGTTACAATGTGAATTTGGTGGAGGAGAAGGGTTTTATTTACTCTCCTCAAAGGAGGGGCCAGCGAATGATGTTACAAATGGTTGTCCCACTAATAACCCCCAGACAGCACATCTGTGTCATGTTACCATGTGTCTTCATAGTATTATGATGCCTGAGATCCTATATTGTGCTGGCTACACTCACATATTTCCGAACACTGACACTGCCCAACTGATTTTGTATCTGCCCGTGTGCCTCCTTGTTCTACAATGGACAATTACAATTCATGGTGGTGTTACTCTAAGAGGTGGGGGACTTCGAGGTCCACACACAATGCCAGTATCTCCTTAGAATTTGGGGGCAATTATAGCTCTAAGGAGGCCTTTGAGAGGAAGGTAACAGTAGGATCTTTTCAGCTATGTATACTATACTAACTGTAGAGAGGACTCCAATTAAAATTATCAAAATATTTTATTTGAATGGAAAAACACACAAGAAATCAGACACTCTCAAGGAACATTCAAGGCTATCAGAAAGTGAGATGTAAAACACTGAACAGAGAGAGATTAGGGATGAAGAGGGTGATAGTTATCAGTCCTGAAGTGGAAGGTCCAAGCGGAGTGGTCTGGATAGAGCTGAGGGTAGCAGGAACAAACAGCAGTCTGGGCACCATTTTTACATACAAGTGCTACAAAAAGGCTGCGGTTGTAGATAGGGTTTTCATATGCTATTTCCCACCATGAAGGGGTGTGATGACAAAGCCACAATGGCTTTCTCATGGGGTTGAGAAAGAGGGTTTAGAATGGGAAGATTGCTTAACTCCAGAGTGACAAAATATAGATGGGACTTGTAATAATCTCTCAATATTTAGTCAGGTAGGGAGAATAGGAAAGGTCTCCATAGGATAACATTGAGGGATGGTCTCTGATTGCTCACCAATCTGAGTAGTTTGTCTTTCATTGTTTTTAGGAGCACGCAGAGCCTGGGGTGTTGAAAGGATTACCATAAACCCCTGCCTAATCTTTCCTGGACTTATGTCTTAGGTCAGCTTGACCTGGCAAAATGGTTTCCAGTCAGCAAGCTTGTGATCATGTTTTTCAGTTGTAAAAATGTCCAGTTATGAAAATAGCACATCCTACAGGATGGAGGATGTAGAGTATGGTAACAACGGTGTGTAAGCAGAGTACCAAAGTGTAACCATTCAATATGGACCTAAATACTGTTGTTAATCTCAGCTAGAGTAGAGCCATGCAGTTTGATTTACCCATGTTCCACCTCACCATTCAACAGTGGATTCAATGGGTCCATTTTTGTTGAGAGTAACCAACAGGATTCTAGCCATGTGCATTCTTGGATAATAAATATTCAACAGTACCTTCACTGTGACACTTCATTTGATAGGACTGCAGAAACTGCCACTGTGCATTCCTCATTGTACAATAGAACAATAAGAGGCACCTGGTAGATGTATAATTGGTATTCAGTGAAAGGGTAGTATAACACAATCTCCATGAAACTGCAGGAGTGTCATTTTGTGCTATGCAAGCACAATGTAGGATCCTGGCCTGAAAACAAAGCTATGGCTTTGCTACAAGTAGCCTTTACAGAACTTTGGGTAATTTATACATAAGAAATGGAATGACATGATAAGGTAGACTTGACACATCCATAGGCTCACTCAAAGGTATTCTGGCTTGCAGTCTCTACCCTTCATTCTCATGTCCTGCTTCTGACCAGCTACATGTGGCTGATAGCCACTGGTATAAACGAATGCTAAATTGACTCGTTTTGATTCAGGAGCAATGATGGATGGTAGCTTTGATGGCAAGAGCCAATTAACTCTGGATTTTGATCTGTGTTACCCCAAAATGTGGTGACCCAGACGTCTACCCATGATGCCAGTGCCTGCATTCTCCACCAATCTTGTTACCCCAAAATACCTCCAACTCAGAGCTCCATCTATGATGCCAGTGCCTTCATGAAACAGTGGGGAATATTAGCTGAAAGGGAGGGCTGTAAGGGGGGGATAATCGAAGAGGATCTTTTACACTTGTGTATACTGGTACTAATGCAGAAACACCAGCCAGAGATTCAAAGAGTAATTGTTTTATTGGGGGGGATTAACAATCACACACATAAGATCCAAGCAGTCTCTCAATCATGATAGCTCCTTAATAGTGGGACAGGTGTGGCTACAAAAGGAGAGTTTCAGTGGATGGGGGAAGAGAGTCAAAGACAACCAGTCATTCCATGGAAGCCATTTTAGACGCTATTATTTCTAAAGGTTGAGTTGTTGAGGGCCATTATCGCCAGAGTTTCCCTGACCTAGCCATGCCCTGAGGTTCCAATCTGGCCTAGTTTTGCAATGCGCATGTTCAGCCAGTTCTTCTTTGCCAGCAGGCCTTCCAGCCATATCAGGGTATAATTTATATTTCATGTCAATTAATATTTGCCAATTAAACCATACCATGGAGTTGGGGTATATGGCCTGGTAACATCCGAACATTAAAGGTTTTATCCAAGGTGCTGTTTGGGGGATAGTTTCAGGATTTTGGATAATTCCTGTAAAATCTGGACTAAAACTCCAGCAGATTCACTTTTCTACTGACAGTAGAGTTGTCAGCCTCCATTGCTCCCAAAGGCAATTCTTAGGAGGGGGAGTGTCCTCCCTCCAAATTGAACTATGGCAAAACCACTCATCCATCAAGAAGTGGCAACATTCCCAAGCTTTAGTCTGCAGACCACACTCCTTCAGAGTGCAGATGGAGACACTGGTGCATCAGCTCTGTCCTCCCCTATGAGAATGAATAATCAGAATCCTCACTGCACACAGAAAGCTAGTATGTTAGGGTGAAACTGGGTTATCACCTTAAGACAATAAGCTGGTGTAGTTTTTAAGGATCTGCCATCATCTACAGGAGGAAATTCCAACTGAGGTGGAGAAGGATGTCATTCTGCTTGTCTTGTTTTTTTTTATACATTTGTACTCTGTTCATACTTCTCAGTCCAATATATGAACCTGGGTGTACTTTGCACATCTAATTCCACATTTTTCAACATTTTATGATGCATTTCAATGCAGACAAAAATCTGACTATTGGGGGAGAATATGGACAAAATTGCCTTATATTAGGGGAAATACATTTGCATAGGGAGCCAGCATAGTGTAGTGGTTTGAGCACTGGACTGTGACCCTAGATACCAGAGTTCAATTCTCCACTCAGCCATGGAAACCCATTAAGTGACCTTGGGCACGTCACACACATTCAGCCCCAGAAAGCCCTGTAATAGGTTCACCTTAGGGTCACCAAAAGTTGGAAATGACTTGAAGGCACGCCACCACCACAACAACAACAACGTTTGTGTAAAGGGGAAGAGTGACTGAAAGAGTGGGAAGAGTGACTGAAAATTTGTACAAACTGGTATGCAGGCTTTTTTTTTTAAGTCAGATCTGCAAAAGAGTGCATAAATGCGTAGAAACCAAACTTACGATCCGGAAAAACTGAGAAAATGCGTAAAACCAAAGGAAACAGGCAAATTTACCCAATGTAGCATCCATTGGATCCATCCAAAATCCAGTGGAACCTTCTCAGTCAAGCAAGTTAATGAAAAGATCTCTCTAGTTGAACCATCTGGCTTTGTCACCAAATATGGACATCTATTCTTTAAATGATGCTAGTTCAAATTGACATTTCTCTCTGTAAGGAGCAGGCATATATTCACTGAAGGCCGCCCCCATCATCCCTTCTTTCTCATTGTAGAATACTAAACAGTCAATGTATTTTTAATACTGATTTAATTAATTCCGCTGTGAAGGTGCTAATTTATTCAGAAAAGCTAGTCACAAATGAACTGTGTTGGATACTGTATAGAGCAGAACGTATATATGGTAATCCAAGGCTGATCTACTTTAATGCAGTGCATTAGTATTGATTTCCTCTGCAATATTTTTTCTTTGCAGAAAGTGTCCTTGAAATAATTAAAAAAAACCCACTTTCCAAACATCTTTGCTATCTGTAATCATTGATGGACTAGAAACGTGCTGCAGCTATGCAGAGCTGGCGTAAGGAATCATCACCACTACCACCACCACCACAATGTTTATTTATAACATCCCTTCTACCAAGTCTCCACTGAGTTTTGCATCTCTTTCCTTTTGCATCACCTTCCAAATACCATTTATCACAAGGCTTTCTTGATTAAAATAGTTTACACTGGTTTCAGAGTTTATGGCCATGTTCGAATTCACTCATAGTTACATTGCAGCTTTCTTCTGACAAGCTCAAGATAGAGTTTATCTTTTTCTTCTCTTCCTCACTTCTTTCCTCACAAGGTCCACAGCTCAGACAATTGCTTTTTAAAGTGAGGTCACCATAAGTTGAAGTACTTTTCAAAAGTAACTGTTGCTATTTGCTGTCAAGTCAGCTTTGACTTATGGTGACCCCACTTTAAGATCTTCAAGATCTTCAGTCATCACCTGCCCTTCTCAGACCTTGCAAACTCAGAGTTGTGACTTCCTTGAGTGAATAAATCTACCTGTAGTGTAGTCTCCCTCTTTTCTTGCTGTCTTCCATGTTACCTAGAATCATCTTCTTTTTTAGTGAGTCACATCATCTTGTGGTATGTCCAAAGTACGACAGCCTCATTTAGGTCATCTTGGCTTCTTGGGAAAGTCCAAGCTTGATTTGCTCTAAGAGTTCATTTGTTTTTGGCAGTCCATGGTATCTGTAGAATTCTTCTTCAGTACCACATTTTAAACGAGTTGATTCTCTTCCTGTTGGATGTCTTCACTGTTTAGCTTTCACAACCATACATAGAACTTACAAATATTGTTGATAATTACTATGGTAGCTAGTAATATATCTTTATACTTGAGGATCTTACCTAGTTCTTTCATAGCCATCTTTCCAAGTCCTAGTCTTTTTCTCATTTCTTGACTACAGTCTCCATTTTGATTAATGACTGAACCAAGATACAGAAAATATTGAACTGTTTCAACATCTTCATTGACCACTTTATAGTTATGTAAACCATCATGATTTTTGTTTTCTTGTTATTCAGTTGTAACCCTTCTTTTGCGCTTTCTTCCTTAACTGTCATGAATACTCATTCCAAGTCTTTGCTATTTTCTGCAGGTAATATATTGTGATCTGCACATCTTAAACTGTTGATATTCCTTCCCTCAGCTTTCATGCCTGCTTCCTCTGAGTTTAAACCTGATTTCCATACAATATGGTCTGTGTGTAAATTAAAGAGATAGGCTGATAAAATAAAGATACAGATAAAATTCTGACCCTTTGCCAATGGAAAACCATTCTGTTTATCCATGTTACGTCCTGACAATGGTTTCTTGTCCAGAGTTGAGGTTATCGATCTGGACAATCAGATGTTGTAGGACACACATTTCTTTTAGATCTGAATTTTCTCACAATCCATATTTAGATCCACATTTTCTCACAATCTACATGATCAGAGACTTTGTTGTAATCTATAAAGCACACGACGATTTTCTTTGGAAGTTATTTGGTGAATTCTGTTATCCAATATATGTTTGCACATGATCCCTAGTGTCTCTTCCTTTTCTGAACCCAGCTCAGACATCTGGTATTTCTCATTATATATATTGTAGAAATGTTTCTTGTAAAATCTTGAGCAACACTCTGCTTGCATAGGAGATCACTGCAATAATCGGTTTCTTACTACAAGTCCTGGTATCTCCTTTCTTGCGAAATGGATATTGAGCATTTTTGATCTGTGGGCCATTGTTATATTTTCCATATTTGTTTGCAAGTTTTTATTAGAATTGTAATGGATTGTCTCTTGATAGTTTGAAACAGCTGTACTGGTATAATATCTGTTCCTGGTGATTTCTTTCTCCTGAGTGTTCTGAGAGCATTTTCCACTTCATTTTCTAAAACGGTAGGTCCATATTCTGTAGCCACTTTGATGCCCATATTGCCCATCCAGTGACACCTATGTGTACAGCAATCTCATTGGTTACCAGAAGAATGTGTTTGCAGTGAACAAATTGTTAGCCTTACAAAATTTGATAGCCCAAGGCACCTGTCTCTGTTCTTGCTGTTCCCTAGCCATTTCACAGGGCCATCTGCAACCAAATGCCCATGGAAAGGACTCTGATGGGCATCCAGTATTTTGAAATATGATTTATTGTGATTTTATTAATGTATTTTGGTGTTAAGCTATCTTGGGAGGATTTTCTTCTTGAAAGATAGGATATAAATCATGTTAGCACATAAATAATAAACACATTTTAGAGTGCCCCATTACCTGGTGGTGTTTCTGAGGTTGAAACAATGTGTTAGAATGCTCCACTGACCTTTTCTATTTAAGAAAAGTTATTAATTTTTTATGGAGTGTTGCTCCTGTGCAGTTTGACTTCAGCTTTCCATTATTTTAAGCCTTTCTCCCGCAGTCTTCTCCATCATGAGTGTTGTTCTATAAAAGATACCTCGGACTTAGAATTTCACAAGTTACTATTTTGGGCTGCTAGTTGATGGATTCAGGTAATTATAGTCCAGTTTTTCCAGGGCTGCGCCAAACCTTGAGGTCATTACATGGACAATTGTATCAGGATGGCTCTTCTTGCATCTGCCCATTGGAAGCTAAAGTCCAAAACATCGGATTGGCCAGCTCTTGAGAACCACTGATCTGAAGATCCCGCTAGTCACGTCTGCTTTAAAAGCAATTCTTGCCCTCATAGAGAGCAACCTAGTCATCGATCATGCCTTTGACACAGATGGGTTTGCTTGTAGGTATTACTAGAAAGGTGCGGAAAAGAGCTGTGCAGAGGCCTCCATCAGAATGGTGGACAGTCCACTGAATATTAGGCTATTCTGTTCTGGGATTTAATGTCTTGTAATGGTTTTTTCCTGCTCCTGCATTCAGTCTTAAATATAGCCAGGCTTCACTGATTCTTTTTCTGTGGGGTGGGTGGGGTTTCCCTCCATTCTTCTGTCATTCTCCTCCATGCATGCAGAGTCTCCTCTCCATACTCCTCACCCAGTATACATGTTCCCTGTCTGGTTCATTGACACTTTTTTAAAAAAATGATTTAATTATAGGGCTGTGACAGATACCTTCTTCAGGCTGGCTCTGCAGTTCCAAAACCCTGGGCTGCTGTCACCCACCTTGCCTCTTTTCTCTTGTAGATTCCTCTCTGGGTTGAGTAATTGGATCTCAAGGTGATCCCCATATGGCTTAGTGGATGTGCCGTTTTGTGGCATTACTGCTGTAAGCATCATCTGGGCTATCAAAACTAAACAGGAACAGCCAGACACAGTGGTTAAAAATAAATAAATAAACAAACAAACAAACAAGCAATAGAAGTGTATTAATACACAATTAGACCACATATTAACCCTTGAACTATTTTAGCATTCACAGCTCCCCCAAACCATATTAAGTTCTTCCCTTGGCTTACTGTCCTACCTCGATTCTAGCTTTTCTCTGTTTCTGTGCAATCTTTCCCCTATCTCTTTGCCATCTTTCCCCATCTACCTTCATTCAGAGACAAGCCTCAGTTTTGTATCCTTTCTCCCCATAGCCCCCACATCACCGCATTCCCTGCGCTGTGATTGGTTGGCACCAACTGAGCTTGCCCAGCAACTCCCTTCAGAAAGGCCTTTCCACACTGTTAAATTATAGCTCTATGATTCTACTTTAACTGCCATGGTTCTGCCCTGTGGAATCCTAGGATTTGCAGTTTAGGAAGGGCCATTTAAAATATTCAGCCAGAAAGCTACTCTAGTGGAGTGTAGAACTAGAAGCCCTCCGGGCTTTTGGACTTCAACTCCCAGAATTCCTGACTGTTGGCCAAGCTAGCTGGGGCTTCTGGGAGTTGAAGTCCAAATACCTGGAGGCTCACTGTTTGGGAATTGCTGCTCTAGTGCCTCACCAAACCACAAACCCCAGGATTCCATACGATGCTGCCATCACAATTACAGTGGAATTTAGTGCTATAAATATGGAAAGTGAAAGTATTATACAACTTTAACACTGTAACGTAACTAGGGAAAGAATGTCTGAGGAAAAGCTCCACAGCAAAGATCACATGCTCATTGGGACTACAATCAGCCATAGGAGCACACAAAATATAATCAGAGCACCTGTGACAAGGGATGCAGATGTGGGAATTCACCCTTTCCTATATTTTGTGTCTGGTCTCAGAAATGTATGAGAAACAAACCAAAGGCCCATTCACAGTGCACATTTGTAGTGCTGTTATTTTGCTCTGTCATGATTCCACCCTATGGAATCCTGGAATTTGCAGTTTGGTGAGGCACTAGAGCTCTCTGACTGAGAATTCTAAATACCCCTCCCTGAACTGCAGCTCCCAGGATTCAGTGGCAGAACCATGGCAGTTCAAGTGGAATAACAGAAGTATAATTCTGAAGTGTGAATGGGCCCTAGGACATGAGTTATGTTGTATGGAACTTTTCAGATATTTTTTTAAAATCTTGATAAGGACAGGTATGGCTCCACCAAATCCCAAGGTTTTTAGCCAATCTCAGAGATGAAACAACATACCATGAAAATGAAAAGCCTTATATACAGCTGCTTAAAGATGGCATTATAAGGAACTCTTTCTCTTCTGTATTTCATAACCCTCATTTAATCTGAACAGCTTTCCCCCCCTTTCCTTCCTTTCTTGATATTGGGAAAATGTCAGCAGACAGTTCATTCTGACAGGCCTGTTTCCATGGGTCCTTCCCTAAAAGCTTTGCATTTCATTATTGTATTTAATTATTGAACACACACACGTGTTTGTTTCTTCTGAGGCTCCTGTGATGTTGTTGAGGTACTTGTGGCAGTATTGATCTATTTCTCGCCTTGCACCCATCAAATACTACTGATAGAAAAGAAAAAATGTCAGTGCAGTCTCATCCAAAGCCTCCAGATCACTTTGACAGGTTGCCGAACACCTTTGGATCTTGGGGAGTGTTTGGAGAATACACTCGAATGCTTCTGACAGCATCTCTTGGAAGTGTAACTCATTGCTTGTTCACATTTGGGACCTATCCTGAGTTGGTGAGAAGGGTCTGCTGTGTAAATTGGGAAATGAGAGGCAGCGCTATGCTTCATAAATCTCTTTAAATCTTTCTAATTAGGCTGAAGGTATGTTGGAAATAGAAGATTTGTTGTTGCTGTTATAGAAGCTCGCTTTAAATGAGATACTGATTTTACTGTTCTTTAATTTGTTTGACATATTTGATTTCCAGGTCCTCAGGGAGTATGAAAGGTAAGCCTCATGTGGTTGTCGCTATGCATTTGATGATTTTTACAAGATTAAGCAAGCTGAACCTGCCATATACAGAGCTTGGAAAAGGAACATATTTAGATGACAATTCCAAAAAGCCTTTGCTGGTGAGAGCATTTTGAGAGCTAAAATCTTAAACTGAATTTTTCAAGTTCTGTTTATATCAAAAGAGCATATCTGTACTACACAGTTGTATCAATATTATCCCATTTTAACAGTTATGGCTCCATCTTCCAGAATTTTAGGATTTGTAGTTTGGTTATACAGTTTGCAAGTGGAAAAAAGTGAATAACTCCCACCCTTGTGCTCCCGTCCATTCTGTGCCCCGATTCTCTTGCATTTTGCCTCAATGCAAATATATGCTGGGGCAAAATGCATGGGAATGGGAAGGAGAACTCCAGAGGGGAAAAGGAAGACTTGTACAAGCCTTCCCCCTCTAGTGTTTTGCCTTGGTATGAGTTCTCCGTGCTGGAGCAAAATACATGCGAATAGGAGGGGGAGCTCCAGAGGGACAAAGGAAGACTAATGCAAGCCTTCTCTTCCCCTTCATTCCCTAGCATATGCCTTGGTGTGAGTTCTCCACACTGGGGCAGAAGGCATGGGAATGGGAGGGGGAGAAGCAGGGAAGGCACATGCACTTGTGAATAATCCAATTCATGAAGGCCAACCTCACAAATATGAAGGGAGGAATGTACATAAAATTATCTGCCATAGAGTTCTAGTGTTGTAGTCCAAGCGCAGTGCACTAGAATGCTCTAACATAAAATTCTAATTACAAAATAGCAAATCCCAGGATTTTGTAGAATGGAGCCATGGCAAAGTGATATCACTCGACTATAATTGTGTAAGGCAGATACATTCAAACTCTCCACCCTCTCAGAAACAATATGGAAAATATCTGTGGCAAGTCTAAGCCTCTTTAGCTTCTGGAAGAAAGAATCCAGGAAGGAAGGCATATCACTCTCTCCCAAGCTTTAAATCTATACAGTGTCTATAAAGCCACTTGATATACTGCATATCTGCACTATCATACTACGTAGCAAAGGTTAATTTTACCAGCTTTGCTCCTCCCTGGATTTCACAGCACGAGGAAAACTGTGCTGCGTTTTGAAAGAGAACAATCCAGACATTAGAATAAGAAGGTATGGAGGCTGAGATCCTCCAGATATTGCTGGACTACAGCTCCCACCAGCCCCAATCACTACTGGCACAGGCTCATGGGAGTGCAAATCCAACAACATTTAGGAGAACAGATTCATCACCCCTGGACTAAAAGTTTCTTCTTTTAACTTTATGATTCTATGGCAATGTGAAAAACATAGGTTGGATCCTAGTGGACAATGTGTCCCCATCTAGAATTAGTTGTTGGACTAGGACTCCTATCATCCTTCATCCTTGGCTATGCTGGCCAGATAAAGATGAGATTATGCACCTCCTAGTCTAGAATCTCTGCCACAGATTTATAGTATAATCTCTATCTTGGATGCTTGTCTGGAACTAACTTTATTGTTTTATTGGGTCCAGATGACCTTTCTAAAAATTCTCTAAGCATCTAATTGATTAATTAATTAAATTAAAAATTTTAAAATTAATGTTATAAATTAATAATTGATACATTTAATTTAATAAATAATTCAGAGCAACATCTGGTAAGGATACATGAGTGGACTTTCTTGATGATTGTTCCCAGTCTGAAGAACTCCGATTCGGTGAAGGCTAGCCTGACTCCGTCCCTTTTATCTCTCTTCTGGTAGGCAAATATCTTTTTATGAAAAATGAGCTTTCAGCCATGGGCTGGCTGGCTGAAGAATGGCCTTTGTACAGACTGGTGCTATGCCAGCACTATGCAACCTCCATGCAGAATAGCAACATTGTTCAACTTATGTCAAAGACTGGCTGCTATTGTGGAATATGCAACACAGTGAGCACATAACTATCAGCAATGTGCAACCACGATGTGCAACACTATGTATGTGCAACTCTAATTCTGCTGTTGTCAGTAAATATGTCTGTTAAGCCATAGGGAGTACAGTAATTCACCCCACATGCATAGCTTGACTTATGCATGCTTATATCATTGACAGGATGCCAGTCAATATCTGGTTTGAGGACCACTCAGAGCAAGGTATCTGGAGTCTGGCTAGCTCTGGAGAAAATCTAGATGAAATTATTTTCAGGGGTTCCTCTTACAACAGATGCCAATAGTCTCATACATGTACTATAGTAAACACCTAAGGAAAGAGACCAGGCTAGCCCTAACCCTCTCATTGCTAATTTCTGGATTTCTGAAAATCTGTGCGGAGAACTTCCATAGATGCAAGGTGCTCTTCCCTTCAGATTGTTGTCCCCTACATATAGAGTGTGTTGGAAATAGTGACAGAGGTGGACTGGCTATGGTTCTTTTACTGCTTGCATGTTTACTGTTATTCTTATATGCCTTCAAATTGACTCCAACTTATGATAAGTTGACCACAAGCTGAACATGAGTCAGCAGTGTGATGCAGCAGCCAAGAAGGCCAACGCAATTCTTGGTTGCATCAATAGGAGTATGGTGTCTAGATCGAGGGAGGTATTGGTACCACTCTATTCTGCATTGGTTAGACCTCATCTTGAATACTGTGTCCAGTTCTGGGCACCCCAATTCAAGAAGGATATGAATAAGCTGGAGCAGGTCCAGAGGAGGGCAACCAAAATGGTGAGGGGCCTGGAAGCCATGCCCTATGAGGACAGACTTAGAGAGCTGGGTATGTTTAGTCTGCAGAAGAGAAGGTTGAGAGGGGACATGATAGCCATGTTTAAATATTTGAAGGGATGTCATGTCGAGGAGGGAGTGGGCTTGTTTTCTCCTGCTCTTGAGACCAGGACAAGGAGCAATGGATGCAAGCTGCAGGAGGGGAGATTCCGCCTGAACCTCAGGAGGAATTTCCTGACAGTCAGGGCTGTCCGGCAGTGGAATGTGCTGCCACAGAGTGTGGTGGAGTCTCCTTCTTTGGAGGTTTTTAAGCGGAGGCTGGATGGCCACTTGTCAGGAGTGCTTTGAGGGTTTTCCTGCATGGCAGGGGGTTGGACTGGATGGCCCTTGTGGTCTCTTCCAACTCTACATTTCTATGATTCTATGATTCTATGATTCTATAACCCTGTCATAGAGTTTCCTTGGCAAAAGTTAATCAGAGGGGGCTTGCCATTGCCTTCCACTTAGGATGCAAGAGAGTGACTTGCCCAAAGTCATCTAGTGGCTTTCCATGGCTGAGTGGGGATTCTAACCCAGAGGTCTAGTCCAGTCCTCAAGCCATGATATCATGCTGGGTCTCTCTTTACTGTACTGAAATCCTAAATGCCCGTATTCAATGGCTATCTTGTAAGACAACAAATAGCCCTGTTGGTAACTTACCACCCAATTATAACAGCAGTATTTGACTGCAGTGGGTGAGAGAAAGGCCTCTACCACAACCTTGTCTGGACCACATACAGAACATCTTGAGTGATACAAAAAGGATTCTGAAGGAAATAAAGAATGAGCACCTGCTAATTCAGAGCGGTGAACAGAGAGTCAATACCTCATAAGAGTAGACAATCGCCTTTTCCATTTTCTTGATTTTTCTTGCAGATGAATTGAGTATGTTGGGATTCCTACTTCCTGGCAGTTTAAAAGGTCTCAGAGAGGTCCAATTTCTTGGTGTCTACATTCCTGAACTTCTACTCATCACTTCCCTCAGAGGTACTTCTTACAACTGTAGATGATTTAGGTGGGAAGATCAGATGGCAAGGGATAAAAATAACGGGCAAGAAAAAGTTTGTTTGTTTTGTAAGGAGGAATATAGTGAATAGGGGCTTAAGTAATCAGACACATGATTGATGCTTAGGCTTGCCAGATCAAGTCTATCCCACGCCTTAAGATTTCAGGCCCAAAGCCTGAGACTTGAGGGGTGACATTTTATGTTACAAGGGGCAAACCCTGGTCATGTCACTAAGGATGATACATTAAGCACCAAGAACAGATACACAGAGTATCCATTCAGATATGAAACACCAAGTCTAATAAATGAGGAAATCTTACATACACACACACTTTTTAAGTCAGTGCTCTTGCCCTAAGATTCCTAGCCCTCTCCTTGAGTATTGGAAGACAAAGCTCAGGCCCTGAGACTCAGGTCCAGGAGCTGAGATCTAGGAATCCTAATGCTTGAAGTACAATGCAGGTGAGGTTGCCCTCACCCTTTCCTGCAGATCTAATGCAAGGGAAGAACAAAGGAACCTTAAATTCAGTCCACATCTCACATATGACACTTGTGAGAGTGCACAGTATCATATAACTAGGGTTGCCACACTGCTGGTTTGGCTGAGTTTTTACTTGCTGCACATCTGGACCATCATTTGACTTAGATTCCAAACTTTTTTTTTTTAAAAAAAGGTCAGTCTTCAGCCCTTGTAGAAGCCAAGATGTGGGGCAAAAATGTGGAAGTGCTCTTCTGTTAAACTGAAACAAGTCAGGGGGAAGGGAGAGTGGGTGTTTGTCATTCCTTGCCATCCACAAACTCTACTCTGAGATAGACAGTGGTGTTTACTTATAGCAAAGCAAACAACACAGCACACTTCTTCTGAAGTTGCTGAGACTAAAGCATACATAGAGTTCACAGGTTTTATACCTTCACATACAAATTTAGGCATGCAAAGCTGTGATTGGAGAGGATCATAACTTTAACATCACCCCACTTTTCTCAGACTTGTTTACCCTTTTTCATCCTTGGGGCTGGAACATATTTCCTCCCCCCTTATCTCAGACACTTCAAGTTCTCAAAACATTGGGAACTTTCATTTTTGTCCGCTCTGATCTTCCCCCTACCCCACCATCAGATTTATGGTAACAATGATCAATAAGCAATTAACCATTTGGTATACTGGAATACACAAGCAAGCTTCGAACAGTAACATTGCTGCAATCACCAGGTAACACTCAATAGTTTGGAGTGCTCTAACTAAACTCTAGCGTTGCCCCCTCCCCTGACTTCCCTCCTCTATCCTACCCTACCCTATTTCCATACATGTCCAGCAGATCCACTATGACAGGCACTACACATCTTGACAGCGCTTCAGGAGAAGGAGGGATAGATTGCAAGGGTGAAGGAGGGAGTAAGAGAGAATAGAGGGTGAGGTGTGGGAGTGGCAGAGTGGAAGATGCAAAGGAGGAACACACTGCAAGATGGTGGGGTGAGGGAGGGAACAGGAGCAAAGGAAGAGTGAGCAATGAGTGGTAGAGGCAAGGGAGGACACACTATAAGAGCCTGTAGCGAGAGATGGAGTGGGAAGGAAAAGAGAGTAAGTGCTGCAAGTGGCAGAGTGCAGGAAGCAAGGGAGGGATTCATTCCTTGGGCAGAAGATGAAGAAAGGGAGGGAGAGTCCAGTGACACTGACTCTCAAGTTTTTCCTTTTGTTGTTTGTCTAAAATCAGAGGTGTGATGTGTGTAAATCTACAGAGAGTGGCAACTTTACGAAACTGGTTTCTGCAATCTGTGCTTGTTCATGCATCTGGAACTCACTATGGATAATTGCATGACCATTGACTTCTTAGTGCCCATACTCCATAGGCACATCTGGTGTAAACCCTAAGATGTGCTCAAGCTATTCTGAGCATCCCCATGGCAGAACTACATTTTTTTTTCAGCGTGTGAGGATGATACTTTTAAAAAAGACTGCAGGAGTTACCAAGAGCAAATGACAACATAATGTAAGAAAATAATTTATCCACAAAAGACAACAGAAGACTGATACAGATGTTATATATCTGAGCAGAATGGACATGAGAGCCAGTGTGATGTAGTGGTTTGGTGTTTGAGTAGGACTCGAGGAAACCAGAGTTCAAATCCTTGCTTCACACTGAAACCTCTACTGGGTGTCCTTGGACAAGTCACACTCTCTCAGCCTCTGAGGAAGGCAGTGACAAACCTCCTCTGCACAAATCTTGGTGAGAAAACCTGTGATAGGTTCACCTTAGGATTGCCATAGGTTGGAAGTGATCTTAAGGCATAACAGCAACAATAACAGATGTGTGAGGAAGGGGCATGACTAATCTCAATTCACGCTTCACTCATTTCCATCATTGCTGCTCTCTGTATTTGGATGGGGACTTTCCAAAGAAAGGATGTCTCTTCCTTCTGAATCTCCCCACACAATCTTTAGTCCTGCTTTTTCACACATAGAGAAAGTAGCCTGAAGAAGATGGTGGAAACTTGTGAACAGGGGCTGGGACTATTGTACTCCCTATATTCATCGGTTCTTCCTGTAAACCCCTGAATCACTGTCTTCTCAGAGGTTAAAAAGAAAAAAGGATAAAAACAGATGGTTTGGAATTCATGAGAAAGCCAATAGACTCTGATGCATATTGCACTGTTTTCCCAAGCATGATAAGAATAATATAAACAGCGAAGCTCAATAGATCATCCACTCGAGAGCTGTCAATCATGTCTGCTTCTGAAAAGTGCCCAAACCTGAAGAGCTGTCATCTTATCTGTTATGGAATACAAGCTCATTTATCTCTTGAAAAATCAGACAGCTTTTTCTTACACTTACAAAAAACCTCCTCTAAAAATCAATACCCTTGCAAACACAGCTAGGCAAACTATTTGCCTCACTCCAGCAACAGATGGGCAGGGATGGGCAAAGTCCAGCCTGCAGGATGCATGTGGCTCTTGGACCTGGATTTTGTGGCCCTGAAGTTCTCCACAAGTCCCCATAAGCCCTCCATTTTTTTTTTTAATTGGTGTGATTTGGGGGAAATTTTGCTCCTCAACCATGCAGACTTGGAAACATGTGAAAATATTTGTACCTCCAAAAATGTCATACCCCCTCAATACCTCTGTTTTCCTCTGCAGTCTCTCTCAAAATGGCAAAAAGGAATGAGGACTGGTAACACCTAATAGAAGGGATATCGAGAAGAGACAACGTCTCAATGTTTAAAAAGATGGTTTTATTCTTCCAATTAGCCTAATGAGTTTCAACCTAGTAATACCAGGACAACAGGCTTTGGGTTAATTGGAAGAATAAAACCATCTTTCTAAACAGCTGGACACTTTGCCTCTTCTCTGTATCCCCTCTCAAAGTGGCAACAGTATGTGACAGGACATTACTTCCTGCTGCCATTTTGAGAGGGACTGCAGAGGACAATGAAAGTATTTGAATGTATTACTGAAAATGTTATTTTTGTTTCAGACAGTTCTGATTGTAGTCAATGATTTACCTTTTCAACAATGGCAAAAAGATATTTCAAAGTTTTATGGCAAGGAAAGAGACCAAGAGTGAAAGTGAAGGTCCTTCAGAATGCAAAGCAAAGAAGAGGTTTGACACTTTCAACTTAAGGATATATTTTTATGCATCCTCTGTGATATGGTTGAAGGACTGAAGGACTGATGCTGAAATGAGAAAGACTTTTAACCTTTGAAGATTTTGATTTGAGATTTGCTTGGCACATTTTCTTACGATACAGTATGGTTGGCAAATATAAATTTTAATAATCATTTTATCAGATATGTCATACTTAGAGTTTGCATGAAATATAAAAAATGTGTCCTAAAACGCCACTGTGATTTTTTTTCAAGAGGAAAAAACAAGATAAAGCTCTTTTTTCAAGCAAAATAAGGTTTAAGGAAAAATGGATAACATATGGTGATTTAATTAAATTGGAGGGTGATAAAGTTCAGTTGAAGACAAAGGATGAGTTGAATGCAGGTAATTGGAATATAAATTGGTTTATTTCTAGACAACTCTTAGAAAGATTCAAAATAGATAAATAGATAAATACAAATACAAGTCATGCCAGGCTAGCATTCCCTCTCTTTCTCTCTCTCTCTCTCTCTCTCTCTGCCCCCTCTCCTTTTTTTTTTTGGATGGAATTACAAGTTTGGTCCATTGCTAGCCAACATCTTTATCAATGACTTGGATGATGGAATAGAGGGCATTCTTATCAAATTTGCAGATGATGCCAAATTAGGAGGTGTAGCTAACATCCCAGGGGACGTGATCAGAATCCAGAATGACCTTAACAGATGAAAGAGCTGAGTCAAAACTAACAAAATAAATTTGAACAGGGAGAAATGTACAGTTAGGCTGAAAAAATGAAATGCAGAGATACAGGATGGGTGACATCTGGCTTGACCACATTATATATAAAAGGTATCTAGAAATCTTAGTAGACTGCAAGGTGAACATGAGTCAACAGTGTGATGCAGCAGCTAAAAAACCTAATGGAATTCTAGGCTGCTTCAATCAAAGTATAGTCTTGGTGAAGAGAAGCCATAGTACCACTCTATTCTGCCTTGGCCAGACTCCGTACCCCAGTAAACTCTGCCCAGTTCTGAGCATCACAATTCAAGAAGGGCATTAAATGTCCAGAGCAGGACAACCAAAATGGTAGAAGACCTGGAAACCATGCTCTATGAGGAACAGCTAAGGGAGCTGTGTATGTTTAGCCTGAAGAAGAGTAGGTTAAGAGATGACATGATAGCCATGCTTAAATATTTGAAAGGATATCATATGGAAGATGGAGCAAACTTGTTTTCTGCTGCTGCAGGGATTAGGACACAGTGCAATGGCTTCAAACTACATGAAAAGAGGTTTCATCTAAAATCAGACAGCTTTAGGAAAAAGAGCAATTTGACAGTGGAATATACTGCCTCAGTGGGGTATAGTGGAGTCTCCTTCTTTGGAGGTTTTTAAACAGATGGATGGCCATCTGTCAGAAATGCTTTCATGGTATAGCCTGCACGGCAGGGGGTTTGACTTGATGCTCTTGTGGCCTCCTCCAGCTCTATGATTAAATAATTCCATGAAATTTTACAATGATGGTCATTATCTTAAGGAGTGGAAAAGAGATTCTGGCATACCTGCAGTTATGTACTGGGATCTCTGAATAGATGTCATTGTGTCACATGAAGATCAACAAATCACAGAGGTGCATTAAAAGGATAAAATCTAAATCCTTGCCACTATCTGGCCTTTAAGACAGGCAAGGATAAAACCACACAGAAAAGGGGGAAATCAACAGAGAAGCCTACCATGAGTTTTCACAGCATATGAGATGGCTAGAAGTACATACAAATGTAATACGACTTCAGAATAATGGCTGTCCTGAGATGCGTGAGCAAATGAAAGAACCAAAAAACTTCATTTAACTTCCTGATTATTTGACTGCTTGTGGTGGTACGGTGAGGAGTAGGTGCGTCATGAAGATCCAAAAATGTTTTGTCATTGTATTGTGATTCTATACCTAACAGAATAGAGCTCCATTTAAAATTTTTCATTGGTTCACATCTCAAGGTTTAATCCATTCTGTTGATTAATATACTGTCTTCATATGGTTTTTCCACATCTCTCATGCACATTACTTTCTGAGTGATAGAAAGTATAAAAGGCAATGTATCTCTCTCTCTTTCATTCTCTTTCTCTCTCTGGTATTGTACAAATACTAAGATCTTTTTGGGGATAGAATAATATAGAACATCAAAGACATAACAGGATATGATCTGATTTGTGTTCAAGTTATAATTCTTTTTTTAGCATGTGAAAAATGAAGTACATTCAGAAGATGATAGCAGCTATCTTAGCCATTAATTTGGTAATGGCTGCCTGAATACAATCATTTATGAATGGAAGCAAAAAAATGCCCAGCTAATAAAAGAATGAATGCTAAGGATCTGGAACTTTCATTTATGCTGAAAGTCACAAACATCATTAGAGTCAGCTCTCTACATTTGTGAGTTTGACTATCACGAGTTTGATTATTTGTGAATTTTTCCAACCCCTACCCCCATTTCCTTCTTCCCTTCCCTTTCCTGCTTCCTTTCCAGGAAAACCTTCAGTGACTCTGATCAGACCACACAGCCCTTTAAAAACCTGCCTCTGGTTCTCCTCCTCCTTCACCACCACCAGCAGCTTCTGCCTGGCCAGATAAGGACAGCTCACACCTCGATTTCTCAGCACCACAAACCATCTTCTGGTGCCCCCACACCTAAGGAAAGAAATGGCTGATAGAGAAGAAGTACAGGGCCACCATGCCAAACCCCTCTTCCCTCTTCTTTCCCTGAGTTGGTTTGGACTTGATTTCCCTGGTTTGGACTGTGGGTGCCCACTCTTCCCCAAGTGCCTCAGCCCTCTTCCTACAGACACATACAGACATTCTGATATTTGTGATTTTTACATTTTTGTGAGGCTCCTGCACCCCTAACCCTAGCAAATGTGGAGGGGCAACAGTATATTTAGAGAAGGAAACTAGCGAAACAAATGTTTCATTGAGATACTATTTTTGTTAAGTTTTGTGATAATAAAGCAGAGGACAAGATACAACTTTATGATGTATTGGGAGCATTGTAAGGAAAAGAAGTCTGTAAAGTTGCCAAGAAATACATATAATTAACACGTGACTAGAATAATAATATGGATAACTTTATGATTACAATCTGTGAGAAATCTGACATGAGATTGCATACCCTCCACCATTTCAGAGATGAAAACTGGGACATGTATACCCACACAATATAAGAATGTGCTCCAGATAGCAAGATTTTTTTTAAATGAGGAAGAAACACAAACTAGGAACACAAACCGCAGCAGTTTGCATTTGCCTGAGCTTGCAGAAAAGATTCTGTCTCCTCCTTTCCTCTTCTCACTGTTGAGTTAATTGAGTGCAAATTACTTTTGCATTTTGAACTCAGAATGCAGCAATTGAAGTAAACTCAGGGCAAAGGGGGAAAGCAGAAGGAAAAGAGAGAAACTGGGACATTTTATAGGAGCAGAGAAAATGGGATGGCACAGGATTAATCAGCACTGTCCCTGCCAAATGAGGATGAGAGGGTATGGATCCTGTGTTAGTTATAATGAAAAAACAAACATACCATAAAGAAACAACAAGTCTTTTATACATCCTAGAGCAAACCCTCATGTGCCTCCAGCTTGACCATAAAACAAATCCCTAGAGAGACATGTGGAAGCAAACTCTTCGTCATTTCCTTAATACTGATGAATATTCCATTGCAAAGTGGGTGCTTGGCTGCCTGCTCCCTTCCCTTTCTCCAGTTTGTGTCATGTTCTTAAAAATGCAAGGTGAATTTAAATGGTATATTGGCAGGCCCATTTCTTGAAGTGGGGTGGAATCACAGTTGTAGTGACAACTAAGCGGTCTCAGATCAGCAGATCTGCTCTGGCTTTGAGTCAGAATTTTAAAGGAGTTATCCAAGGTGCTGATCCCTATTTCCCTAAAAGACATTTAGCAGGTTGGTCATCTCCTTTAAAATTAGACTAAAACTTGGAATAGATTGATTGTTCCACTAATGTGGCCTCCATGAGCCCAATGTTGCATGCCTGAAAAGTAAACCTTAATTCCTTTTTACCTTTAGAGGTGTTCCCATCCATGGAAAGGACTCTAATAGCTTCAGAAAACTAGATTTCCACACTCAAGACCCACCATACTTTTGTACCTGCTGTCCATGTCAACGGAGCAAGCAAACTGGGGACTGTTACACTAATGTGTGTGTGATTCCCTACAAACAGAGATATGACCAGATTTCAAGAAGAATAACCAGATTAAAAGGAATGTTTCCAGCTTTAAAAATCACACATCTGTCTCAAAAAGCTTTCATCTCCTGCTGTTTCATGGATATTGAGGAACAAAAATATTGGGCTCAGTAACATTTATTTTTGTTGCTAATGTTTATCCCTCTCTGCTAATACTTTGCTGTAGTCTTTTTTTTTTTTAAAGCTTTTACTATCTGTACTCAAAGAGGGTTAACCAGTTCCCTTGATGCCTTCTGCTGTGGTAAACTCCTACTCTTGGCTACTTCAGCCTTCTCTCCTCTGGGCAATCTTCATTCCTTTCACAGCTCTATCCAGAATCCTGCTGCCAAATCATTTATTCCTCTCATTCATTATCCCAACCAGCCTTGCTCAGCTTCACAATCTCCTGATTCTTCAACTACAACTCCTATCGGTCCAAACCAGCACAACCAATAGTTGGAGTAAATTGTGTTGTAGCCCCTCTCCCAATACAGAGGACAATCTATGGCAGAGGGTCAATCTGGACAGGTAGCCTGAGATGGCCCAGGGTCTGCATCTAACCTATTTTCCAAACCTCTAGAGACCACATGTCCCATTTTTCCCCAAAACCAGACATGACTGGAATCACATTATTTAGGGTTGAATTATCTATTTTTGGACCAAAATATATTTTTGATGAAGGGGGACAGGCTCAGGGAGGCTCAGGAGATTGCAAGCTGGGGCCTTGGGTGGGCAAAGGGTAGGTTGAGATGATTTGCAGTAGATTACAGGAGCTTCCAGTTCCCCAGGTTTTAACATTTACAGAGGCTCTGTTACTTTGGGACAATGCCCTAGGTTTTACATGAACAATTTTGGCTTTTACAGGAGCACTCCAAGGTGGTGAATCTTCTTTTTTGTTTTGTTTTGTTTCCTATTTTGGGAATAGGATTCAGCACCTTGGATAGCTCCTACAGTAAAAATCAAGCATGCATTCACCATCCTGAAACAGCAGAGGCCCCTTCTGCACCACACTGTTATAGTGTTATTATTCTGCTTTCAACATCCTATGGAATCCTGGAGTTTGCAGTTTAGGATGAGGCATTTAGAACTCTCAGCCAGAGAGCTCTTTGGCCTCAATAAACTGCAAACTCCAGAATTCCATAGGATCTTGAAAGTGGAATAATAGCACTATAACAGTGTATGTAGAAATGGCCAGAAACACCGGTCATCACTGAACAACAGAGATCAAAAGGCCTACTCCAGAGGCCTAAAGTCAGCCTTAAAAATAAGAAAGCTGGTGGGAAAAGGAAAAAAAAGTTTGAATATGGGAAGATTTATGTGCTGAAATCACATTTCTAGGCTCAAGAGAGCTTGGCATACTTGTTTGACTGGAACTCCCAGGATCCCAAGCTGGGAGTTGTAATTCTCAAATTAGATTTTACAAACTCTGGGACTTGTACACTTATGCAATTCTACAGTCAACTTCCTAAGGCACTATTTTGTGCTTGCTTCCAGTCAGTAGATCCCAGATACTAATGAACTCAGTTCTGCAAGCCTAAAATCTGCCTGTCATGATCTAGCCTATCTGATACTCTGCATTAGCTTTCATTGTGTTCTCATATCCAGCACAATCTTTTTGCCTTCTGTACAAAAGTCTTTACAGCTTTATCTCCCTCCACCTGGCTGCACTCCTGCACTGAAAACTGGTGCAAAGTGAGAAGGATTGCTTAGAAGCCATTTCACTTGCAACAGAATTGAACTGTTTTAATTTCTCAGTGAACTGGTGAAACAGATTGATCCAAAGGAGATCCAAATGTTTTTAACGTAATCTCTTGCCATCTGGGGGAACAGGGAGTGGGGAAAGACTAGGATTCCTTATTGCAGTCCTGCACATAGCTAATCAATATTAAGGTTATTGTATTCAGTAGGATACTCTCTCACATAGATGTGCTGAAGAATCAGCAAAATGAATCAAAGGGGTGGGGTGGGGACCCTTTTTCAGAAATCTGTTTCTTCTCAAATTATTAGGTTCATTTCATGAATCTTTGATTGAATCATTCTCTCACATACCTCTCTTTCTGCATAGTGTATAAAGCTATTGCGGGCTACCAGCGGTGATGGCTATATATTACTACCCCTGACAGAGGCAGTATTCCGTTCACTTGCTGGCATATATGAGTGGGAAGGTGCTATTGCACTTAAGTGTTGTTGTAAGTTTCCCTTGGGCATCTGGTTGGTCATAGTGGGAACATTATGCTAGTAAGATACACTTTCTATAGCATAGTTCTTCTTGCATTCTTCTATATCCTGGCTTGTGACTTTACTTTTTTGTGTCAACTATTTTCAGCCACTCGAGGTCTCTAGCTCACAAAATTTGCTTCATCCATCCCTTTCCTTCTGCCTTCTATGCCTGGAACTCCTTCTCCAAACAAGTGTATGAGCGTGGACAATCATTTTGGTCCTCAGGACAATATGTACAATATGGATAGAGTGACCTATCACAGAATCATAGAATCATAGAGTTGGAAGAGACCCCAGGGGCCATTGAGTCCAACCCCCTGCTATGCAGGAATACCCATCAAAGCATTCCCAACAGATGGCCATCCAGCCTCTGCTTAAAAACCTCCAAAGAAGGAGACTCAACCACACTCTGAGGCAGCATATTCCATTGCCGGACAACTCTGACTGTCAGGAAGTTCTTCCTGCGGTTCAAGTGAAATCTCCTTTCCTGCAGCTTGAATCCATTGCTCCTTGTCCTAGTCTCTGGAGTGGTAGAGAAGAAGCCTGCTCCCTCCTCAACATGACATCCCTTCAAATATTTAAACATGGTTATCATGTCCCCTCTTAACCTTCTCTTCTGCAAACTAAACATACCCAGCTCCCTAAGCCGTTCTTCATAGGGCATGGCTTCCAGACCCTCCACCATTTGTCTACTGTTATCCCTCTCTCCTCTTTCTCTTATGTGTGCCTTCAAGTTGTTTCCAACTTATGAAGATCCTAAGGCAAACTTATTACAGGGTTTTCAGTGGCTAAGCGTGTGTAATGCATTCAAGGTCAACCAGTGGGTTTTCACAGCCGAGTAAGTAACCAAACCCCAGTGGCATACCGAGGCTCAACAGCACCTAGGGCAAGCATTAAAGTTGTGCCCATAGGTGCTGTTGCCACTGCTCCCCCCAGGCCAGGAAGGACCCTGATGGGGGCCGGGCAAGCAGCGGTGGGGGGCGGGGGTGAGCAGCAGTGGGGGGGTGAGCAGTGTGGGGGAGCACATGGTGATGAGGGGGTGGTCACTGGCCGAGGGGTTCCTCTTTTTTGTGTCCCCAGCATTGGCACCTGGGGTACGCATCCCAGTTGCCCCACCTTAGATACACCTCTGCTAACTCCTGCATTGCAGTCCAGCACTCAAACCACAGTGCCATGCTCACTCTATGAAACATTTACAGATGAGTAAATTTATGTAACTGTTTCATATTTACAATTGCTACTTAGTCATGATTCTGACACTGTTACCATGATCAAACTGCTAGATCACCCCAGATCAATACCCACTTAATCTTAACTCCTTAACTAATATGTCACTGGATCTGCACAGTCCTTCACATTTCTTTCTCCCTTCCACTCCCGTTTTATCTTTTTTTGCCAGAGTCTGGATTGAATCATTGGGTATGGATCTGCTTGTTTAGCTTACTTACTCTCAAAAGGGCTATCTACTATAGCACTATTAGAACACATTAGGAAAAATACAGGTCTTTATACCCTCAATTTTTCCTCCCACTGTGCTATTTGTAAAGGAACTGTGGGCTGTTCTTTACTTGAAATGGAAAGAAAATCATATTTTTTGAGCTAAGGGTATATCATTAATAACAAAGAGTAAGGAGTAGAGAATAAAAAGACTGGTGAGACAGGAAAATGGGGCTGCAGAGCTGAGTAGGTGACAGCATACATAAGGCTTGCAAGTGTTACAAGCAGTCTGGAAAGCCAAGCACACAATGATAACTTGTTTTAAATAATAATCACAACAGCAATGAGACACAAGAACATATCTGAAGAAAAATAGATCTTTATTTCTCCAACTTTGCCTCCTGCTGCATCAGTTGTCAATAGACTGTGGCACATAGTGGTTTGAGCATTGGACTACAACCCTGGAGACCACGGTTTGATTCCCTGCTCTGCCATGGAAACTCACTGGGTGACCTTGGGCATGTCATACACTCTCAGCCTCCAGAAAACCCTGTGGTAGGTTCATCTTAGGGTCACCATAAGTCAGAAATGACTTGAGGGCACATGACAACACAACATATACCATCACATCTGAGTAGGAGAGACCTTAGAAAAATTATTTTGGGAATTTTGGGGATTCTGGGACTTGTAATCTAATAGGTAACTTTTCCGAAATCTAGACGTGGTTCCATTTTTTTCATTGCAAAAAAGAAGACAAAAGAGGAAGTAGGCTCTGATACAATCTGTTTGTGTCCATTTATACCTAGAGACATAAATGTAGAAAAAAAAAAGTTCTGTTGTCTGTGTGCGTGTATGACAATAGATATATATATATCACATACATACATACATGACAAAATGGATTTGTTGTGGCACAGGCATACAAAGGTAACAGTCAACAGTGGACCTTGGGATTATTGTTTATCATAAATTGAGCATAAGCCAGCAGTATAGAAAGCAAATGCTATCTTAGCTTCCATTAACAGAACAATAGTTTCCAAGTCAAGGGAAGTACCATAATAGTCCCATTATATTCTGCATTGATCAGGTCTCATCTGGAGTATTCTGTTCTGGACAGCACATTTTAAGAAGGATACAGATAAGATGGACTGAGTTCAGAGAAGGACAACAAGGATGAGAAGAGATATGGAGAACAAAACATATGAAGAGAGGCTGATGGAACAGAGCCTGTTCAGCTTGGTGAAGAGAAGGGTGGCACGATTGCACTCTTTACAGGGTTGCTGCAAAGAGGAAGGTGCAGGCTTGTTGTCTGCTGCCTCGGAGGGTAGAACTAGGTCTAATGGTCTGAAGTTACAGGAGAGTAGATTTCAACTGAACGTCAGAAAGAACTTGACAGTGAGAGAATTTCAGCAATGCCTGGAGAGGCGGTGAAGTCTCCTTCTCTGGATGTCTTCAAAAGGAGGCTGGACAATTGCCTTCTGGGAATGCTGTAGTAGAGATCCTGAGCTGAGCAGGGGGTTGGTCCTGGAGGTCTTTCAGCTCTCTGATTCTATGATTCTAATGGATGGATGAAAGGACCTGGGGAATTCCATGTATGAGATAAGGTACCTATATATCACTGATTTTTTTTCCAGCTTTGACTATAATGAAATGGTTAGAATATTTCAGGTTTTCCTATGGTTTAGCAGGACCCACCACTCAAGTTACAGTCCTCTAGCTTTGCTGGGGAGTAAGGCCATTTCCGCCCAACACTGTTATAGTGCTGTTATTCCACTGTCAACCTCTTGTGGTATTCTGGGGTTTGCAGTTTACTGAGGCCAAAGAGCTCTCTGGTTGAGAATTCTAAATGCCTCTCCCTAAACTGCAAACTCCAGAATTCTACAGGATGTTGAAAGTGAAATAATAGCACCATAACAGTGCTAGTGCGGAAATGGCCTAAGTCTCGTGGACAGTGCTGTGCCATGTGAGCAACATATCCTCTGTAGGCTGCTCTCCTACCTCCTCTCTTACTCAAGAATAAGCCCTGGAAACTTGTTCTAGGTAGGACTAACATACATTGCAAAATCTCAGAATGCCAGTCCTGCACTTCCACCGCTTAGAATTGCAATCCTCTACCCACCTCCTTTGAAGAAAGCCCCATTCATCTACATTTGAATAGACATTCTCTGAGTCTGCCACTGTTATGCCCACAATCACCTTATAGAGAGGAAGTTTTTCCACAAGAGGCAAAGCTTGGAAAAGTTACCTTTTTGGACAATAGCTCCCAGAATTCTCCAAGCAGCACATCCAGTGATGAAAAGATTCTAGGAGTTGTAACCCAAAATTATAATTTCACTCTCCTGAACTCTGGATCTGAGTAGCTCCCTGGACAAAGAAGAGGCTGGTGGTAGCAACTGTTTGTGACAGGGTTGCCAGATTGGAAACTGGAGCGGGCTCTCATTTTTCTTTTATTATAAGAAAAAAAATAATGTGACAAACATAAAAGTGAAGAGAAAGGTTAAAAAAAAAGCTTAGATTTCTATTTCTCTCCAAATTCTATTTACATAATATTACTTATAGAATTTATTATATGTCGTACTGATTGTATATTTTGATTATAGATATCTAAATCTCATTAGACCCATTGTTATTAATTATTCCTATAATTAACATTTACAAAATACACTGTTAATAATTTCATTCTTATTTCTGTCCTTTGCAAAATATAATATTCGTAATTTCATTCTTATTTCTTTCCTAAACCTTAATTATCCTTTCCTAATCATTCTTACTACCCTACATACCAATACACTCTCTCTCTATATATACATTTACTTATTCTACCCTAAATTTAACCAATTACTATTACTAACTGCACCCCCTCCCCAGAGCCTATTATACCTCAATTTATTCCACCTTCCAAAATTGCAACTCTTCTTATGGGGGTGTAGTAGCAGGCTCTGGTACCTTTTAAGGGCTGCCTAGAAGAGAGAATTCCAGCAGGTGTTAGGTGACAAAAGCGACATCTGCTGAAAGTCCCTCTCCCACCCCACCGTGAAAGAAGGGCCAGGGGCCCCCTCCAGTTCTCAGCCTGGCGACCCTCGTCTGCCCCGTTTGGAAACAATAGCGCAGCAGCCAAGGAGCTGGCCCGAGGGGGCGGAGCCTGGGGAGTAAGAGTGGGAGGGGCCTCGAGGAAGGCGGGGCTTAGCGGGCGGAGGATCCCCTCGGAGGGAGCGCCGAGCGAGTCCAGAGGCGGCTCCTCCTCGGGAAGCGCCGCCGGCGCGCTTGGGATGAAGGCGCCCGGTCCGGCAGTCGACGCCGGCAGCGCAGCGCAGCGCGGGAGGGAGGGGCGCGTCCTGCTCCTCCACAGGGAAAAGGCGGCGGAGAGGAAGGCGGAAAGCGAGGGCTGCCGAGCCGCCCGTGTCAGCGCCGGGCGCCCCAGCCCGCCCTCGCGCCCCTTCGCCGGCTGCCATTAAAACAAGCCCCCGGCGAGCGGCGGCCGGAAGAAAAGGCGGAATTCCAATTGGTTCCCTCAAAGAGGCCGAGGGGGAGGAGGGCCAGAAGAGCGCGGGGAGTGGAGAAGAAGGACGGGGGAGGAAAATAGCCGGGTCTCCCGCCAGAAAGGGGGAAAGCTGCGCCGCGGCTCGGACGCCGCCGCCTGAGCACGAGCCGGAACTCGCCATTGTTAGCCACAGTTGGGAAGAGGCGCACAGAGGCGCGCCCGCCTCTCGCCCTCCGGCTCGCTCGCTCGCTCGCTCCGCAGGCGCCGCGTCCTCCTCTCTTTCTCGCCCCGCTCCCTTCCGTCTCTGGTCTGCTGGAGGGGAGGGCGGCGTGACGGCGCGGCGCGCCGGGGTCTCCAGGCCCCGCTCCGTCTCTCTCCCTTGCCCTCGCTCCCTTTCTTCGCCGGCCGGCCGGCTGGCTGGCCGGCCGGCCTCGCGCTTCTCATGCCCGGCGACCTCCGAGGCCCGGCTGGAAGGAACGGCGCCCCGATGAGCCACCTCGGCCGGCTCTGGCTCTTTGTTTTCCTCCTCAAGGTAAGCCAGACCGCGTGCCGCCGCCGCCGCCCCCACCGCCTCCCGGCCGCCGCGCCCCTGTCCGCTGCGCGAACGCACGCACCGAAGGGAACGGGCCAGCCCCCGCCCTCTCTCCCTTGCCCGCTGTCCGTGTGTCTCATCAGCTGGCGCTGCGTGTTGGTGAGGGACCGAGAGAGTTGGTGGGCAACAACTGGCAGCGGTGATTACAGATCTGCCACGACCTCTCCCAGACTGGGGCCATTTCCGCACTAGACTGTGATAGTGCTATTATTCCGCTTCCAACATCCTATGGAAACCTGCGGTTTGCCTTTGGCCCCTCCCTAAACTGCAAACCCTAGGATTCCATGGGGTGTTGAAAGTGGAATAATACCACTATAACAGTCTAGCGCGGAAATGTCTGGGAGTCTGGAGAGATTTTAATAGCCTCTCCGAAACCCTTCCTAGTATCTCTTTCCTTTTCTCCTCTCCCTCTCTCCCTCCTTTTCCCCCTCTTCGCTCTGCAGCACCCCCCCCCGCCGCATCTCCCTGCCCACCCCACCCTTGGGACTCCTGAAGCGGAGCTAATCGGAGCTGGCGTGGAAGGTCGGTTGACTGGGATCCGCTTCCCAAGGCGAAACGAGGTCACTTTCGGGACTAAACACCCCCCCCTCCGATCCCTGCCTCGCTCGAGGTCCTTGATCATCCAAGGGAAAGGGATGCCAGAGGACGGGTTGGTTGGGATTTGCCAGGCTGGCAAAAATAAGGTTGCGTTTGGTGGCCGAGAGAGAGAGAGGGCAAGGAGAGATCGAGGGGTGTTGTTTGGGCAGCTTCGGGGAAGGTGGTTGTGTGGTTGTGTTCTTTGGAGGTATCGTGCATCTCTCTTCCCTGTGGCTGGCTTGGAGCAGAGAGAAAGAGAAACGATTGGGAGATAGTAGGGAGATGGTTGACGCCCACTGGGGCTGACGGTGCCACCCCAGGGTAAGGCAAGGGGCAGAAAAAAATGAACCCAGGGAGATCTAGTTTGTTCCCCAACCTCCTCCCTTGCAAGGTCTAAATACCAGTGGTGGCTAGTGGCTTCCATGGCAAAGGGATAGTGAATCCACTTTGGGTTTCATTTTGAATTTTAAAGGAGCTACCCAAGATCCTGAATCCTACCCCCAGATATCTTAGATATTTTATTGAAAGTTCAGAGCAAAATCCAAAGCAGATTCAGCTTCCTGCTGACATCAGACCCTCCTCTGCTAAACAGTCTTTGAATCTATGGACTTCTTGGCAAGACTGTGGGGAGTTAGGTGGGCTGTGATCCATCTGTCCAGTAGGACCACCCCAAGTGGCACGTTGGTGAGAGAATAGAATTTAAATGGTGTGGATTATGATTCAGCCCTAGAGCTTGTTTGTTGTAGCTCAAACCCAGAGCCAGGACAGGCATTTCTTCTCCTCATCCCTGGACAACCATCATGCCTCACCTTCACATATCTGGAATAAATGAAGGGAAAGGCCATATTTCAATGACAGAGCACATGCTTTCCATGCAGAACATCGCATGTTCAATATCCAGGAAGAGCTGGGCAGAGACTCCTGGCTAAAACCTGGAAGAGCCACTACCAGTCAGTGTGAACAACTATGAACTAGATGAATCATAAATCTGATTCAGTATGAGACAGTTTGCTGTATTTTATGACACAGAACTTCAGATTCAGGGGTGAATCCATTGCTGTGGGAGCAGTGAATCCTCTCTCAGTTTTATGGCTTCTTCTCCTGCAGCTGCTTTTGTACTAATATAATCCAGGTGTTTAGATCCTAATAGAGGTTTAGTTCTGGGAGAGTTTCCACACATTGCACGGCGAATGTAGGAGGAACAACCATAAAACTGAGAGTGGATTCAACATTCCTGTAGACACAGATCCATCATCTTCCAGTGCTTGGACTTAGGGTAGGTGGGTGTGGGAGAAGATATACCTATCTCTCTCCCCTACTGCCAGTTTTCCATCCCATGTGTAGTATCTGCAAATGGGGGCATTTCATCCCCAGAGGGCAGGAAATGTCAAAAAAAAATGGGGGACCTTACTCATTTCCTGTGAGCAGCTGTGGTTCCATCTGTCTCTTTCTGCACTTAGTTTAAGCACCTCCTGTTCTGGCAACATCAAACCCATTCATGGTAGTGGACAGGTAAGAGATTCTGTTTTGCCCCCTCAAAATGGCCCTTTCTTAGGGAGACAATAGCATTATGCTTCAAAGAATCCCACTGCTGCTAAGGATGCTGGGGGGAAAGGGCTAGAAAGGAAATGGTGGTGGTGGGGAGTTTTTTTGCCTACAGCAAAGAGGTGAGGCCCTGGGATGTCTAAGAATTCCCGTTTCCTCCGTAAATTATTTATTTCATTTATATCTCGCCTTTCTCCTGGTGGGGTGAAATCAGCCCACAGACACATTTTTTGTGTGTGTGCTCACCTATAAATTTCAAGTTTGCATGTTCTCTTCAGAGAACTGTTGACTCAGCTCTGTTTTATGGACATTCACCTCTGAATGTTAGAGCAAAGACATTTTTAAAGATATGATTATTCTGTGTGGCCTTCCCATTTATAGATTTTCCTATCCATCACCAGTCAAGATGGTGGAGTATAGTGAGTATTATGCAGAGTGTGTGTATGCGTATGTGTGTGTATGTGCATACATATACATATACATACATATATATGTATATATACCATACGTACACTCATACACGTACATACATATATATGTGTATGTGTGTGTGAATATTGTATGGTAGTTCTACAGTAGTTTTCTGCTAAAATGCCCCTTGCCAGAAAAAGGGAAATAAACATTGATTTTTAATGATTTTTTAAAAATACATAGGAACCATTTATTTAATTTAAAATCAGGTTCTCAGCCTGAGGGGGGGGGGGGGCCCAGCTCTCATCAGGCACACTTGTCTGTAAATGGATGATAAATTTCCACCCCTGCTATGCTTCCACACAAGTCCTTGCTGGCAACTCTGGGCTTTTTGCCTCCCCCTGCTTTTCCTCTTTTTGGTCAATACACATGTGTTAGATCCAAAGTTGTCTCCTAATCCCTCAGATATCAGCAGATATGCTGAGAAAGCTGTCAATATATTTCATTAGACTGAAGTGACTGAAAGGCATTTGATCTGTAATGAAAGCCTATTAACGTCAGGCTTTTTCTGCATTGGGTGATGGTTTTTGAGTCAGCAATGACTGCAGAAAAAGTTTGAAGTGGAAAGGAGCTATCCATTCAGCACCCCAGGTCTGGACCTAGTTCATAACTGCCCTAAAGGGAGCAGCTAAAGAGTTCTCCATAACAAATTGGCTTACATGCTCAGAACGAAAAATATATTCCTTGAAAATATATTAAACAGGCTTCACTGAAACTTACTTCCATATAATGTGTTTAAGATTAGAGTGTTAGGAGGGAGATTTATGACATATGAAGTTTCCCCCATACCAAGCCTTGTTGTTTGCCTTTGAGTCTTTTTCCAGCTTTTGGAGACCCTAAAGTGAAACTATCATGGGGTTTTCTTGGCAAGATTTGTTCAGAAGGGGGTTTGCTTTTGCCTTCCTCTGAGGCTGAGAGAGTGTGACTTGCCAGTAGGTTTCAATGGTTAATCGAGGATTCAAACCTTGGTCTCCAGCACTCAAACCAGTATAGCTTGCTGGCTCTAACTCATTATTGCATACATGGGAAGAAGGAACCTTGTAGCACAAAAGCCTTGCCCCACACACAGATGTTTTGCACCTGGCTCATGGGGATCTGTGGGCAAGAACTCCATCTCTATTGGGATTCTTCTTTGTCTCTGATCAGTTGATAGCACAGATTCCCATTCTAGTTTACCTTCTCCTGAGAGGAGAAGGAATGAAGCCAGTTTTTTTAAAAAAAAATCTGGAAAGCCACAAGGTAGAAGAAACTATAGTTCCTTCAGTTTGGACATTGACAGAGGACTATAGCCTCTTTCGTGTTCTACTCATATATAGGATTATTTATGTTCATAGGGAAGTGGTCTGTGTTGCTTTGATGCCCATGTGTTTAGTGTGGATGTCTGCAAAGGAGGCTCTGTGCATGGTCAATTACAGATTTCTCAGACTCATGGAGACCTAGACATAAGCAGCTGCTAGATCACCATTGTGTAAGCATCCAAGCTGAGTGATGCAGAAGAGACAAGAATGCATCTGGTGCTGGTCATTTGTGAGGCCTTGCTTCTTACTGATGAAGCGTAGCCTTACATGCAGGAAATGTTTTAGTTAAAAGTGGAAAGCTTTAGCTCTCTTTCAAAATGAAGAGTGTCTCTCTGTGCATTGGAAATATGGGGTATGGATTAAATAAAATAATAAATAAAAGATGAGAGGAAGGAGTATACACTTCAAGGCTCACCCAGACTCATTTATAATAGTCTAAATTTTGGGTGAGAGCCAGTGTGGTGTAGTGGTTTGAGTACTTGGACTAGGACCCTGGAGACAAAAGTTCAAATCCCTGCTCAGCCATGGAAACCCCCAGGTGACCTTGGGTGAGTCGCGCTCTCTCAGCCTCCGAAGAAGACAAAGGCAACCCTCTCTGAACAAACCTTGCTGAGAAAACTCCATGATAGGGTTGCCATAAATCAGAAATGATATGAAGGCACATAATAACAACAAACTTTGAGTGGTCCACTACACACAAACCCTGCCTCCTGCATCTCAGCTCCCCACAGGCTAGACTTCCAGTTTCTGACCATTTAATGCGCTTTCAGGGCTAAAACAAGATATACAGTGTATATAGCTCAGAGTCATATTGCTTGGTGGCTTCTGGAGGTGCATTTTTTTCCATTTTCCTCTCTCTATGTAAATCAAATTATTGTGGGGACTCAGGGGAGTCGCAGAGAGCTGCAGAACTGTTTTGGTGGGCGGCACTACTCTCACCTACAGTCTAAATCATGGTTTAGAATGGGGGTCATAATCTATGGTCAACCTGCTTATAATGCTCCTCAAGGCCTTAAGTATGTTCTCCTGGGCTGTTGTCACCAGATCTTCCCTCTGCTGATTTCTTGTCATCGAACAGATTACTCTTAACTTGTTGAAGTTTTCCTCTCCATCCTCCAATGATCCTTACAGAGGATACCCTTTCCTTGTTATCATGATCTCGGGATGGGCAATCGGAAAGAAATCTCAGTGCTCATTTCCAGTGAGGAAAGGAGCTTGTTGGGCTATTTCTCTGCACTCACATACGTGTGAATGCAGGCATGCACACACATGCAGTCTGGCCCCAGATGCAGCATAGTATGCAGCTCTTGGAATGAAAGCTGTGCATCCCTGGGCAGAGCTTGGGCAAATTACTTTTTTGGATTACAACTCTGAGGCCAGCATGGCCAATGGCTGTGCTGCCCTGGGGTTTTATTGTCCTAATAGAAGTATCTTGTCCAAGTTCTGCCTCTCTTTGGTCAGTCACTTGAACTGGGCAATTCTGTGTGAATACTTGTCTGTTATTGATTAACTAGATCTTTTGTCTTGGGAAATCTGCATTTAAAAGGCTCCAGTCTGCTGGTCAAGTGTGCTAGGCCCTTGAGCATCATAATGCTTGCGCTCAGTATATTCTTAGTCTTATGACTGTGCCAGTGATTCCCAGACAAGCGGGAAAGAGCCAATGTCATCTCTGTTACCTTTGTCATTCTTGACTCTGCTTTCCAATTACTGCAGAGCCAAGTATTACAGGGTCAGGGTATTTTTCTTGACAGGATTCATTTCTGCTTAACACTGCAAGCTTGGTTACACATGACATTTAAGTCTGTGTGCCTGGCTGGCCCTTCTCCCCACTCCTTTTTTTTGCCCCGAGTGTGCTTCATATGCTTCGTGAAACTGTGCTCACAAGAGAGCTGCCAACCGCCCAGGCCCTGTGCCACTGACTGTAATTAACTCTGTGTTCTAATAAGAGTACTATTTGGCACATATGCAGAAAAAGGAAAGGAAAATCAACCCATGTTTCTGCATAAAACCTGCCAGTCTTTGCCCCAAGAGAGAACAGCAGTGGCCATTTTTCACATGAGTAATTTTTATTTAATGGAATTACTTGGAGAAAGGGGTGTGCACTCTGTGGAAGCCCCAGTCTTGTAGCCTCTTATTTCAAAGAACCATTAGTAAACATGTTTCAGAGAGTCGTTGGTAAAAATCCCATAAGATTTCTTTCTCTGAGGGCAGAGTGAGTCTTGTAATGAGATAATACATTTATTGGAAAAGTCAACAGACCATATCAAATACAAATAAACCATATAAAAATGAACAAATGCACACAAACTGTATTAATTTTTTTTAAAAAGAAACCTGTTATATTACTACTTTCAATGATAAGTTTTGTAACAAAGAATATGGAGATATTGCTGGAAATGATAGCTCTGTGTTGAGTCCAGTGGCTGGGGTGCTCCAAAAACGGAAGCATTGCTGCTCAGAAAAAAAGGGCTAGCACAGTGTATTACTTCAAGCAGATTTACTTAAAGTTGGTCTCACATCCCACTTTTCCCTTCCTTACCTTAAAGCTTAGAAAAATGCCATTTTTGGACCACAGCTGTTGGGTGTTCCCCAGGTTGAGCAAATATTATGGGCTGGAGGCAGACTTTGCTGGGGTTATAATGCATCTGGGGAAATCATGGGGCCATGATAATTATGATTCACCTGCTTCCTCTATATACCAGTCCTGCATAGCTCAGAATGAGAGATCAAGGGTAATTAGAGCAAAATTAGGTGGGGTCTATTCTTTATTGGCCTTCCTTGCTTGGTAAGTCCCAGCAGTGTCTCCGATTCTTATTTTTCATAGGAAACTCAAGATATCAGAGAAGCAGCATGATAGTTTACATGCTATTGCTCTTCTAGGCTAAGTGACTCATCCCAAATCTAAGACTTGCTGCTCTGATGTGCAGCTGGAGATAAGAAAGGGGGCAAATCTTGGAGCTTATTTTTTCCTGTTTTCATTTTTTTTTTAAAAAATCCTTCAAATCTGATTCTCCTGATTATGAAGAAATTAACAATTTTTAGTAAACTCTTCAAAAATAGGACTGAAACAGAGTTCTCTCCTGCCTTCTCCAATGACCAAGTTTAATAAATGAAGCCAGCCCCAGCATAAAAAGATTGGTATGGTGCTTGACTGCCATGTAGTTGTTGAAAATGAGGATCATCCAAAAAACAGAAACAAAAAACAGGTGGCAACCCTAATTCAACATAGCAGTAACATGTGTATTTCTATACCACTTATCAGCTAAGTACTTTCTAAGTGGTTTGCAATGTGTTAGCTAATTACCCACAACAAGCTGGGTACCCATTTTACCGACCTGCAGAAGGATGGAAGGCTGAGTCAACCTGGAGCCTGGCAGGATCAAACTCATAACCTTATGGCTACAGTACCAGCATTTAACCACTGTGCCACTAAGACTCCTTAATATAGCATCTTTGTAGCATCTTTGAGCATAGAGGTATTGAACACCAAACTATTAAGAGCAAAGCACTCCAGACTCTGGTCCTGGATGGATACATTTTCTACTTTTGGTTTCTCCCACACTGAAATTTATTTTAATCTCAAGTTCTTTTGATCCCAGGTATGAATAAATCTGTAAATTTTAGCAAATTCCTATTAAAAAAATCTCTTGGTACATCAGCATACCTGAAATAAAATGTGAGTGTAGGCCCTGGGCAAGCAGGCCCAATAAATATTTACTTCAGATTCAATTAAAAAACAATAAAATACAAAACATATTAATGTCAGCCAGAGAGCGCAGACCTATAAAATACAGGATCAGAAGAAATAAACTATATTGGCCAGCTTCTAGTGTTGGCCAGCTTCTGCAGCAAGTTATGCCTCAGCCAGTCAGCCAATAAACAAGAAAGTATACTGCATGACAAGATTTCCTAGCAGGGAGCTTCATCTCAACAGTGATACCACTAAGAAAGCATTATTCTTTGTATCAACCAGTGGTGGTGGCTTCCTTGTCAGTGGAATACTGAATCCCTTCTGAGCTTTAACCTGACCATTAAGGAACTGTTCAAGGGACTGAACCTGTTTTAGGGATAGGATTCAGCACCATGGATAATTCAAATTTTATATTTCAGATTAAACCTAGAGCAGATTTACTACTTGATGTGGAAACCCCCTCCTGCAGTGGTACCCATACTTCTAAAATTAGCAGGCTGATATGAACAGGCTTGGAAGAGAGTGTCTGCTGACCTCCAAAATGAAGAGAGATAAGTTGGCCACTTACAGACCTTTTGGGAATGCTCTATCACTCAGTAGCTGAAAGCATATACTTTGTCTGTGGTGAGCCCCTTGTCTATTCCAGTTAAGAAGGACAGCTCGCAAGGAATGGGCAAGACCTCCATCTGAGTCCCTGGAGCAGGAGGGAGAAATCCCAGGCCTTGTGTGGTCTTCCCCATTCTCTTCTAAAAAGCTGAAATGTTTCCCTTGGGGCTCTTTCACACTGTGTAGTTGTAACACTCTGATTCCACCTTAACTGCCATCGCAATTAAAATAGAATAATGGGATTTGCTGTTTAGAGAGAGGTATGTAGAATTTTCTTCCAGAGAACTCTAGTGCCCCACCAAACTACAGACCTCAGGATTCCATAGGATAATGCCCTGAGGTTGAGTTACTGACACTAAGCTTTAAGCCAGTGGTTCTCAACCTGTGGGTCCCCAGATGTTCAGGGACTTCAGCTCCCAGAAGCCCTGAGCATTGACCATAGTGGCTGGGACTTCTGGAAGCTGAAGTCCACGAACATCTGGGGACCCACAGGTTGAGAACCGCTGCTTTAAGCTATGAATGCTAGTATAAGTTGAGCCTCCCTTATCTGGAATCTGTAAATCTCCAAAACCCAAGACTTTTTGCTGCCATCTGCCTGCTTCCACCTTTGAGATGGTGGGTGTAGCACTCCTCTTTGTTCATCTCTCAGATCTGAGGAACACCGCAGCTGCTGCCTCAACAGAAGTAGGGAGATGTGACCAAAAGAGGAAGACTGAGGATCAGTGAAATGGTGGGAGGTCTGGATTTGCTCTGAGCTCTATGCTTGCCTTCACACCATTTCTCAAATCCTCGGTCTCTCTCCAGCCTAGCATCTCATACTCAATACAAGTAGTGAACAAACGAGATGTGAGGCAATTCCAAAATGATATTTTATTCCAAAATCCAGAAAAATCTAAAATATGGAACACATCTGGTCCCACCAAGCATTTCAGATAAGGGGTTCCCAACCTGCATTGTTTTGCCTCATTCTTGGGCCCCATCCACCATGGTAATCTGACCCTGCCAAAGAACTTTTCTTGAGACAGATTTCAGCCATTGAACTGAAAAGCTTCCCTACTGGTTGCTTTAGAGAACTACTACCGTTCAGAGTAAGTACTGGAAAGCAGCATAGCTGTTGCAATCAAGGTGTCAATAGCAGGAAGAGAAGGGAAGGAGCAGTTTTGAGTTATGGCTGTTTCAGATGCAGAGCTCAGGGCTTCTCTGTGCCTGGTAATTAGCCATTTTAATTTCTTTGCACATTCAGTTTTCATGCTGTATATGAAAGAGAATGTAAAAGAGAATGTATGCAACTTCAGGCATGCCAAAACACATAGAGATAGTAATGTAGAAATTGTTCAATTGGTCCACAGGAAGTGTCAGCCCAGTTGAATCCTCTTTGGGTTATCTGCAATAGTGGAAGGGAAATCCATTTCTCTCCCTCTCCCCTGCACACTTGCCCGCTTCACTAAATGTTTGGCTCTTTCTCCACTCCTGGAGCCTGGTTGCATAACTCTGAGGTTTAAGTGTGTGTGCCTGTATGTAGTACAGCTATAACCTTGTTAGACTGATATTTTATTTGGAAATAACTGTATGGCAGTGGAGAACTCCAACCAAGACTAAGAATGTGTGTGTATGCATTCAGCAGTTCTGCATCAATAGACTGAATTTCATTCTCTTACCTGTCTCTGGTTAGTGTGGATACAACGTTATCCATGCTACCTGTCTGGCAGTTCTGCAGACTGTCTGTGCATAGTGGCTTTGTTCTAAAAAGGGCTGAAGCTACTTGTGAGATTGATTTGTTCACAGTTCCGAAGCATTCCAGTTCCAATACCCTGTACAGAAGAGAAAGATAAGTTGAATCCAGTCTTAATCATACTTCGAAGACTCCTATTGAAATTAATCAGACTTGTTAGACATGGCCATATGTAGAATCAGTGGGATGTCAGTTTTTTCATTGATTTCATTCATTATTCTCAGTTTGGGGAATAACTCAATGTTCTTGTGCTTAATTCCATGCATGGCTTGGAATTCAAGGCAGTCATTGGACATGATGCATCAAATGGGGATTCTCAGGATGATCCAGAAAAGTAATTTATCCAACATCTGGGCTGGATCAAGAAAAGCTGGTGGAAAGTTACAAGTCTGAGATCCAAATCATGCTGTGTGTATTTGCACTGGACTAGGGATGATGAGAAAATAATTTCATATTTCAGTGCACCCCCAAAAATGTATCTTTGAAACTGTTTAAGTCCAAAATGAGCACAAAATGTATTGAATTAGGGGAAAAGCTTTAAAATGCCAAGATTAAAGAAATTTCTAGAGACTGGAACGTTATTTATTTGGCAATCTCTTGCAGAAACAGGATACAATAAACTGATCGTGGAATAATCAGAACCTGAGTGAAATTGAGCTTGTTGATCAGCTGTAACTATCCAAGACCAGTCTGCAAGGCAAATAGGCATTTCTGCAGTGTCCACAGAGTAAATGTTTTTAAATGCTTTTTTTATTTCTCTCCATGCTTTTATGTGTTGTGCATTGGGAGCTTTGATGGCAAGAAAGATAAATCTTTTAAATAAAAAATACAGGTAAACCTGAATTAACAAAGTAGATGTGTTCCTCAACATTACTTCTTTAACTGAAAAATTTGAACCAGAGACAGAAATAGTATGGAAAGCATAAAACTACATTCCTATACTACAAAAAAGAAGCACAGTTCAAAGGTTTGAGCAAACCTGTTATGGAAAGCTAACAAAATACACTGGTGAAATGAAACAACCCAGGTCAAGTAAGCCTTGCCTAAGCAAACAAAAACATTTTGAACCATTATAGAGACCAGTTGAAAGCTTTTTTCCAAATGCATGCCGGTTCATCCATCTACACTTTTCTTAAGATTTACATTTGTTGACCAAACTTGCAGGTCTATGCTCCTTTAATATGCTGGGATAGCTGGTGAGGCAGGTTTGTCTGCTTCCCTTTTTTTCTCTCTGCTGCTCAGTCCTGAATAAGGGATTTAGAGACAGCTGCTGTTTACTTTGCCTGTTCTAGGCAGTCTTCCTACACAGCTACACTAGAATTGAAGCAGAATCCCATTCGTTCCCACCTCCAGCTTTATGGCCTTCACCACTGCAATAAGTGAGTAAGTAAATAAATGTATACTGCAGATAAGCTGCTGCAACCTGACACCAAAGTCTGTGTTTCTTTAGTCCTCCTTCATCTACCTCCCAGTGGTGAAGTAGCTGAGAAACTTCCAGCTCAACAGAAGGAGGAAATGCAGGGGGGTCTTGGCAGGTGTAAAAAGACTGTAAAAATACCCTTCTTTGTCAGGGGTTTTGTTAACTGAGATAAGCCTATAATTTAGCATAGGTTACATATTTATAAGGTAGTTTTTATAAACGCATAGAGACTCTGTGTTTTTAAGCCTACATAGATATTCCCACTTGCTACACACTCACACACACTCATATATGTACACACGTTCTTTCTTTCATTTGTAGTGGTTCTAACCTACCAGAGAAGACACTACTACATCTCATGGGGACTGGTTCTCACTGATCAATAAACTTGGATCTGGGCTGTAGAATTTCAGAATACGAGTAGGAAGTTGAATGACTGAATAGTATCTTCTCTATAGAAAAATTAGCTGTATATTGAAAATTAATGTGTGGGGAAGAAAGCCAAACTAGAACCCGTCTCCAACTGTTATTGTGAGATGTAGAAGGGTGCATTGTGTCTTAAGTTTGTGGAGGGGTTGGACATGGTGGCTGGGAGGGGATTCCGGGAGCTGTAGTACAAACAGTTCAGACTGTGGCCCTGAACTGGAACAGGCTGAACATAAGTTTCCTGCATTTATGAAAACAAGTAGGCCAATTTCAACCCCTTGATGGAAACTTCTGTCTACTCTAAAGCATTGGAGGCATAGAGTCACCGCTGGTGGAAGGGGAATGGGACATCCTCTGTGTATGTGTGTGGGTTGAGGACTTCCTTGGATCTGTTGGATCCAAAGCCCCTCCTTCACTATGTCAGTGCAGCCTTAGTTTGGGCCCACAGTTGCAACCTGGTTTCATTGTTGGAGAGGGAGGGAGTTTTGAAAATCATTTGATAAAGAAGAAAGAAAGTCCAACCACCCCCCATCTTGGCCATAGCAACCCAGTTGGACTTGGCGATAGGAAATCATTCACCACATAATACTCATGTTCACACTTAGGATTGTTCTGTGTGTCTTCCATATTGTTTCATCTATCGGTGAAGCACACTCTTAAGACATGTTGGAAACTGAAGCCACGCTTGGGCACAGGGCTGTAGTAAGACATTATACTGTCTGAGATGAAGAGCATCATGAAACCATCTTGTAGTTGAATTTTCCTTTCCTCCAACACTGTCTGTGAGACAGTGTCCTTCACTGCATCTAAAGGCAACATGCTGATTTGGCAGACAGCAGACAAGCCACATGGGACACAGTTTTCTTTTCCCAGTGCCTTGCTGACACTTCTTAACATTTGCTGTCATAGATAATTTCTTCTTAATAGTGTGGCTATCATGTGGCTTTGGGGTTTTGCAGTGTTCCAGTTTTAGCATGAGAGGGAGAATTTGGCTCATTTACCTGTTTAAAGTCTAATTACCCACCAGACTTTTTTTTAATCTGGCAGACCAAAAAAAAAAAAGAAAAAAGGCAGATTGTTATAACACAGAGAGAGCTGTTCTGTCTTCCAAGGATGCAAAGACTGAAATGAAACCTTTTTAAAAAAGGAAATAACATTGTAATATTTCAAACAAATGAAATAAGTCCTTTCATATTAGGATTACTGAATTAATAACGATGACGCAGTGAAAGCCAAATCTGAACAGTATTTTCCAGTTTGCCATTGGATGTGAAATGAAGACAAAAAGCCCAGAAGTGCGCAGTTGAAATAATGAGGCAAGGAAAGAGGCTAATCTCATATGCTGGGAAATGACTTTGTCTTTGAAACGAAGCCAAATGCATGGTCTCATTTTTAATGAAGCTGTGCTTTGCAATAGTCTATTCTCTGCAGATACAACCCCGTGTATCATAAAAAGGGTTCGTTGTACAGGAAGAAGAGAGAACAACTGAACAGAAATTGCTGTAGATTATTTGCAAGCCCCTAAGCACCCAGTTGATGCTAATCTGGTTCCAGTTCATTCCCCTGACACATCTGATTGCTGCAGGTAGGTGAGGACATTTTGTATTCCCCATTTCTGGACCTGAGTGTCTTTCTTTCCCCAGTTAGATCATACCAGACTTGAAGCTGGGGAAGGAGGAATGTCTTTGCTTATTGTACCAAGGCCTGATACTGAGGTGCCCAGAATTGCAGTGCAGAGAAGAGCCTTCTTTGCTGTGGATGCCACCACATGTCCTAAGAAATCATCTGGTTCCTCACCATTGTCTGGCTCTGAGGAAAGATGCTTCAGAACCAGGTATCTGTGTCTGGCCAGCTGTGTAGACAGAAGCTGCTTCATGTGTCCAACATCATTCTTTACAGAGCTAAGCTAGTCTCTGAATTAGTATCAGAGCCAAATAGAAGACACATGACGACAGCATGGCAGCAGGTGACAGGGAAAATACCATTTTTCCCCCATTAGGCAACAGCAGACAGAGACCACTGCTAGCCAAGTAATGAGCCCTAACCCCTGCACAGGCTTCCAGGTTTGGCTTATTCATAGATCTGAGCAATTAGTAGATGCTCTCCCCCTTATCCTTGGCTGCCCAGAAGCTATATAAATAGAAACTGGTCTGTGAGAACCTACACAGGGGGAATGAATTGTGTTCATCTATAAATTTAGAGAACCACTTCTCTTTGTTACTCCCCCGTAGCAGTTTCACAGCTCCTGTCTGAAATTAGCTCCATGTTTTTTTGGCACTGTTGGCCACTTTTTTTTTTTAATAAATATAATCTTTTGAATTATTGCACCCAGACTTCAAAGCTTCCCCAAAGAGCTTCTGATATCTTTTCCACTTACCTTTCGTTCTTTCTTTTTTTTCTGAGAGAACATTTACAATGGATTCTTCTTGGGCTTTTCATCTGAGAGGATTGCATACATATATTCTTTCCATTAATTTTATGCCACCCCAGCTTTTCTGGCGATGGGCAAATTAGTTCTTCTATTCAGCAAGCAGGACACACTGGCGGCCCATGAAATAGATTTTCCTGTATTATCATTGAGATAACACCGTTCTACAACAAGGTTCCCAGTAGGTGGGAAGCCCATAATCAACAGCAACTGAGGTGCTTTTGCTGAGATTTATTCTGCCATAATACTCGTGTGAGCCAGTGATATTATGGTGCAAGGTATGGTCTTGCTGGGTTTTTGTCTTTTCAGTTCAAGTATTGCAAAAAGAGAAGTATATAGTTCTGAAAGTTCTCAGATAGAGGTCAGTTGCATGGGCTGATAACATGATAACAGCCATACTATTGGTTGTGGTTAGTATTAGCTCATTTGGTGTGGTGGACACCAGTAACTGGTGAAGTCCGTATGAGTAGGGTGATCAGTCCACTCTGGCTTTTAATCCAGACTTTTATAAACCCATCCAAGATGCTGATAATTTTTTTTTTTTTCCCCTTTTCAATTCTACAGGAGCAGTTTAAACTCTTATCAACTAAATGTGGCAATATCAACAACTGAAACATTTGTTACAATCCAGATTTGGCCCAGCAGCTTTAAGTGCATCTGAGGTTCCCTTAATATTAGAGACATTAATTGAGGCCAACCAAATATCCAAACCAACAATTTATATGTTTAAATTTCTGTTATCTATAAATAAATATGACATCAGGGATTTGCTGCAAGAATGGAATAGAGAATTTGAATATCCATTTCTTACAACTCAATAGCCATCTGTTTTAACATCTATAACTAGTATGGCTATAGATTTCCAGCTACATCTTATGTAGCAGACATTGCTCTTTTGGGTATTTTGGTCACCACATTGTCGGTTCAAGAAAGGGCTTTCTAAATCAGCAGATTGTTGGAAATGTAATATATATGTTTTGGAGTTGTCCCATAGTTGCCACATTTTGGGAGGAAGTAATCACATGAGTAAATCTGGTTTTGGAAAATTCCTTCATGTTCAGAGATAAGCATGTTCTTTTAAATTATTTACCTGTTTCTTGGAAATTAACAAATAGCCAATGGAAGTGGATTTTTTGCTCTTTTTTGACTGCTAAAAGATTGATACTTTGTTACTGGAAAGATAATTTTTTATCTCCAGTAGACAGAAGATTTAACAATGCTTGCAACATTTGAAAGAATGCTGTATAGATGAAATTTACAAATAGATTTAGATTTGGACATTTGGCTAGCTTTTATAGAAGCTTATAACTAATGTGGTTATTTTTTTCTTCCTTTTATATTTTTATTTGCCTGCTTTTGCTATACTGGAACGTTATTGTATGTAAATTATATCCCCTCGGATGCCAATGAATTAAAAAAAAATTGAAAGTTAAAAACCCATCCGGAGTGTGAGAAATAACCCCCAAGTAGATACAGGACCTTAGATAGCTCTTTTAACATTCAGGCTAAAACATGGGAATGTATCATTGACTTGGAAGCATGTAGAGAAAATGTTGGCCTAGGATCAGGTAGAATTTCACCCAGTTTTTCTCTGCCTAGTCTGTTTCTCAGAATTGTTGTAAGGATAAACAGGTGTGTACATAAGCCTTTGTATGTTAGATCAAGCTCCTTGAAGGAAAAATAGAATACAGTAATCATGTAAACGCATAAAATCGAGGTAATTTCATTGATACCAGCTGTGCTGAGAGTGGAATGTGAACCACAACAGCAGCAAAGGGAGCAACCTGAGTGGCAAGGGGTGGGTTTTGGCAGTAGCCTCAAGTGTTAGCTTGGTACCATGGTACCTCTGGGGAATCCATTGTAGCCCCGTATCTCACCCCTTGGAGTTTGCCCACCTCTAGCCTAAAGCATTACAATAGCTGTATAGAGAATGGAATGTTGCACTCTAAGGGCAGCAGATGATTCACCCCATGCTAGTGGGGCGGGCAGTCTGCTCTAAACAAACTAACCAAGTTCTGAATCCTGTTCTCTGAATGGGTTTTGTACCATGGATAGCTCTTTAAAGTTTGGATTAAAGCCTGGGATCGATTCACTGCCCCATGGCGTTGATGCCAACAGCTGACACTTTGTTGTTGCGTGCCTTCAGGTTGTTCCTAACTTATGCTGACCTTAGAGTGAATCTCTCAGTGGGTTTCCCTGGCAAAATTTACTTGGGGGGGTGCCATTACCTTTCTCTGAGGATGAGAGAGTATGGCTTGCCCAAAGTCACCCAGTGGGTTTCTATGGATGAACAGGGATTTGAACCCTGGTCTCCCAGAATTGTATACCAACACCCAAACCACTCTGTTCAGCTGCCACTAAAGGACTTTCTAGCCTCTTATTTGGGAATGGATGATCATTTTGTTTCAGTTCATTCCTGGTCAGAATATTTACAAAATTTATGAAAAGTAATATTTTACCCATTCCTTAGGAGTGAGTGAGAATTTCATTCTAAATTAGAATTAACCAAAATTCACAATATTTCCATGTGGGAGAATGTGAAATTGAGAGCTGCCTATCTCTACCTGCAGCCTCCTGCTTTTCTCAACACTCCTGGTGTGCAGAGTGATTTCTTGGAATTGTTGGCTTACTGGAGATTTTCAGAGGTACCAGATGAGCAGCTAGGGAGTTGTGGGAAGTCCTTAAGTTGAGTTCTGTGCTGGGCACTCAACACAACAGCAGGATGAGGGCATAACTGGAATGCCCTGAACGCTTGAAAAGCCATGTTGAAAGTGGGAGGATCGTGCCCGTTACTGCCTGTTCCTTGTTGCAGTGTAAGCTTTTGAAAAGAAATTCTTGACACAGTCTCATGCAAAAGGAAGCGATTTATAATATATGTCAGTAGAACATTGTTGTACAGGGAGGAGATTAACATGCATAATTTCAGACGCAACAGTATTTAGAATTCAGAATTGCCCGCTTAATGCAAATGTCCTGACTTAAATACTGTGCTTCGCCTTAATTAGATAAAATAATCCTTCATTGCTTGGGTAGTTCAGTAAATTGGTTGCTGGCCAGGCATCCCCAGAATTGTGATCATGCATTGCTTAATCCATATGGATTTTGTAAAGGAAATGAAATGAAAAAAGAGACAGATATATTCATCTGGCCTCTGCAACTGAGTCCATCAGGAGGCTGTACTTAAATCAAATTGCGTGACCCAGATATGCAAGCTGTGGGATTGATTAATAGGGGCTGCCGAGGTCTGGTTGAATGGCTCCTTCCAGGGGGGCACTTAGAAGAACCCCCTCTCTACTCCTAACAAAGCTATGAATGCAATCTGATTAATTGTCTGTGAATGATTTACAGAGAGTCTAGCAGTACCTTAGAGACCAAGGCACTTTGTTTGCCATAAGGTTTTGTGGGCTGTGGACCACTTTATCAGATGTATGCACCTAATGAAGTGGACTGCAGTTCTGAAAGCTTATGTTCAGTGAAATGTGCTAGTCTTTGAAGTATCACTAGATCTTTTGTTGTTTTTGCTGTGACAAACACAGAGCTGCCTGTGATATGGATGCTTGTGTGAATGGATATAGATCTTTTTCTGAGATTATCTTTTTAACTCATGTGATCTGTTTCTAAGGCTTCGCATTTCCAGTAATATATCAATAAAATGCATCAATTTAAGCTCCTTCTGAATTTGAACCTTGTGTAAATTACTTAGAAGAAATGCTTAAGTGGATATTTGTTTTAATATCATTATTTCTACTGCTTGTCCTGGATTGAAGAAGACTGGCTCATAATGTGTTTGGACACCAGCAGAGGCCCATATCCCAGGTGGATGCCTCCAGGCTCTGCTCCTTCATCTCTTCTGTGTTGTTATAGCCTGTTCACCCTTCAAAGACAGGGAGCAGGGAGAGGAGAAAGAGCAGCAGTCTGTGCATACTTTGTCTGCTTTCCCTGTGTGGTGGTGCCAATTGAGTTTGGAAGACAGACCAGTGAATAGGTAGCTGAAACAGCATTGACACTTTTGTGGAGAAGGACCTTCTGGGATTGAATGTGCCCAGGTATCCCCAAAACATAAAGTTAGCATTGCTTCAATTGAGTGGTGAAGCCTCAGCCAAAGAGCTGGATGTAGTGCTAAGACCTGACTCTGTTATCTGAGTTTGCAAAGCATGGAAATGTTAATGTCTGAGATAAAGCATTACCTTGATATAGGTAAAGAAAATTAATTCATTAAGATCAAAGCACAGAGACTTGAAAATAAATTTAATTTATTAATTCATGATTTGTTAAGACAATAAATTAAATCAACATTGAAAATTGTTTTTTAAAAAAGCCAGAAATAAAAATAAACATGAAATATTGGTTGCTTCTCAGAAGTAATTACCTTAGTGTTCAACAATTATGGTAAGAAGTGTAAAAAAGTAGGGGCAACAAATTAATTATAATGGATTGCTTCCAAGTTCTGGATTAACCAGGATTGAATCCAGAGGAGTTGCTTTTGTTTGTCTAATTTCAGACACACATGAAAAGAGACGCTAGTGGCAGGTCTTGGTTGGAAAACTCACCAGGCGTCCATCCATCTAAACTTAAAATAGTTTTTGGTCTGGTCAACAGTGGTAGTTGGTCATTCCCATGTCAGTAAGGCAATGAATCTGCTCCAGATTTTAGTGTGAATGTTAAAGGATCTGTCCAAGGTGCTGCCCCCTATCTTCAAAATCGGTTCAATAGGCTCTACCTTTCATAGTTCCTTTGAAGTTCAGACTGTAACCCAGAAAGTATTCATTGTTCAACCAACATGGAAGCCACCAACCATAACTTTTCGTCAGTAGCTTCAAGGGAAATTGTCTGGAGATCCTGTGTCTCCAGGATCCTTTCCTCATCTTCCATTACCCTTATCTTCTTTTCTTTCTTTTTCCTTTGTCCATCTCTTTTTCTATTTATTTTTTCTGTTAGATAAAATTGTAACACACAATTTTTGCTAAATAAAAACACAGAACATTATAAAACCTGGAGATAGGAGGGAATAATCTGTGGAGAGGTTGGGAGAAGGAAGCTCATGCATTCAGCTCTGGTAGCTTCTGACAGGTACACCTGCTCACTTTGAAGTTAAGTCCTCTTTGTTTAACACCCCATCTGGGAAGCTGTCAGATGCAGAGTCCCTGCCATGTGTTGATCTGCTGGATGTATATTGAAATAGCATATTGTAGTCAACGTAGATGCAATGCCATAGACTTCCATAGAGTTAAGCTAGTATACTACATAGTATCCAGTGTTAATTGATGATGGCAGCAATATGTCCATTTGGAGCTTGTCTGTGTTATTACAAAGTATCACTTGGTTAATTGTTTTATTGCCTGTTCCTACAATGTATCCAGTGAGGAGGAAAAGATCAGAGTGGGTGAAAACAAAAGTGTCAAGTGGAGTGTTTTGGGAACTTGAAGTGTCTACAGTAAGTCGTAGGAAATAAGTTCCTGCCCCAAAGATGAGAAGTGAGAAACCAAATGTGGGCCTGGAAACTGTCTAAAGATGTAGGATGATACTAGATTTATGATCAATCGCATGGTTACACCAATCTTCTGCTGAATGCTGACATCATACAAACGGTTGTATTTGTCTTTGTGTCTGCTTATTGTCCCATTGCACAATGGGGAATATGCATGCCTAAAATTTGGATTATAAAACCTGAGAGCTTAGTCTTAGTCTCAGCAACTTCAGAATAAATGTGCTGTGTTGCTTGCTTTGCTACAAACAAAACTACTGTCTGCCTCAGAATGAATTTTGTGGATTGTGAGTTATACAGGGCATGACGGAATCTTAGGGTCACCTCCTTAGTACATTAATAAGAGCCCTTTTCCCAATATGTTCCTCAACATCATGAGGATCAATCGCATGTCCTAAAATCATTTTTATCAAATATCCTGTCCAAGATCTATTTGCTTCTTGGGATCTGAAAACTCTGTGGTGGATCCTTGCCAAGAAAATGATTCTGAAAACAAAATTTGTTGTCCGGTACATGGATTGAACCTTTTCTAACTGCTACAAATAATATTTTCATTGCATTGCTTCCTTTTGTATTATATTACGGTGCTCACCAGTAGATACACAAAAGGTTTCCAGTCGCACATATTGGTGATGAGGTTTGGTATTCTCTTATATGATAAACTCCTTAATTGCTCCTTGAAAGAAAACATAACAGTTTTAGCAAGGATTCAAAACTATGTAGTTTCCTGGTAATGACAGCATAAGTATAGAAGAACTGTACGAGCTGTACATCTGAAGACTGTTATCTAGCACTCTGAATTGAATATGGTTGTCTGTCATGTGTGCTTCAGGGTGATTGGCTTATGAGGTAATTCAGGAGCTTTCCTGCTCTACATTATTAATAATCATTTCTAAAGAATTCTTAGTGCACTGTAAAATCATTCATGGCCATCCTTAAAATGAAATTTATATTGATGGTGCTGAAATCTTAAATAGTAAAAAATGCGCATGCACACACATACAGACACACACACAAATGCACATATACTAGGAGGGGTCTTTTATGATTAGTGGTTTGTTTGTTTTTTTAATTACAACCCCTGTGGTTTGCTAATGTGTTTTAAATTAACATAGCATGTGCATAGAGTGCATAGCAACAACATTTTAACAGCTATGGCATTAAGTGTTCTGTGCAAATTGATCCCAAGTATGCAGTTTTGCTTAAGAAACTACTGCCCAAGATCCTACATTGTGTTTGCATCTTATAAATCTATATTCACGTGGTTACACCGATCTTCTGCTGAATGCTGACATCATACAAATGGTTGTATTTGTCTTTGTGTCTGCTTACTGTCCCATTGCACAATGGGGAATATACAGTGGCTGTTTCTGAAATCCCGGTGAATCAAATTTTACATTGAAGACATTGATGAATGTGTTACACGCCTTACAAGAATGCATAACTATGTAGCTGGAAGCCTTATAGTTAAGCCCAATTAGAGTAGACCCATTGAATCATATATTTAATGGTATCACAACACATAGTTAAATGCAGTTGATTCAGTGGCTCTGCTTCAGTTGAGGCTAACAAAAGGATTCAGGCCCATGTGAAATGGTTATGTTTGCGGAACTCCTTTTATAAAACCATGAACTGAATGCATCCATTGCAAGATGGACAAAGAAGTACAACTCTGTGCGTAAGGGAACTTAATATATGTGTATAACTCCGACAGGATTCTGTCAAAGTGTTTTTTTACATGTACAGATCAAGGTTCACTAGTCTAGTCTTTTTTTCAGGGATCCCAATTACCATATCAGGCAGCAGACGTTGACCCACAGGATCACATTTATTTTCTTTCCCTCCCTGCCCAGAGCTGAGAAGAAATGAGTTATAAGCAGTGCCACTACCTATAAAAGAAGTTACTTTATGGGGGAAGGGAGAGGGATGGTGTGACAGTATTTCATTTAAATTAATATAATGAATGGGACTCAAATTAAAAGCTTCAGTGCAATGGGTAACATTTTCTCATTTTTAATTTACATTTTAATGGTCTTTTAGGTATTTTTAGGAAGTATTTTGAAATACAAAGTTCTCTTAACAATTGTAAGCATTTCTGCCTTTAAATAATAACAGAAAAGGAACAGGGGGTTACATTTTAAAAATCAACTTTCCAACTGCCCTTGCCCTAAACAGCATCTTCACCTCTAAAATCTGTTGTGCCCTAAAAAATGTAAGCTTCTCCAAACATTCTGAAATTTTGCTTGTTGAGTGAAAATAGAAATTTCACTTAGATAGAAATTCTTTGTGAAAAATGTTTCAGTTGTGTAGCTGCTCTCTTCTATTATTACGAAAATTATTATTGCTGCTCATTTTCACAAAATTGCACTTCTTGCTAATCCTCTTCAGTGTCAAGATTTCTCTGGATGCTACTCTTTTACTACCATATGCTCCTTGGGATGGTAAATCTTAATTTGTCTGATCTCTGATGAATGTTGAGAACAAAAGAAACATTTTTTTTTTGTCCCATAACTTTAGGACACTCATTTTTTTCTCTAGGTTGCCTAGAAAACTGCATAATTTTCTGGAAACTGTGCACCTTCTGACACAGAAACTGAAAACAGCACAGCTTTCCTTATGAAAAAGAAATTGTACAACAAACTGGCAAAGTATGCAGCTTTAGTCACACTGAGGGTTTTTCTTTCCCACGGCCTGTAACATTTCTGTTGTGCAAAATCCAGCCCGTGAAGACTAGCAGCTTCAATCAGTTTAAGTTTCTTTTCCTGCCATATGATATTTAGTTTGTGCAACTTTCAAATTTGCCAAAGAGGTACATGACAAGACAAATCCCTATGTCCTCCTACTATCTATCTCAGTTGAGTCCATCCTGCCAGTGATCACAAAGGGAACATAATATCACAGTGATATTTGTCAGTCAATCAGGTTTGGGAACATGGTGATATAACACAGGGCAAGTGAGGACAATGTTGGAAACAGTTTCAGAACTTCAGTTCTGTCAAGTTTTAACTTTTGTGGGAACAATGCCTCTTTTGCCTGGGAGCTCTCCCCAGGTCCTATGTAACCAGCCTTCACCCTGATACATTGAGTCTGCTGTGTTGTTATTTTTGTGTATGGTCCTCCCTCAACAATTGTGGGTTTGACCTTCATGAATTTGAGTATATTCAGCCCTCCACATTTGTGGGTATCACTTTGAGGATTTGGTTATTCACGGATTATTTGCTGTCACCTCTGCTACCTTCTTATGCCATTTTTAATAGGGACTGCAAGCCTCGTGAGACTGAGAAACTGAGAACAAGGCTTGCAAGTCCCTATTAAAAATGATGCGGGGCAGCACTGGAGGTGACAGTAAGCCTGCTAGCCACCCACTTCTGCCTTTTGAATGAACCCTGATGCCTCAGAGGAATCCATGGTCACTTGAATATGGTGATCAGACCTTTTTATGTGTTAAAGATAGTTTGGGAGGGCCTAGAGTTATTCATGATTTTAAAACTTTCATGGGAGTCCTGTGCCCCTAACACCAGTGAATGTGGAGGGATGACTGTATTTGCAGGGTGCTTGGTGCCTTCTCCCCACTTCTCTTCCTCCCATTTCCTTGCATTTTGCTGGGTGAGGAGAAGGAAGGAAAGTGGCCAGACAAAGGGAAGGGGAATGGGGTGGGGAAGGCTCGCACAAGCCTTCTTTCTTCCCTCCAAAGTTCCCCCTCCCGTTCCTTGCCTCTGGCCTCAGCATGCAAAAGGTAAGGGAATGGGAGTGGGGAGTCCTGGAAGGGAATGGGAGGAGGATCATGGGGGGGGAGTTATTTATGGTTTTTCCACTTTCACAAGGGTTACATGCCCTGAACCCTCACTAAAGTGGAGGGGCTACGATACCCTCGAGTCATTTCTGACTTGCGACACCTCTAAGGTGAATATATGATGGGGTTTTCCCAGCAAGATTTGTTCAAAGGGGGTTTGCCTTTGCATTCCTTCAAGGCTGAGAGAGTGTCACTTGTCCTAGGTCATCTAGTGGGTGTTCATGGCCAAGTGGGGATTCAAATGCTGGTCTCCAGAGTCATAGTCCGATGCTCAAAATACTGCACCACCCTGGCTGACATTACAGAATATCTCCTCCAGATTAGCCCTGTTTACACTTTGCTTAGAATCCTAGAGAATTTCAGATCAGCCAGAAAAGATAAATATTAAAGGATGCAGTACAAATTGCCAAATATGATATGTTTTAGGGGCCTCATTCTCCTTTGGTCTCCTGTGCCACTGAATGCACTTCTTGGACAGAGTGTAAACCCTAGACTCTGCAGTTAATTTTCTGTCTTGCTTATGTGACAAATGGTATAAAAGTTTCGTCTCGGGAGAGCCCATTAATCACCATATCTTGATGTGAAATTACTTCACTGGTGGATGAAGAATGCCTAGAAGATAAAGTGTGGCTCTTCAAAGTTAGATTATATGTTGTTTTCCTTCATTTCCTAACAGTCCCACTTTGCTGAGGAAGACACATAAAGCAGTAGGAACTAACAGGAATGAAGGGTCTAAGTGGGTTGACTTATTTTTATGACTTACTGGAAGCCATGGGAAGCAGCTTTTAATTACTTTTAAAGTAGATTTCCTATTTTAAAAATGAACTGGAAATTAGCAAGTGCTTTGTCAGCTTTAGAGGTTCAGATGGGCCGCTTCAGTTTCATATAGGAATAAAGTAGTGTGAGCCGTATGCTGAGAACTTGCCAGTCTTTAGCCTCCAGCAGTGCCTGGTGTCTAACAGATACATTCTGGAAGATACATGCTATTCAATTGTTTCTAAAATCATTCATTCATATCCAATTTCCATTGCTGTCCAAGAATAAAAGAGCTTGCTCTGGTGATAGCTTTTGGGTCCAGTGAATGGTCAGGGGGCACTCTACACTGGTAAAGTAGTGTAGTGGTTAGAGTGTTAAGTGGAAAGTTAGGTTCAGGATGTCCACTGGTCCCCACGAACCTCACTGGATGACCTTGGGAGACCTTGGGCCCATCATGCTTTTTCTTCCTGTCCTACCTCATAGGATTGTTGAAAGGGGAAGTGGGTGGGATGAGAAGAGAAGGAGGAGAACTCCGTGAGCCATTTATGCTTGTGGGAGGAAAGGTGGGATATAAATTTGACACACAGAATGCCAAAATCATTTGCTAGTGCTATCCACAGTACAGAGTTGAAAGAGTGGAATGAATCCTCCTTTGTCCCACTAAGAAATTTGGGAATGGAATGCAGTGATTCTGCTTATCCCCACATACATCATCTCCAGCTGTTAAAAAAAATAAAAATAACCCTCGTATAGAATGATAGTAACTGTGCATCTTAAACTTTGCACCACTGTGGGGAGCTGGACAAAGGAAGGAGCAGGCTGCCTATTGTCTGCTGCACTTTGGTGCCACTGTGTCTTAAATTCTCAACTATTGACCCTCCAGTTTCAAAAATCTAAAGGTCAGCATGGACAAAAGATGAGGATTTGGGGTGTTTAAATCCAAATCATCTGGGGGAGCAAAGTTTAAGTACTAGTTTAAGTGGCTTGTTATATAGTAGACTAGTGTATATACCCGGTGTTGCCTGGGATTTTATTTTCTCATAGATAATACCTGTTAGAAATACCTTAGGAATTACGTTACCTTACCGTAGGAATTAGATGCAGTTGAAATATACAGATTTGAAATCCTGTGTCTCTAATTCCCCAAACTGTCTTGTCCAGTACCTGTAACCTTCCCCATATTCCCCAATCCAATCTGTATTCAGAGTTGTTAACATACAGAGGTTCAGTTTCTGAGGGAATATATTGCCCTCCTGCTTGGTGCTAGGCCTTGTCACCACAGCAACCAGCCAGGCTCAAGAACTCTATGACAGAGAATTCTAAAGCCCCCCCCTTACTGCAAATCCCAGGATTCCATAGAATCTTCTCAGGCGGCCAATCATATGAGGTCTTTGCCTGACACAGCCAATCATATGAGGTCTTCTCTGCCTGTTACGGACAAACAAACAAACTTTGACTTTTACATATTAGATCAAGTTCATAGATAGTCCTTTCTGTTTTCCTGTTTCCTGCTTGTCCTCCAGAGCTGCCATCCCTGACAGCTTTAAAGTTGGGGGAAGGAATCCAAAACTGTGTGTTAGAAAATCCTTGGAAACAGTACAGGTGGAAAGGTTTGTGTCAGACTCATCACAAAGCATCATAACAGTTTACAGGACAGGAAAGGAGTGGGTGTAATAACGTTATCAAAGCCAACAGTGTCTGTGTTGTCACATCCACGTCCTTTAAAATATATGTGAAACTTCTGCAAGAAAACATAGATCTGAAGCTCTTTCAAAAAGAGAACCATAATTATCTACCCGCTGTAGCCGATTCACTAGTGGCTTTGTGCTACTGCTGTAATTCCTCCTCCTCCTTCTGCATGTTAATAGAATTCACTGTTGAGCAAACACATGGGATGCACACTCTGCTTTCATTTGCAGTGTAAAAAGCAGGGTAGGGGGCTGAGGAAACTGGTAGCTTCTTATCTTCTCTACCGGGCGGAAGCCATAATGGAAGATGTTATTCATGTGAACCACCTCATGGGGTGATAAATGCCAAAATGATATTGCAGACAGCAGCAAGAATTTTATAGATTGGGTTCAACAGAGGAGAAGCAATCCAAAGTGTGTGTGTGGTTGGGGAGGGGGAAGCATTCTTATTATGGAAATGTTGCCTGCTGATCAAATATTAATGTGCAGCAGGCTTCAGCGATTGGGTTAGGCTTTCCTAGACCAGAACAATGAGATTCTCCTTGAGCAGAAAAACCAAAGACAGCAAGCTGGGCAGAAGATGGAAGCGATAGACAGACTTGGAGTTTTAAATGTAGAGTTTGGAGAAGGATCGCAAAAATATTTTTAAGTGTTGGTTGTTCACGTATTTAGGATGTGGTGGAGGTCAAGCCTCCAGAGTTGGAGCTGTGGAGTTGGAAACAATTTTAGGTGGATTTGGTAGAAATGCACTGACTCTGAGTCTGACTTCAAAATAAAAACTTGCAGTGCCTAATTTGTAGCATATTTACTTTCATAGGAATTCAGGAAAGTTTTCTTGTTCAGATATTTTAATCTAATAAATATATTCTACGTTCTATCAGTGTAAGCAACCACATGGTTCACTTGGTAGTGATGAAATACCTTGTGCTACCATTTTCCTACAGTAAATCTGGGATTACTAATTAATATACACTTGCCATTTATGAAGAGGTCAGACTCAAAGCTGGAGTCAGGGTTGGACAGTAGAAAAACAGGGGACTTGGAGTTGATAGGTTTTGGCTACTGACTCCACAGCCCTGCCAGAAGCTGTGTGGTGTTCCTTATGCTTCTTTCATTGACAAAGAAAATCCAAATCTCTCAATATTCAGTATTGTTGAACTAATTTGTGTGTGTGTGTGTGTGTGTATGTGTATAAGTTTATAAAAAATCTTAAGAACTGATGAGTAATCAATGTAAATAATACAGAATGCAAAAGGTTCCATTAAATGACGAGTAAAGCTTTTGGAAGTTGGAGGGTGTGATTTTGTCCCAACATGTTACTTTCATTCCTGGGTACAGACAGTTTATTTTCTTTATCAGGGCAAGTAGCATGTATTTAGCATGTAATAGCATGGGGATTTAGACTGAGAAAACAAAAACGAGGGTTTTACACACACACACACACACACACACACACACACACACACACACACACACACTTTTCCTAGTTCCAGCCAAAATGAAAGCCCAGTTCCATGGTTGCATGTAACTAAAAACAGAAATGGCAAAGTCTTCCAGGTTCTGTATGGACAGATTTGCAGTGTCCTTCCACACAGTATATAAGAAGCTTGGAAATTTTATTTTTTGGACTCCAGTTTCTCTAAATTTTGCAGTTGGTGTGCTGGTTGGGGACTTCTGGGAACTGTAATGCAAAAAAGTAACTTTTTACAGCTCCAGAGAAGATTTGAATGAAATCATATATTTTGTTCATTTTGCAGTGTCAGAAGCAACATAAATTTGGACTTAGCTCTTGAAATTGTTTTATAGAAGTATCATTTTTTTTTGGTAATTTGTTGCCTTGCAGTTTTCACCCAACTGTAAACTTCTTTGCCACTTTGGATGTTCTTTTCGAAGGCAGAAACACAAGATATAAACATTATTTATTGGTAAATAAAAATCTGTACTTTTGATGCCATTCGCACGCACACCCCTCGCGTTAGTCCAGATGTCTGGCTCCATATTTTATCTGCCCTGCCCTATGTCTAAGGATGACATTGGTCCAGTTCATTTTGCTTTTGAACCTGGAGGTAGCACATTGCCACCATAACTTGTTGCCATCATGACTTGTCCCTCTTGGTTTGTTGGCATTGTCAGCTCTTTCTCTGTGAATGCATGCTCCATTTCAAGTGGTTTATTGCCTGTTGCTGAGAGACCGGGTGAACTCAAGAACAACCACTTGCAGATATTAGCTGGAGCAGTCTTCCTAGACAAGATGGGAACTCTGCTTCCTAGACACACAAACACACCACGGCCATGACCACCACCACCACCACCAACAAAAAAACCTGTTCTGAATACTGTAGATTCTAGGGTGTGTGCAAGAAAACTCTGAAGACAAAAGGGCAGCAGATGGCACCTGGTCCTAAATAGCAGGTTAAAGTGACTGGTATGGAGAGAGGGAAAGATCATTGTTCCTTTAGATGTAGATGGCATTCATTAATTTAGGGGGTTAACATGGAGGGTGGAAGTCCAGGACGTCTAGATTCTTCATATGATATCTTTCCAATCTGATGTTTACCCCCTTCTGCCTTTACCCTTTACAAAGATCCAAGCCCTCTGCCTCCAGTGACCCAACAATAATAAGCAATTAACTCTCCTACCCACTCTTTAATCATGCTGGCATTTTACATGCAGCAGCTGCTTTGCTTGCAGTGTGGTGAAGGCTGGCTGCAAATGGAAGACAAACATTCTGGGAAAATAATGGAACATTATCAGCTTGGTCAGCAGCAGTCCCTTTGGTGAGCTCAGCATATTTTGGTAGGATTCTTAGCAGAGATGGAGCTGCAATAAATGGAGATTTCCAGAGAGGAAGGAAAAAAAGATGGCACCAAAGCTGCTTTCTTTCCTTACCACTCCATTTCAAGACAAGTTCTGTCTCACCCCCGAAAATCTCATTTTGTCTGTGAGACCGCTGTGCCTGCCTTTGATGTGTGTCTAATTCCTCCTTCTTTCTCCTTCATACTCATTTCCCTCTGTTTCTTCCTGATTGCTGCAGACAAAGGGAACAGCAGAAGACCGTTTAGCACATTTGTCAGGGAGGAGTCCTGTGGGGGAGGGAAGGGGGAATTTGAAATGAACCAAAGTGCCATTTTCTTTCCTTTGTTTCAAGCCCTTCTGTACACAAGTAATTGCTTTGCCATTGACTAGATTGCCCCATTCTTTCTCATAGAGAGGAGAGACAGATGTCTGATGGTTAAAGCATCAAGTTGGATTTCTCTGGAGAGAGGTATTAAAAGTCTTGGCTCTTGCCCTAGACATTTCTGCAGGGCTCTGAGCTCCTGTGGAAATACCCAGCATGAAACCAGCATGCGTAAAAAGGCAGAACAACTTCTGAATGCCCTGGGTAGCCAGAGCAAAGCATCCTTCACATCCGGTGTTGTTTGCTAAGCTATCAGCCAGATGCCTTTGGGAGGTTGAAGAGCAGGGCATAAAAGTGGTGACTAAGTTTCAGAATTCAAAGAGACAGTGACCCTGAGCCCAGGGCAGTGGCAGCAGCTTCTTTGTCTTCTTTCTTTTCTTCTTCTTTTTAACTATTTCATATCAGCAGGGGCTGCTGGCTCCTATGTTTGTGAAGTGATGAATCTGCTCCCAGTTTTAGTCTGAACTTTAAAGAAGCTGACAGGGATGCTGAGCGCAAAATAAATTCTTCACTTTAGATGGATCCTTTGAAGTTCAAATGAAAACCTGGAACAGAATCACCACCTTACTGACATGGAAGCTACCAGCCACCATTGTCTCTTATACTACTTTTATATTGTTGCTGTTGACAGCTACATTCCCTCATGGGTAAGTTATTGGGTGTATCATGCTGGTGGTGTGTGGGTCAAAACCAGAAGTGTGTGAGGCTAGCTTTTCCCCTGTCTCTTCCTGCCATCCCATTTATTTCTGTCTTTCTCTGACACCCCCCCTCTCTCTTTCACACACCCCCCCCCACACACGCATTCTCACACTGGCATGACCTCTCACTCTCCTTTCCTCTTCCCTGTTACACAGTATTGAAGGAGGAACAGATTGTCCTTGTTTCCAGAGTGCTTTTTGAAATGTGGCTGAGGGCTACAGTATATTAGCCTCAGGGTTGGATGTTGCCCATCCTTCCTGCATACTAATAACTAACTCATTCCCACAGTTCTTGTCCTTACACAGCCGAAACGACATTATCCACACATAAGAGAGAATGCATAAGGCTTTTGGAGCTCTCAAGGACAGAAGAACTACTTAAAAAAAAAAAACTTTAGGGGAAAAAAGTCCCTGAAAAGGGGAGGGAAAGTCATCAAAACATCCTTTGTCAGAACTGAACATATTTAGTGGCCACATAACTTGGAGTGTGTGTTGAATTGGGGCTGGGGGAGAAAACTAGAGAGAATTAATTATTCTGGAGCGGGGTATGGCTGACTGATGGGAACCCTGAACAGGAATGTTCCACACTGAAACATTTCATTATTGGTCCCACGGATTATATTAATTGCAGATGTTTTTTCTCAAATTTGCATTAAGTCATGAATCTGGGTTAAACTGTCTTAATGAGTACCCCTGCCACATCTGGTGATAGTGAGCTTGATAAATTAAGTGACTGCAGTATTGCTGGGGTGCAGAAGGAAATAAAAAGTCATTGCATCAAATATTTAGTAAGGTACTTAGTAAGATGTTGCCTTAGTTGAATGCACTGTTGGCCTGGGCGGGGGGAAGTGCACTTGTGAAGTTCGGTTGGATTTTCAGTTGAATATACACTAGTGCACATACATGTGCTAGCATACTGCACTGTATTACCAGCCAAGATAGCCAATGTCAGTTGCTTGTGTAACTATCGTTGTCATATCTGCAAAGGCACTCCAGAATAAGCTGCGCATGGGCAAACTAGTTCAGAGGTTTCCGCTAATGAGGTACTGGGAATCATGCAGTGAACCAGATGTTGTTGGACTATTATGTCCCAGCATTCCTCCTCATTGACTATGCTGGCTGGGGCTGCTGGGACACGTAGATCAACAACATTTGGAAGGCTGCGTGATTCCTGCCCCTGTACTAGTACTGCAGTACAGTACTGTACTAGTACTAGTACTGCAGTACCTTTGGATATTAACCATAATAAGTTCCACTTAACCTACCAGGTTGTGTTCTCAGGCAGCATCTCTTCAGCAAAGGCCTTCCCCATTACCTGTTTGATCCTTTTACCTAGAGATGTCAGGCACTGATTTTGTGCTGGTGTTGCATGTACTCTATCAGTTAGCTCTCGTATTGGCTTAGAAATGCGGCTCTCAAGCTTTTTACCCCATTACTGCCTTTACTTCTATATGTGAGCAGCTGACCGCTTGTTGCCTTGTGGTTGTTAAGGGACATGTGCCTGCTGCACCAATGACAGAAGGTTCAGAGAAGCTGAGTGGGAAAGCATAAAGAAAGAGAATCCAATTTTTGCTGTCTCTCAGGTTGGAGGAAGGCATAACAGAGGAAGATGCTTTGCATTGCTCTTTTGCAGGGATGAGTCAGTCCTCAACGGTGTGTATATACACGCACACAGGCTTGCCTTTCTTTTGCACATTTTATGTACTTGCAATAAGTACATAAAAAAGTACATGATGACTTTTCTAGCCCCCCCTCTTGAGCAACTATCACATGCCCTCTTCATGTCACACCCCACAGTTTGTGAACCATGGCTTGGAACAATATGCAGATTGTACTTAACTAGCTGTTAAAGATATATTTTAAGCCTAAATCACATGATGCAAGGATTTGTTGATAATCATTTGGGTAATTTATCCTAGCGTCTTTAGATACTAATCAAGGCAAAGGCTAGAGAAAGGTCTAAAAGAAATGCATTCTTTATTACCCAATTTGTATTTGTATACAAGAGGTGTACAATGAAGCATTGATCAGTGATAAATAACTGTTTAAACCTAGCTTACTCTTCAGAAGAAATGTTCTGCTCTACCCATTCTGCCAATTAGACTGCCATGACCTCTCTCAATGGCAACACACACACACACACACACACACACACACACACACACCAAAACTCTGGAAAGCCTAGCACTGTGACCAAAAGCTGTTATCATTGTCAAACTGGAGATCTTGGTTTATGCTGTTTGGAGCTCAGGACTGGCCTTTCCATTAGACATGGTGAGCCAGTTGCTTCAGATGGTAGATGCTGGGAGCCACAAAATGATGGAAAGGTATTAAGAGGATAGAATAATAGAATTTTCTGTGCAACACTGCCTGCCCTAAACAATGCAGTTATCCTCAGCATGGTAGTGAACATTGTCACACTTCCTCTGTTGAGTCCAGAAAGTTTCTATAGGAGGAGTAGGGACAAATTCTCTCTTGTCCTTTGCCTCAAGCTGCAAAATGTTTTGGACTGGTCCTATGAGAACTAGTCCTGAAGTATTTCAAGAGAATTCAGAATCTGGTGAAAATTCATGTTTTGAAATTCAGTATTTAACATGAAAGGATGAGTTTTGGGCAGCTTGTTGCTGGAGGTGTTTCCTTCCTTTTCCTTGGATCTTGTGTGTGTATGATTTTTAGTTCCCCTAAATACAATACTTTAAAACAAACATTCTTGAATCTCTAGCTGGTGCTCCTGCATTAGTACCAGTATGCACAGGTGTTAAAAATCTTGTTAGGTTACTCCCACCACAGGCATCCCTTTTCCCACTATTTCAATGAGGCACTGGTATCGCAGGTAGACCCCTGAATCACCCACATTTTGGGGTTGAGACTAACCAGCAGGATTCTAGCCATGCAGTTACATTCCTGGATGATCAGTGCTTTCAGTGTACCACTTTATTCATTGAGATGGCAGAAACAGCTGCTGTGCAATGCACAATGGGACGATAAGCAGGGATACTGGCCAAGATAAAGTCAATCACACAAGGTTGGTATTCAGCAGAAGGGTGCTATGCTCAACAATTGTGTAACATTGTGAATATTAATTCACACTGTATAGGATCTCGGCCGTCAGCTCTAGAGTTGGATCCTGTGCCTTACTGTCTAGTTAAGATTCAGTGTCCTCTAATTAACAGAAGCCAAGTTTGTGGAATTTTTACTTCAGTGATGTCCTCTTGCTTTCAGCACAAGTGACTTCCTGCATAAAAATGTACGAGGCTTTCATCTTTAATTAGCAGAATAAAAATGCAGCTTTCCCCTATTCATACTTTCATCTGGACTATGGTAACCTTTTCCTGCCATCTGTTGCTCATCAAGTCCCTTGCATACTGGTGATGGAATTTCCACACATCTCACTTTTGTGTCAGATAATGACTTGGGTTAATGACCTTGATTTCTCAGGAGCAAATTGGGGACTTTTTGCCATCACAGTGGGTAATTAGGAACCTCAGCTGTTCTATGTGGGATGAGCTTGAACTGACAATGAATCGGAGCTGACGAAAAAAGTAATTACACTTCAGTGCCTCAAAAGAGCAATCCTGTGAGTTGTAATTATGTTCTGCTCCAAGCAGTGGGTGTTGGTACTTTCTTTTTTTTAATCTTTTCTCTGTTGTTCCCTCTAAGTTCATTATCTTCAGCTGAAATAGGGAGTCTGTAAGGTGGTGGTGCCAAGAAAAACACAATTATGCAGAATTGGCATTTTCTTGCATTTAAAGAAAAATGTTTTCATGCATTCGAAGCCAAGCGTTAATAGGAAGTTCTAGGGTAGGTTTGGAATATGCCATAACGATTGTGAGTACAGCCTGGAAAAGTTATCTTTTTGGACTAGAAGATTCAGAATCCGTCATTCTACAGGTTTCTAGGAGTCATAGTCCACAAGCTCTGAGTTAGTAACTAAAGTAAACTAGTAAAGCAACTGACTGTAGAAACCAACATATCATCCTGAACATACCCAGTCTGATCTGATTTCAGAAGCTAATGAGGACTTTGTCTGACTTGTGCTTGGATGGAAGACCATCAACAGTGCATGCCTGAACATCAAACTGAAAAGCAGGAACACAAAGCATAGACTGCTTTTTCTGATGAAATATAGACATATAAGACAGAATCCTGTATCAGCTACTTAGTCAAGTATATTTAACCCTACACCCCACAAACCTGATGGAAACATAATTCATCTGTGCTCAGATCCCTGGCAGAATCTGCATTTTCTTCTCCTCATGTAGCTGATGCCCAATAAAGTATGTTTGAGGTGTGTTATGATCATGATAATAGTGTTAGAATCATAAGTAGCAATTGGGAATATGGAACAATTACCTAGATTTATTTACTCATCTGTAACTGTTACTTATTCACTGTTTCTACTTAGTCACAGTTTTGACACTATTACCGTGATTGTAACTCCCTGCCAATCTGCTTTACTACTCACCAGCTGCTTGCGGGGAAGGAGGTCCAGAAGTATGCTTGACTTCTGAAGGAGTTAAGTATACCTAAGTAGCTGATACAGGATTCAGGTCATAGTTTTATATAAATTATAGTAATTCATTTCTAAATATGTCCTTCTACATACAGAGTACCACAAGCAGATTTTACATATATCTGCACCCTCTCTTTTTGCTATCCATAGGTGTGATGTGGAAAAGAGACAAAGTTTCAGGGTATGGAAAAAAGAGATGATAGTACTGATGAAAACAGCCAGTTGATCAGTTGCCAGGGATAAGATTTGGAGACACCTTTTTTGGAATCCCTGCAGGTTGTTTTTAAAGTTGTAATCCCCTGATGGCCTTTAAAGTGTTTCCAGGCTAAACAATGTTCACCTGCTTTCAAGAATAAACCCATCTTGTCTTTCAACATCCCAGGTCTTCAGCCATTTCTGCACTACAGTGTTATAGTGTTATTATTCCACTTTCAACATCCTATGGAATCCTGGGGTTTGCAGTTTAGAGAGTGGCCTTTAGAATTCTCCATCAGAGAGCAATTTGGCCTCAGTAAATTACAAACCCCAGAATTCCACAGGATGATGAAAGTGGAATAATAGCACTATAACAGTTTACTGCGGAAATGGCCTTTGTCTCTTTTTCACATTACATTTGTTAGGTGTTACCAGTCCTCTTTGTTTTTTGCTGTCATAGGTGACCACTTAAATTCTAGGCAGCGTGGGAAGAAAGCACTGCTTTCCAATACAGGCACATTTGTCAAGCCGCTACAGCTAGTTGTATCAGGGTCCTGTTGCGTTATAGATCTGGAGAGGGGCTGAAATCTAATGTCACAATGCGACCCCTCCACATTCCTTCTGCATAGAACTGTGCTTGAAAAGGGGAGTAATTCACTCAGAATCACATCACAAACCAGTTGCTTTCTCCTGTCTTCCACCTGACTTTAAGGAAAAGCGCCTGCCCCTGTATAGTTTTTTGTTTTCACACCCATGAAGTTTATTAGATTCACATCTCTCCCTCTTGATTTATGAGAGAAGCTAGTAGGAGTGAAAGGAGGGCATGAGAAGGTGTAATTAACTTTTACTGTTGCTCATTATGGACAAACCTCAAGCCAAGCAGTCTGGAGTGCCCCATGGGGATTGTAAAAGGAAGATAGCACTTCTCTTTTGTCTGAGATGAGGAGGAGCTACTTGTGAAGGCAAGATGTACTGAACGGACTCCAGACTGTAATAACACTGAGTATGTGCATTAAGCTTGCCAGTGTCTCAGGTGGCTGCTGTACTTATGCCTTTACTAACAAATTATCATGTTATCTCCCTCAGTGGTAGCGGGCAGCTCCTATGTTAGTGGATCATTGAATGCACTCTGGGTTTCAATCCACCATTTAAGGGCACTGTCCAGGGTCTGGAACCCATTTTAGGAATAGAATTGACCAACTTTAGTCTTTTAAATCTTGACTAAAACATAGAGCAGAATCACCACTCCTCTGACACATGAGCCACTAGCTGTCCCTGATCTCTAACACTATGAAAGACCATCACCTATTCATGTTTGTACAAACTGGTATTAAAGGCACAAAAGCAGGCTTTTTTTTGTTGTTGTTGTTCAATGGGCAACCTTATAGAGGATGGGCTTTGATATATGTTGTGGGAAGGTAAAGGGTGTTAGTTCATCAAAAGTGGTTAACCTACTACTTGTTAATAAACTAAACAGTCTAATGCAATTGCATTTACTTTGAAAGGAGATTTTTTAATAATCAAGTTAATTGAAATGTCATTAAAGTTAATTTTAAGTTAAAACTTGTCAGAATAAACATGAAAAATCCTATTCATTTTGTTATTCCTCCCCTCCATCCCTGATTGGAGCTTTGGGGAGAAGAAAGCAGCTGCATCAATTTTTGAAAAACCCATTTCACACCACTATTCCACTTGAAATATTTGCCTTGCTTTGTCTCCTCATTGCCTTACTCTCCTTTAACATATTGATTCCCATATAGATCCTAGCTAAGGTTCTGAGATGAAGAACTTCAGAGTTCAGTGTCCTGTGACAAATGAGGAGCATCTGAGCAGTGTCAAATGTAGACCAAAGAGAAACATCTGTATGAAAAGACAATCTCTTCAGCTGCAAAGTTGCCTTTACTACTTACAACCAAAAATTTACAATATTCCAAACCTTAGGGACTTGAAAAAAGGAAGAAGTAATTAGAATGTTGGATTACAACCCAGGAGACCAGGGTTTGATTCCCCACTTGGCCGTGGAAGCCCACTTGGGTGGGTTACATACTCTCAGCCCCAGAATACCCTGTGATAGGTTTGCCTTAGGGTGGCTGAAAGTCAGAAATAACTTGAAGGCACAGAATGATAACAACAAGTTTGTTAATAACAACTAATTATTGAATAAATAATAATATACAGATAATCATCACTATCTCTGAGAGTTTTGGGGTTTTTTTGGAATAGCATATGTAGTATTTTTATTTACAATAATAGCATATTTATTTACATTAGAACCAATGAATTAATGAGGTATTCAAAGGAGATTATAATGAGGAATACAGGAGATGTGCACAGAGTGAACAAAGGAGAGTTGTTTATTGAAAGAAAGTTATTTTAAAACTCAATATGATCTTCTTTTAATAAAGGGTGAGAATGAAATTAATACAAATAAATTTTCATTTTTTAAATATACATTATTTAAATGATGTTTAGAAGAATCAATTAAAAGAGGTTAAGGAAACGTTGAAATGGTCTCTATGAGGAAGCGAGATGGAAAAGACTATGCAGTAAAGAATATGTTATGTTATGAATATGAACATATGAATATGTTATATGTTAAGAATTTTGTTGGGATTATTTCTCTTTCATTTTCCTTATCATGCATTCGTATAGAATTTTCTGTTATATGTTCCAATATTCTTGTGTTTTTTACTTAATAAAATATAGTTTAAAAAAAATAACAAGTTTGGAAAGAATCCAAGAAAAATAGGCTTTGGGTAAGGAATCAACAAGAGGTATACTGTTTGTTGGGTCTAGTACTGTAGCTCATTAAGGATTATTAATAAACTTCATTCTGGAGAACTGTTAATGCAAAGATTCCAACTTCCTGGGCATTGCCTAGGGTGAGTGCCACAGCAGAAGGGCTATTTGGCTATTTGGGGGATTGGCCCACCTCTTAAGAGGACCCCTACATCCAGTGAGGCCAGCATTCCAGAAGGCGCCTCTATTGCAGGTGGATGATTTTCCATATTGTTTCTGCCTCTAGCACTGCCGCTCTCTCAGCCATTTCCGCCATACACTGTTATAGTGCTTTTGTTCCACTTTCAACATCCTGTGGAATTATGGGGTTTGTAGTTTACTGAAGCCAAAGAACTCTCTAGGTGAGAATTCTAAATGTTCTTCCCTAACTTCAAATCCCAGGATTCCACAGGATGTTGAAAGTGGAACAAATAAATAAAGATAAAGATAAGTAAAGACAAATAAACATAATAAATAGCACTATGACACTGTAGTGCAGAAATGGCCTCAGTCTGGCAATGCTATTTTCCCCCATAAAATGAAACAAACAAACTTTGGTTACCCTGTTTTGAATGGAAATTCCTCAGACAGCTGTTTGATTTTTGCCCTGCTGACATTTGAAAAATGTGCAAGTTAAATGCAAAGATGTATTTAACATCCCATCTCATTTGGTCCTTAATTGAACAAACATTGAGGGAAGTAGGCTGGGAGAGAACTGTCATTCCATGCTGTTTTCTCGTAAAAGGCATCTATCCCAAGTTAGCAAACTTCATTTTGTGCAGAAGGAGGTACCACGCAGTTCAATTAAAGATTCTACCTGAGAGCAAATTCCCAGCGTGCAGTCCCCCTTATCTTCCCCGCAGCTGTCAGACGTTTGAGTTACAGGTGCCTTTGCACCGATAACAGCCAATTACATTTTATCGTCTCTGTTAAGATATGACAGTTCGGGTGAATTACAGCTCCGCAACTGGGTGATGAGTATTCTCATAATGTAAAGCAGGTTGGTTTGATGGTTCTAGCAGAGATTGATTAAACAGCAGACACTGAGAAGGGGCAGGGCTGCTATGAAATAATCAGACTCTGGAGACCTTTGCCTTCCATTCCCCATGTGAATATTGATTATGGAGTAGCACCTCATAAAGCAGCAACCAAGCAGCCAGTGCAGTGGAAGAGCTGTTTTTTTTTTTTTTATAAAACTGAACTATGAACCAGGAATTCCCTGGTTTGAATCTCATCTAAGGACTCCTCCAGACTGGCCCAAAGCCTTGGGATTTGGTGGGAATGGTAGCAGTGGTTATCAGTCTCCTCCCCAATAGCCATATGATGTTCTTCCTGTCCCAGTATTTTTCTTGTGCATTTCTAATACTAGCTGCACTTTTAAAAACCCAGTTGAGAGTGTATTTTTTTTCCCCCTTCCCAGGAGTTTCAGATCAAAGTAAATGCCACATGTCTGTATTTATTGGCTCATTTCCTCCTCAGACAATGTAGAATAATAGAATCACAGAGTTGGAAAAGACCATAAGGGCCATCAAGTCCAACTCAGTGCAATGCAGGAATTCACAATCAAAGCAGTTTCGATAGAGGGCCTTCCAACCTTTCCTTAAAAACTTCCAAAGAAAGAGACTTCACCACATTCAGAGGCAGCATATTCCACTGTTGAACTGTTCTTAGCATCAGAAGGTTTTTCCTAATGTTTAGGTGGAATCTCTTTTCCTATATCTTGAAGACTTTGCTTCTTGTCCTTTTGGGTGATCCCACTGGTGATGTTTGGAATGTGGGTGTGAGCTTTGCCATGGGAGTTTTGCCCTGACCTTCATTCCCTCATTGTTTCTTGTTACCAGATAGTGTTTCTTCTTTGAGAGTTATTGTGCTAAACTGTTATAGCACTTTAGCGCTATGACTATAACAATTTTTTTTAAATGTGCAAGACAGAGAATTTGGATACCGGGGGAGGATCATGGGCAAAAGTGCTGAATTCTTCTATTTGTCAATCACCTTATTTATATCCCACCTTTCCCTCAAATCTGGGTACCAGGGAGTTCATGCAAGGCATGACAGGAATGGAGGGAAACCATGTCCTCACCAGAATTTAGCAGCACAGCAAGTGCCACTGAGGTTTTCCACTGACGTGGGCTCACTCATTACATTTCTGATTGAACATATCTTTTACAGACATAGTGCTAAAGTGATACACCACTCTGACTGTAGCAATTTTTTTTTAAGTATGAGAGAGGGTAGATACTAGGGGAGGAGCATGGAAGAGGTGTTAAATTTATGGAGAGGGTGGCAGGGGATGGAGGAAACCCACACCCACCACACAGCTTAACCACACATCAACCGGGATAAAAGAACAGTTAAAAGAAATGTGCAGAACAGGGATAGTCTTAAACCTGGCTAAATCAGGGCCAAGCCTCCAGACTGGATGTGGGAGTGTAAACAAGTGTTCTCTCTCTCTCTGTCTCTCTCTGTGTGTGTTTGTGTTTGGCTTCAGCTTCAAGTCATCTGTTGAGCTATGGAGACCCCGTGAATCTCAAAAGAGTTTCCTTAGACTCAGAGGTGGTTTTGACTGTTCCTTTCTCTGAAATATAACCCACAGCATTTGGTACGCATTGGCAGTTTCCCATCTAAGTACTAACCAGGGCTGACCCTATTTAGTGTCTAAGATCAATAGCAGTTACATTTCTATACCGCTTATCAGTGCAAAGCACCCCCTAAGTGATTTACAGTGTGTTAGCTAATTGCCCCCAACAAGCTGGGTACTCATTTTACCAACCTACAGAAGGATGGAAGGCTGACTCCTGCACGATGGAACTCACAATATTGTGGCTGCAGTATAGATGGGCTCCGTTTCTTTACAAGACATGAAATCCTGAAACAGAAAATCCCAACATTTACTGGAACTGTTAAGCAGTCTGGTGGAGCCCAAAGTAAACAACTTCCTTCCCCTATTGTAACAGTTGTCTCTTTGAACACTTGCTCTCCAAACGGTTGAAACAGAAGTTGGAGGTCTTCTTATATCCCTCCCTCCTTTCCTCCCTTTTTCAATAACCGTAGGTCATATCACTGTGGATCCAAATGCTGTAACAAATGCACTTGCCTTAGAAATGGGGAGAGGAACTCACAGGATATGAAGCTCTACCTGATTTCTTGGGAGTGTCACAGAGATGGAGTATCACAGAGAGAACGGGGAAAAGGTGGCAGAGAGAGTGAGAGCAAGAAACATTCTTCTACTATTTCTTGCTCCCAGCCTGTTCCTCATCAGAACTGGCTCCCTCTGCTTATCATCAGCTTTGATTCTCATTTGACTTTCCCCCAGTTACTTTTAAGGCCATTTCTCCACGATGTCACTGTCCCAGGATTGGAGATGTGTTGCTGTCAGTCCGCGAGTCGTGCTTTCACACAATGTTGTTGTGGTCCTGCTGCCCATGCATCCCCAGCCGTTGCAATTGTGAGATATTCCATTACTGGAAAAAAGCTGGTAATGTCCCCTCGTCATGCGATACTCTCATTGTTGGTGTCATACGGAAAGGGAAGAAGTATGATCTGGGTGCTTCCTTCCCCAATGAAGCATGGGAAGTGGCTGGCTGCACTGTGGAAGGAAGGCACATGTCACTTGCACTTTCTTTCCACAGGCAGCCGGCTGGGTGCAGACGGGAGTGTTCAGATTGTGCTCCCTTCCTGGGATTGCAATGGAATGATAATGGAAAATGGTGAGCTGTGGAAAGGGCCTAAAAGTAGAACAGCATATTTATATCTAAAGCATTTTACCAGCAATTTAATATACAGTACTCAGTTGCATAGGGATGTGGGGGCGGGGAGGTGATTCGCCCCAGATGGCAATGTTTTTGGGGTGTATTGACCCTTAGCCGTGATCCCACGTGCCCTGGCCACGCCCTCACAAACCACAGCCATGCCCCTGTGCGCACTGACCACACCCATCACGCCATAGCCCTGCCCCCCTCCACACACTCCAAGCTCCGCCACTGACAGTACTAATGCAAGTGTCCTTGATACCACATCTAGCATGTTGGAAACGTTAACCAAATTTTCCACATGAATTAGAAACCACAAATCACAACAAAATGTCAAACAATCTATTTATAAACACTTTCATTCTGATAATTTCATTCTTATTTGGACAGGTTTCCTAAAAGAAAAGTATAAAATCCAGGATTATTAGATGGAAAAGGGGACATCTGGATTTAAAGATGCAAGACTCTAACACCTCATGGGCTTTCCATTGCAATTCTAACTCAAAGGTGCATCAGCTGTAGATAAATAGAAGTAGGCAAAAGCCTCTTGTACCAGCTGACGTGCCCATATATTGGTTGAACTGCCCTTGTGCCAGTATAAGTCCTTTCTGCTAGCTAATCTTAGAGACCAGCTGGCAGAGAGATCAGCCAACACAACTGCTCTGCTGGCTGATATCAGCCAGTGGAAGAGCCAAAAATGGCATAGAGAGGGGCCAGAATGAAGGAGGAACTGAGTTCTACAATTTTCTAACCATTTCCAGCCCAAGACATAGAACTAGAGGATTTCTCTAGTTTTCTGTGTTTGCATGTGTATTTTATTCTAACATTTATATTCTCTCCTTCGAACAAAATCCAGTCAATCAAAAACCATAGTATCATAAATCTATGGGACACATAGTCCAACCCCTTGTCCTGCAGGAATACACAACTCAAGCACTCCTGAAAGATGCCCATCCTATTTAAAGATTTCCAAAGGAGGAGACAACCTCCAGCCTATTTTGCTGTCAGATAGCTCTTAAAGAAATTCTTCCTAACATTTAGGTTGAATCTCTTTTCTTGTAATTTGGAACTCTAGAGCAGCAGAAATTAAGCTCAGTCTGTCCTCTACATGGCATCTTTTCAGGTATTTAAAGGTGGCTATCATGCCTTCTCTCAGTCTTCTTCAAATAAATGTGTATGTATTGCGCTTTCAAGTAGCCTGTCGACTTACAGTGACCCCATGAATTTCGTAGGATTTTCTTAGGGAAGGAATCCTCAGAGGTCGTTTTGCCAGTTCCTTCCTGTGAAATACAGGCCATTTTCACCCTACACTCTTATAGTGCTATCATTCCACTTTCAACATCCTAGGGCAATGGTTCTCAACCTGTGGGTCCCCAGATGTTTGTGGACTTCAGCTCCCAGAAGCCCCAGCCACTATGGTCAATGCTCAGGGCTTCTGGGAGCTGAAGTCCAAAAACATCTGGGGACCCACAGGTTGAGAACCACTGTCCTAGGGAATCCTGGGGTTTGCAGTTTAGGGAGAGACTTTTAGAATTCTCAGCCAGAGAGTTCTTTGAACTACAAACCCCCAAAATTCCACAGGATGTTGAAAGTGGAATAATAGCACTATAACAGTATAGGGCAGAAATAGCCATAATCTACAGGACCTGGTGTTCATTGGTAGCCTTATATCTGAGTATTAACCAGGGCTGATACAGCATTAAAAATAATGAAAAAAATGTAAAAGAATAGCACAAAGCTGATTTCAGAGGAATTAAACTGTTTAAATGACTTGGCATGGGAAGGAAAAGAGAAATACTTTCACCTGGTACAAGGACTGGGCACCAGGAGTACCTCCTAGGAAGAGGGTTTCATTGGTGGGCATTTCTTAAGTGAGAGGGTCCTCTCCGTAGAAGCCAAGTGCAATATTCCTTACCAGTCTTAGCATAGGGGTGGCAACTGTGCGTCCTCCAATTCCTCAGTTGGTGGTAATGAAGAAATCATTTTTGTAGAAACAGGGTCCCAGCTCCAGAGATCTCCAGGAAGAATTGTTCGCCATCAAAACACAATTCCACACACCCCAGCCCCACTCCTGAATTAAAACACAAATAACCATTTTGAGAAATTGGAAGTGTCTAAAACATCACCACTATTTTGGTAAAAATGATGTGGGGGTCCATGGGAGACAAAAATGGGGCTGTGGAAGCCCTTGAATTGTTCCTTCCTGTCTTCCCTGTGTCTAGCATGGTGAAGAAACAGAATCCATTTTATGGAGAATGGATCGGGCCTAATCAGTACAACCCTGCAAAAGACATAGCTACTTTTGATTTCAGTATCTGAAATATTTTGCATTCCCTTATTCTCCTGTAGAAAGATGTTGTTAGTTATGAGTCACATCCTTGAGATCTCAGTTGCATTAGGCTGCAGTCCTGTATCTATTTGCTTAGGAGTAAACCCTATCAAATTTAATGGGACTTACTTTTCAGTAGACTGGTCTAGTATTGAAGTGTTAAAAACCTCCAAAGAGAAGATCTGCCTGTGGGCAAAATTCTGAAGACCACTTCAGTGTGTTCTGGTCTTCAACGCCGAGTGACAAATGTCATTTGAACCCTACAGCAATGTTGGTATGTGTATGCATGCACTCTTTTTTGTCTCTTTATCCAAACCAATTTGCTCATGTTTTCAAACTAAAGTGAAAATAGAATAAGAAGTTGAAAGCTAGCGGAGCATAAAATGTACATAGCCTTCAAATTCAATCGCTGCTCAGATCTGAAGTCTGCTTCTTCTAAGTCGGGAGAAAATTGGTTTGCGCGCTTTTTGTGCTGTTTGGTGCATCTCATCATAGCTCTTTGGGTGTCACTCAAGACAGAAGACTGTATATATAAGTCAAAGGTCATTCCTGTTATTAGTACTATTTTGTTTGCCACCATAACGAGAAGGGGGGATCATGTGGGATGACATTAGAAGACACAATTGAAGGAAGAAAATTAAAGCACATATTTAGCTGTCGGCCAACACTTTAACAAAATACATGGAAGAAGAGATCCAACTGCCACCTCAATCTTCTATCTGACATAGTGTAAGTTATATTGGTCCATTTACTTCTTTTTCAGATAGCTCACCACCAGTTTTCTAGCACATTGTTTCAACTAAAAGTGATGGTGGCTTGGGTTTGAAGGTAAAGAAGAAGTTGGTTGGGACAATCATGGTCCATTTTAAGCAAAGGTCCATTTCAAGCAGAGGTGAATTTTAGGGGTGTCTTGAGAAAAATGGTACAATGGAGAATGAGAATGGTTAGCTGGAGCAGGGAACTGGCTGGTCAGGAGTCGGTAGCCACTCTAAGACCACAAGTCCCCAAACAAAAACTGTACAGAGGTCAGAACCCTGGGGGCTGATCAGTCCTTCAGAACATTTGTTACTTGGGGGAGGATCTAGAAGTCCCCAGGTCTTCTAGCCAGTCTTGATTCTGGGTGTTATAGTCCCCAAAGGTAACTTTTCTGCGCTCTGAAATGAAGAAGCAACATGTTCATACAAGGGCTGGATGCTGGGTAAGTGCTTATACAATACCTCAGCATTCCTATGCCCCTCAGGCTCTACCCTCTTATTGAAGAATGGAGATCACTGAAGCCTCAGGTATGAAGCCTGGCACTCTGTAGTCTTTCCAGTGCCTCTTTCCAAGAACACTGTCCGCTGGGGTGACCAGTGTCCCAGCTATGAGTATGACAGCTACACCCCCCCTCCACTCAGACAGCTTCAGCTTAGCAGTACAACTTGGTGACTACTTTTCACAAGTAAAGATGAACAGATTATCATGGCAGATCATTGATTATAACCCACAACTATTGTTCACCTTGGCTCTAATTATACTTTTCAGAAAATACCAGTGGACAGAATTGAGACTTTGTAGTAGTCCAATGGTTCTTTTTTCCTTTTGTGTGGAAATAATGTTGGTGCTCATTCTGTAATAAAGAAAATGCTGATGTTCGCTATATGATCTTTCCAGGATTTTCGTATCTCATGTTCAAGGTCATTGATAACTCATCAACCACTGCTCCTGTTATTCAAAATCTCTGATGCAGCAATCTCACTGCCAATGTTATCTTTCAACAAATAGCGTAAATCACATTCAGAGACATTGATCACTGATGAACCATTGATCTGGACATTCAAAGGCAGTGGTATAGCACTGTCACAAGCCATGTGATTCTTCAATAGGTATTCAATAGCAACTGATTCTGTGGCTTGCGCTGGGTCTGTTTCATGCCAGGAATGCACAGGCAAAATATTATATAATCTTGATGTCTCTTTAAAAAATCAATGAAACAGATTATTTTCAAAATCTTATTTGACGTTTTTGATGACTGGCATAGTCATCAGTCACAATGGTGCTAGGAAATGCAGCTACAGGCTCCATACTCCAGGTAATTAGCAGCAGTATGACTAACTCTTGCAGTATCTAAGGACTGCCCCATTTCCCTCTATTTCCCTATAGTGTTTGGGTACTGTTTTGGACATTGACTTCCAGAAGCCCTAGGCAGTATGGCTAATGAAGGGAATAGCAGACCAAAACATCTGGTAGATCAGTGGTTCCTTGCCCTGGTTTAACCCGTCTACCAGCTTCTGAGCAATGAAAGGTCATGGTTTAAAATACAGGAAGATTCCTCTAACAACGCAAAAAGCTTAGGTGCTTTACAAGGCAATATAAGATTAGCATTAGATGGGCTACCTGGATTGGGGCTTGACAGACCAAAGAAAAGTGTGAGTGCATGGAGGACCAGCAAGATCAATTTGTGAAATTAAATAACACAATTAGTGATCACAGGGCATTTTTGTTAGCCTTTGCTGTTGCTTTCCTGGTTTTGTAGAGCTTTCACCAACATGAATTACAGTAGCCTGAACTAGTTGCAGCTTGTGGAAGTGTAACCAATTCCAGGGAGCCAAGACTACAACTGTTTTTGGTCCTCAGAAGCTACCTTAGGAGAGTTTCAGGTGGAGTTTTTGGTGGGGGGAGTGAAAGATTGCATATGAGAAAGGGGCTTGTAGTGTGACAGGCCAGAGTGCGAATAAAAGCACCAATTAGAGGAGATGGCAGGGAAGAGAACTCCCCATCCATTCACAGGCCATTTCTATACTACGTTGTCATAGTGCTACTATTCCACTTTCAACATCCTGTGGAATTCTGGGGTTTGTAGTTTACTGAGGCCAAAGAGCTCTTTGGCTGAGAATTGTAAATGCTCTTCCCCAAACTGTAAACCCCAGTATTCCATACGATGTTGAAAGTGGAACAATAGCACTATAACAATGTAATATGGAAATGGCCAGTTACCCAATCCAATAGCAATATGTACACTGACCTTGTGAGGCCACATTGCATAACTAAAGGAATAGATATTGAACATAGAATCCAGCAGATTCTGTCTGCAGCATATAAGCCCCCAGAAAATACTGAAAGACCGACACTATTCTACCTTCATGATGAAATGAAGCGTGCACAAGATTAACTGTTGCTGCCATGAGCTTTAATAGGATGGGAAATAAGCTTTAATGGGACATAAACAGCTTTTGAACTACCCAGAATTTCACCAAGCCAGTGAAGGATTTCCTTCATTGAGTAGCCTGAATAAAGTCATCAGCAGTTTTCACGAAAATTTGACGGAAATATATGATAAGCTTTTCCAGAAAATGGAGCAAAAAAGGATAAATGACTCAGTGTTCAGCTCTTTTTAATTTACAGTATCTGTGGCGATTTTTATCAGCTCATTTTGAAGACTGACACAGTTGTAGATTATATCAAATAAATCCTATGCCTCTTAAATGTGTATGATTAGTGTACTCAGTTAGTTGAGTCTCTTTTGTTATGGCTATGAAGAACATGATCATAGCTTGTACATGTTTGCAGAGTCCGTCGTTTCACGGATGAAGATATGTTTTCAGACTAAATGATGTAAGTGACATGTTAAAACGGGCTTTTAAACAATTTTGTTCACATTTAAAGGAGAACATACCTTCCTTTGCCTCAGTAATACTGTGAACCCCTGGTATCTGCTAGGTTTGGTTCCAGGACACACACACACCCACTTTCCCATGGATACCAAAATTCATGGATGCTCAATTCCTATCATTCACAGTGGTGTAGTATATAAAATGGCAAAATTTGTTTCTTTTTGGGAATTTTTAAACATTTTTTCAAGCTGTGTTTGGTTGAATTGGTGGATACGTAATGCTGGACATGGAATCTGTGGATGTAGAGGGCTTTTATTTTTATATGCATATTTAATTAATTGATTAATTTACTATGCCTTATTCAGTTAATTTATTTACAGTGGCCCCTCCACACTTGTGACCTTGTGAAAGTGGAAAAACCATGAGTAACTCTCTTCCCTACAATCCCCTTCCCATTCCCTTTCGGAGCTCCCTCCTCCCATTCCTTTGCCTCTGGCCCTGATGTTCCCCAGGGGGAAGAAAAAAGACAAGGTAGAGGGCTTATTGGTACTTTCACCTCAGAGAGAAGAGTGAAGTTCTCGTGTTCTAGATACTTCCAGTTACCATCTTGGGAAAGGAGGGGTAGGAGCAAAGAGAGCAGCTGACCAATCGGCGGTCGTTACACAACTGAGTATGCAGACATGTGTCAGAGAGAACACACCTCCAGCAGTGAGAGGGGGCTTTGCTCAGTCAAAAGGAAAAAAAAGTCCATTTTAAACACAAGCATTGCTAGCCTGTGGTAAGGAATGCAAGGGAATGGGAGGAGAAAATTGGGAGAGGGAAGACAAGCCTGTGCTTCATGAATAATCAAATTTGTGAAGGTCAAATATGCAAATGTTGTTGGGGGGACTGTAGAATGTTGTTGGGAGGGGACTGATGGCCAACCTTAATTGTTTGTATTAGTTGCAGAATTCTGTCTTATTGGCTAGAGAAATTTTGTTCTTTGTCATATGAAAGTGTCTTTTTTCAAAAAAGCACATAACAGCATAAATAGTGGTGTAGTGGTCCAGGCATTGGATTATGCACCTGGAGACTAGGGTTCGATTCCCCAATCAGCCATGGAAACCCACTGGTGACCTTGGGCACATCGCACACTCTCAGCCCCAGAAACCCCTGTGATAGGTTCTCCTTGGAGTTGCCGTAAATTGACTTGAAGGCGTATAACAACAACCATCCTGGATTGATCCTACTGAAATACCTGAGGAAAAGAAGTATTTGGGGAAATGCTATCTTAGGGTGCTGCTAACTAGGTAACTGTAATATTTTTTTTAAAAAAATGTTTATTTAAATTCATGTACACTATTGTGTAGGTTATTGTTGTTGCTATTGTTGTTAGCCTTCAAGTCTTTTCCAGGCTATGGCAATCTAAAGTGAACTTATCACTGGATTTTCTTGGGAAGGTTGGTTTGAAGGGGAGTGTAATATGCCCAAGATCACCCAGTGGGTTTCTGTGACTGAGTAGAGTATGATCTCTGGTCTCTTAGGACTAGTCTTATGGCCTTTCTGCCCTACATTGTTATAGTGCTATTATTCCACTTTCACCATCCTGTGGAATCCTGGGGTTTGCAGTTTAGGGAAGGGCATTTGGAATTCTCAGCCAGCGAGCTCTTTGGCCTCAGTAAACTGCAAACCCCGGAGTTTCACAGGATGCTGAAAGTGGAATAATAGCACTATAACAGAGAAGTGTGGAAAGGCCCTTAATCTCACACTTAAACCACTATGCCATGCTGGCTAAAAGCACTTTGCAAGCATTTCTCCCTAATACAAGTTTTTGTTTGCAATTTTCCCTAATATCCTGTTGTTGTTGTTTTTAAATGGGGAAGAGCACTGCAAAATTTGAAGGAGAACAGAAACCCAAGGATAACTCCCTTCCACTGAATGTACTAGTTTGGGAACTGAAGCTTGGATCTGTTTGCATTAAAATGCAAACATAACTAATTTCAACCCCATCCCTAGATGATATGATGTAGGGGTGTTAAGTTGTTCAAGGCCTTTGATTGAAAGACAGTGTTGAAGTGCACTATTATTGATTAAGCTCTTTCAGGGTTTAGCCAGCAACATGAATTGTTGACATTTAATTACTGAAACAGCATGCCTATCAGACTTCTTATGGTAAGTAGAAATAAATAATGCAGATGACTTCAAAGAACTTGGCCTACATCCTCTTGAGATTTAAAGCAAACACACCAGAGATGAAGCACAGACTTTAAAAAATCTTTCTTGGGAAGGACATCTTAAATAATTAAACCATTGTATGGAGGTGGGAGGGGAGTCACTGCTTTTTGCCTGCACTAGTTTCACTGGCTTTTTTGTCCAAACTCCCTTAATATACTTACTGAACTGTGATCAATGAGTCACTAGGACCTATATATCTGACTAAAGGTAGATCTCGACATGAATGATTCTGGCCAGTGGTACACTTTGGTTGGGGTGGGAATCATCCAGCCCTCCCAATTTTGCAGCTTCCAGAAACTCTAAAGTCAATGGTGTGGAATATTAGGAGCTGCAATACAGCTGCACGATTCCCATCTGTGGTGTTGTTTTTGTTGTCATTTGCCATCATGTCATCTTCTATGAATGGGAGACCTCCATGAGCCCTGGACATCAATAGCCCTGCTGAGATCTTTCAGACTCAAGACCTTGGCTCCCTTGTTTGAATCACCCCACCTGTAGTGCGGTCTTCCTCTTTCCTACTGCTTTCCACTTTACCAAGCATTATCATCTTTTCCAGTGAGCCACGTCTTCCCTTGATATGTTCAAATTACGACAGCCTCAGTTTACTTGTTTTCATTCTAGTGAGACTTGATTTATTCTAGGACCCATTTATTTGACTTTTTGATAGTCCGTCATATCCATAGAAATCTCCTCCAGTGCTACATTTCAAATGAGTTGAGTTCCTTTGTTTGAGCTTTCTTTGCTATCCAGTTTTCACAGCCATGAATAGAAACTGGAAATGCTGTGGCATAAATTACTCCAACTTTGGTATTATTGATATATCCTCATTTGTCACTTTAACAAAATTTTAGATTGGGTGACTCTTTAAAAGATTACATTTCTTTTATCACTTACTTCAAGTGCCCTTATGCCCTCTCCAACATGGCAATGTGTATGTCTCCAATTTGTTCAGCTCCAAAGCTTGGGGAAAAAATATTTTTTTGACTACCAGTCCCAGGCCTTGCTTGCCAACATGCTCAATGGCCACAGGAAATTCTGGTGAGGCAGTTTTGAGAGTGAAAGGAAGATTTGATTAATAATAAATTGGAGAGATCACAGACTAAGTTGGGAATAAAAAGTACCAATTAGAGAAGACGATAGAGGAGAAACCTCTCTGCTCTAAAGGCGTTGCATCGCAGCAGGGATAGCTAACAACTATATATTGGTGGCTGGGGAATTCTGGTAGTTATAGCCCAAAAAGTAACATTTCCTAGTTCTGGATATGGTTAAGGTCGTTGAGTGGCCTCTTGTACATTGCCAGAAAAGGGACAAAAAAAGAAAAGAATGGATTTGGATAAAATCTGTATGTGCTCATTTTTATTGAGAGGTGTAGATGCTGGAAGAATTGCTATAACTGAGGCCATTTCCGCACTACAGTGTTAAACTGCTGCTATTCCACTTTCAATGCCCTGTGGAATTCTGGGGTTTGTAGTTTACTGAGACCAAAAGAGCTCTTTGGCTGAGAATTCGAAGTGCTCTTCCCTAAACTACAAACCCCAGAATTCCATAGGAGGTTGATAGTGGAATAGCAGCACTTTAACAATGTAGTGTGGAAATGGTCTGAGAAATAAAAATAGAAGTAGAAATCCCATGCATCTTACCCTTATAGGAAAGACTGAGACTAGGTGAACTGATCAAGTGATTCAAGAAAATACAGAGCAAGAGCCAAAAGACCATAACATCTGGAGTTCAAAATTCCCTAGCGAACCATTAGCAAAGATGTATGAAGGCTCCAGACTGTCCAGATTTGATATAAATATAATTTTTTGCCAGCTCAATATAACAGTAATCTTTGTTTATTGCATTTTTGGTTCCCCCAGCTTAAGTTGCCCTCTGCCAAGAAACAATCCAGGTCATGATTTGGATATGGATGGCCTGACATATTAGAAAGCAAAGGTTAGCTAGCCCTCAGTAATGAAGAAGAGAGTGTATTGCACACGGACAGCTCCCTGGCCTTTGCTTTTGAGATTCATATTTTTAGTAGGGGACAAGTTCGTGTTTCAGAGATTATTGCATGGTGTGAAATACAGATGCATGTCAGCCCACATTAAACTGCAGCTGGATCCTCTTCTTTTCATGCCACTCTTCACTTGTGCATGTAATGCTGTAAGTAGGTCACCAAAGATCTCAACATTGTTTTTCTGTTTCTTGCTATTGTATCTCCTACTCCTGGAATCTATGTATCCATAAAGTAAAACCTTAGAGCCTGGCTTGCAGTGTGGTTTTTCTGGTTATTTTCATTGTTGTTTTTTTCATTGAGTTCATCTCATTTCATTTAGCTAAGTAGACAATTGCATGCCAGGAGAATGGTTGAATAAACAAGAATTGCTGTTATTGTTGTCGTCATCCTTATTAGCAAAAAAACAAAACATAACAATGGCTGAAATGCTGTTGGGCCACTATATGATAGTAAAGATAGTTGTATAGTCAGGTGTCCTTTTTCAGAGGTTGTGTAAGTATGATCCCTGGTGCAGTCAATAGTTAGGCAATAAGGGATACATGCCTCTCTTACACAGACATTTTTGACTTGGTTGATGGGGAACTGTTTGACTTGGGCACAACAGGCCAACTTAGTGCTGTAGTGCTTTTGTAGAATTGGTTGCATAGATATGGGATCCAACATAACTATGCTGGTGTATATTTATGACACTCGAAAAACATGTGTGGGAATTTAAAAGAGTTCTGTGGCACCATTAAAGACTAACATGTTTATTATACCATCAGATTCCATGGGCAATGGCTATAATAAATTTGTTATATTTCGAGGTATTGTAAGTCTTGAGGTTGGTTTTGCTGCAAGCATGGCTTTCTCTGGAAATCTGTTGTGATTGTGGTCATCATCAAATGACAAATCTGTTGTGGTGATGGTTGTGGTTGTTTGACTTACATTGATACTGTGAAGGCGAGATCCCTGTGAGTCGTGATTCTCAACAGCCCTGCTCAGGTCTTGCAAACTCAGGGGCCGTGGCTTCCTTTATTGAAACAACCCATATTTAATGTACTCTTCCTGTTTTCCTACTGCCCTCCACTCTTGCCACCACTATTGTCTTTTCCAACGAGTCTTGTCAAAGATATGTCCAAAGTATGAGAATCTCAGTTAAATCATTGTGGCATCTAGTGAGAGTTGAAGGTTGATTTGCTCTTGAACCCAATTATTTCTCATTTTGGCTCCCCATGGTATCTGCAGAACTCTCCTCCAGCACCACATTTCAAATGAATTGATCTTTTTACTGTTAGCTTTCTCCACTGTTCAGTTTTCACAACTCTATGTAGAAATTGGAAATACTATGGCATGGCTGATTCCGACTTTGGTATGTAATGATATATGTTTGCCCTTGAGGATATTAGCTGTGTCCTTTATAGCTGCCTGTCCAACTCCTGATCTTATTCTTCTTTCTGGATGATTGTCTCCATTTTGATTTATGATTGAGCCAAGGTATAGAAAATCTTTATTGTAAAGGCTTGACTTCCTGATATTCATGGTGATGTGGAGAGCAAGTCACAAAGTGATCCATTAAAAATGCAGAATTAGACAGTTAAGAAGCCTAAAGAGGTGCCTCATAAAGAGTCATGTGATTGGGCCCATCTCCCTTTGTGTTTTCTACACTTGGGATGGGCATTAAGTACATTTGAATCTATTTGTAGATCTCTGGGTTGCTTACAGTAGATCTGCTATGGCTTCTGACCCCTGCAGCTCTTTAGTAATAGGAACAACATTAAGTCTCTTCTTCCATCCTAAATTAGGCTGCTGAAATGAAGAAAACTAGAGGCCTTTCCGCACTACAGTGTTATAGTGCTGTTATTCCACTTTCAACACTCTATGGAATCCTGGGGTTTGCAGTTCAGAGAGGGGCATTTAAAATTCTCAGCCAGAGACCTCTTGGGCCTCAGTAAATTACAAGCCCCAGAATTCCACAGGATGTTGAAAGTGGAATAATAGCATTATAACGCTGTAGTGCGGAAAGGCTGCGAGATTGGATTATGGTACGAGTGAGCAGTGAACTCAGTTCTCTTGAGTGGTGTAGTGGTAATATTTGAGATGCTGATGTTCATCATGACAACCTCCAAAGAGAATCCCAAAAAGTAGGCAGCTGTTTTGATTTGTATCAATAAACTAGCTCTAACCATACAGAAGGTATTTTGTAAAGCTAAAGGCTCTTATTTCAAGACCAAGCCACCCCCAAAAGATTTTCAATTACAAACGTGGAGAGCTGGTTGGGAAAATACATTTTCTCTCCTTCTAGCTATTATGAGGATAGCAGATAGGCTTAGAGAGAACATAAGAAGACTGCAGAGACGGCTAATGGGTGATGCTGTATTTTCTATTCATTTTAAAAAATACATACCCTTTTGTTCCTGTAGTCCCTGATTCAACTATAAATTCTGGACTTTGTAGTTTACTGGGGCCAAAGAGCTCTCTGGCTGAGAATTCTAAAGGCCCCTCCCTAAACTGCAAACCCCAGGATTCCATAGGATGTTGAAAGTGGAATAATAGCAGTGTTGGGCTGGAAGGCTCTACGTTTGCCTCTATTCCTGAAAATTCACCCAATTATGTCATTCTCAGGCCTAACTCCAATTACTATTCTCAGCCAAATGGCAAATCAACACTCCTATTGATTCAGTGGGTCCACTCTGTCTGGCACTACCAATTGGGTTTTGTGTTTCCAGTAACACACAAAGTATATCTTGGTGGCTTGAGGTCTGCCCATCCTGGTCCATGGTGACTGATAATCATTCTCTGTGGTTTCAGGCATTTCATGGTAATTTGCTCATGACCTTAAGATGCTATAGTACTTCTTCTATGTGAGGGTTGAAGAGGGATACTGGATCAAGCCCAGTGCCATTTGCCATAACTAGGAAGCTGTGGTATAAAAATTATGCAAAGCTGACAGCCAATTTTCTTAACGAAAAGAGAGCCTGTGTGCAATTAACTTGCTGAAGGAATTACACAGACAATTATCTTATATTTGGGGTAATGAGGAAATACCAGCTCTCTAAATTGATGTCTTGGAGAGAGTAAACAGCTACTTTCAGTTTGAACCTCATTTATATAATGAATTGTATTTGGAAATGTAATGCATTTTGAAGGATAATGGATACCCTCTGGGGCACCTTCTAATTTAAAATGTGTCTATAGTTAAAAGCCTCCTTTTTAAAGGGCAGTGTTGACACAGTGGACATATAGTCTCCTGAGCATCTGATGGATGCTAATTGCTGTAGGTTGACAACACGGGGCTTTGGGTGTTAGTTCTGTCTGTGCTAACACCAGCCCTAATAATTTGAGCAAGAAGAGCCATGTCTTTCTGTCTGGAACCTGGAATTAAATAGTTCCTTACAATTCACGCCTTTTTCCAATAGCTGAGGCACAACGCAATTAGATTACAGTTAGATGAAGGATAGCGTACTCCTTCTGTTAAGTAACTGTAATTGTTAGTTACTTTTCTTGGAGTTGTTTAAATTATTTACAATGGTTTTATCTGTTTGCTGCCCTGAGATCTCATGACAAAAGTGTGGCATAAAAATATTTTAGTAAGTAACAATAAAATAATAATTTGGAGAATAGTTACAGTAGCAGGATCACCAAATGGTAGAAGAGGAATTTCACGCTGACTCCTGCTATATCTTGTGTGGTTCCTTTGTCCATTGTTATGGCTGTTGAGGAGATGATAAGGTGGAAGGGAGGAGAGTGTGGCCATTTCCGCACTAATAGTGCTATTTTTCCACTTTCAACATCCTGTGGAATCCTGGGGTTTGCAGTTTAGGGAGAGGCCTTTAGAATTCTCAGCCAGAGAGCTCTTTGGCCTCAATAAACTGCAAACCCCAGAATTCCACAGGAAGTTGAAAGTGGAACAATAGCAGTATAATAGTGTAGTGCAGAAATGGCCTGTGTTTTGGTACATTCAGATTGTTTGAAGTCACTTGAAAAGTAATGATGTTAGTTCTTTTAGAGCTGGAGTGGGCATGCAGACCACATACAGACCCCAGGGCCATTTAGTGGCCCCCAGGGATCCCTAGCAGTCAAAATTTAGGGCCCTTCTCGGCCAAGTTAGGCCTCTTTTTTTAAAAAAAAAATACAAAGTGTACAAGAAGTTTATTTTGTCCTCTTTTTTTTTTTTTTAAGCCTCTCTTGGGCCTAAAATGGCCCAGGAAGTCTCCAAACATGGTGAAAATATCCCCCATGCCTCCTGGTGGGCATCAGGGGACAGTTTGTTTCGTGGAAGCAGAAGCAGCTGGGGTGTGTGGTCCTCTAAGGTCTTCTGAGTTGCAAATGCCCCCCCACCTCTCCACAATTATCCACCTCTGCTTTAGAGAAACAGGAAGCCAAGAGCTGCTTTTTGAAAGTTATAACTATTACTACAAATTAGTCTGGGAGCCATTAGAATTATAACTGTAATTGTCACTTTTACAAGTAACTGTCCAGCCACCGTTCCAGCCACAAACGTATCTGTCATTCTACAAAATAGGTAAGTAGATAAATTTGCCCCCTGTTACTCTTTTCTACAAGTTACAGTAACAATTATTCTTCTGAAATTCTCTGCCCAACATTTTGTTCAATTAGTCCTCTTTGTCCATTCAGAAAATTGCAAATAAATATCAGATATTGAAATCAGTCCTCATAGGCTATGAAACCCAGTTTCTTAAATAGTGAGACTATAGCCGTATTCAGATGTTCCAAAAAATACAGAAAGCAATGAACTCTATTGAAAGTATTAAGCATGCGAGTTTCTCACTGCATCATCTTAGAAGTTTCCCCGTTATCAAGAATACTGCTTATACTGGATTCGCACTTGCAGAGAGAGTGTACAGTTAAATGTGTTTAGAATCTCTGGCCAGATTTTTGCACTTTGGGGGTACCCAAATAGGGCTAGAACTGCCCGACTCTGTCATCTGTTAATTTGATATCCGGCGGTACCACATTGGACATATCCAAACCCTCCTGGTTTTGGAAGCAAAGGAGATTTGGCTTGTGTTCGGATGGAAACCAGTGGGATTTTCAGGTAGGGCTTAGAAAGGAGCCTGGAGAGCTGCTGCCGAGCAAAGATGAAAATACTGTAGTAGCATGACCAGTGGTCTGACTCATTATAAGGCAGTGTATCCTATGTTCTTGCGACGGATTTCAGGATTTGAGATTTGTTGTCAGCATTTTGACGTATAATGTCATTTACTGCTCTACTATATTTGATAAATATTATTGTATGGAATATGTCAGCTTCTGGATTTTGTGTTTTGATGCCTGTCAAAGGAATTGAAGGAGGCCAAAAATTTAAACTCTTGAATTTTACATTCAACATGCCAATCTGAAATAGGAGCTGGTCTCCTGTACATTAGTGCTTCACATGCTATCTGATGTAGAGGACTATTTTCCTGATTTGCCAGGCACAAGTACCGTATTTGTGTCATTAGATTCAACTGTTTTCTTTGTTTCCTGGATTGAGGTCCAATGGCTTGCACGCTGGCACTGGTCTACAGATCACCACTTTAAATAGCATTGCCATATGGCTTATTCCTTCTACCCATCTATCAGGAAAGGCAATATGCAGATGAAGCCCTGATCCTAAGCCATAAATATAGAGAAGCACATTTTTTCAGGCACTGAGCCCACTTGGGACTGATTCCACTTACCTCCAAGTCACTCCTGATTGGAAGAGGTAAAGGGGAAGAAAAGTTCTGAGAATCAGTGCTTTTATCTTTCATCATTGATCATAGCAGGAGCCCTTCTCTTCTTAATTAGTCCTGTAACTTAGCCGTCTTCTTCCCACCCATTACTTGGATGAAGGAATAGAGGGCATGCTCATCAAATTTGCAGATGACACCAAATTGGGAGGGGCTGCTAATACGCCAGAGGACAGGATCAAAATTCAAAATGACCTGGATAGATTGGAGAGCTGGGCCAAGGCTAACAAAATGAAATTCAACAGAGAGAAGTGTAAGGTCCTACGCTTAGGTAAAAAAAATGGAATACAGAAATATAGGATGGGGGACACGTGGCTGGATAGCAGTACATGTGAAAGGGATCTAGGAGTCTTCATAGACCACAAGCTGAACATGAGTCAGCAGTGTGATGCGGCAGCCAAGAAAGCCAATGCAATTCTCGGCTGCATCAATAGGAGTATGGTGTCTAGATTGAGGGAGGTAATGGTACCTCTCTACTCTGCTTTGGTTAGACCTCATCTTGAATACTGTGTCCAGTTCTGGGCACCCCAATTCAAGAAGGACCTGGTCAAGCTGGAGCAAGTCCAGAGGAGGGTGACCAAAATGGTGAGAGGCCTGGAAGACATGCCCTATGAGGATAGACTTAGAGAGCTGGGTATGTTTAGTCTGTAGAAGAGAAGGTTGAGAGGGGACATGATAGCCCTGTTTAAATATTTGAAGGAATGCCATGTAGAGGAAGGAGAGGGCTTGTTTTCTGCTGCTCCAGGGACCAGGACAAGGAGCAATGGATTCAAGCTGCAGGAAAGGAGATTCCACCTGAACCTCAGGAAGAACTTCCTGACAGCCAGGGCTGTCTGGCAGTGGAATATACTGCCTTGGAGTGTAGTGGAGTCTCCTTCCCTGGAGGTTTTTAAGCAGAGGCTGGATGGCCATCTGTCGGGAGTGCTTTGAGAGTGCTCCTGCATGGCAGGGGTTGGTCTCTTCCAACTCTACATTTCTATGATTCTATGATCAGCTTTCCTTCAAGCAGAAAAATATCTTGGGTTGGTAATGGCCATAATGACCACTGAATCCCAGGTGGCCTCTCTGCAGTAAGCACCCGCTAGGTTGTCGTCGCACATTGATTTCATCAAATCCTGCTTCTTCTTGCCATTCCCTCTGTAGAAGATTTATTTAGTGCCAAAGAAAGTCACTAATACTTTAAAGTCAAATCCACTGCCATGATCTGACCAGATTCTGACAAATGGAATAGATGGTAATACTTTTCTCACAGATAGTAACTGGATTAAGGGATTGACTTTCTTTTTCCTTTTTTTTAAACCCCCGCTGGCTTCTCCAAAACTGTGGTAAAAAAAAAGGCTGGGGATGTTTCATCAGCAGGAGAAAACTGTTTCTTGAGCTTATCATGGATGAAAATGAAGTCTCAATTTTCAGAGACAGAGTGGCAGCTAGTGGCTCCCATGTCTGTGGAGAGGTGAATCCATACTACTCAAGGGGGTGAACTTAATTTCCAAAACAGATTCAGCATTTTAGATAGCTTTTTAAAAATATTATCCAAAATCCAGAGAGGATTCATTACCTCACTAATGTGGGAGCCAACAGTTGTCATGCTTGGACATTAGTAAGCCAATAATGCTTTCTACAGGAATGGATCCTTTTGGATATATGGTATGCAAAGGCCAAATGCAGAAGAGATTGCTCAGGTGGCCTTTATGGTGCTTGTTTGTTGTAGATAAAATCACTGTGGGAAGACTGGTGAGTAATTTAAATGGTGAGTAATTTAAATGGTGTCCTTCAGCTTTGAATGGTACTTTTGTATGGTCTCCTGAAGCAAACCAAAATCAGAAGCAACACGTTACAAGTAATATAGCTATTTCTAAAAACCTACTTCAGAAAGAAGGGTAATGGTAGTATAACAAAGCACATTTCAAAATGTTATGAATGAGAATCATCTCATTTTGAAGGGAGTGTAATGAGTAATGTTTTCTGGTTCCTGCAAGGCATTGTTATAGCCATTCTGAATAGAATTGTTCAGGTTTCATGCAATTCTCTTCACATCCAAAGGGTTTCTTTTTACAGGGACAAAAGAAATATAATGAGCCATGTAACAAGGAAATAATATGTTACCAATTTATTTGCTTTTGCAGTGTTAATTGTAACAAATACTTCTGGGGTTTTGCAATGAAGTATCTAATGAAATACAATGTTTCCTGAAAGTAATGTTCCAAGCTCTAGGGCAGACTATGTGTTCTGCTGATATTTTGGATATCATTGCCACAATACTTCAAATTGCAGGCTTGTGCATGTGGCAAATTTTAACACTTTACATGCCCACTATGAATTTAAGGAAAATCCTGCACACCTAAGCTGTTATTAACCCTCACTTTCATTTATATTTTCCCCTGCCTTTCTTCAAACAGGCTTGAGGAAGCATACACGGGTTTCTTCCTTTGTTCTCCCAACAATCCTGCGAGGTGGCAATACAAAGTACAGTTGGGTACACTGTAGGTTATGCAGTATACAGTTAAACACACTGTAAGCTGCCATGAGAAAACTGCAGTCTTGGAAGACGGTTAAAGAGGTGATAAAATAATAAATAGTCACAACTCACTCGCTTGTGCCTGTTTTGCAGTAACAAGTATAAATGTGCCACTTAACAGGGACCCACTTTATATTCTCTGTATAGGTAGGGGTTCTGTTCTAGAAATCCTCACGTAAAACAAAAAATGTGAATGCTCCTGTGACAGGGCCTTACTTCTCCCATAATGGTGTGGCAGTTCCCAATCTGATAAGGTGACCTGTCTTTGGCCATTTTCACACTAAACTGTTATAGTGCTATTATTCCATTTTCAACATCCTGTAGAATTCTGAGGTTTGTAAATTTATTGAGGCCAAAGAGCTCTCTAATTAAGAATTATAAATGGCCCTCTCTAAACTGCAGACCCCAGGATTTCATAGGATGTTGAAAGTGGAATAATAGCATTATAACAGTATAGTGCAGAAATGGCCTTAACCACACAGCTGTGCCTCCTCCCTTAAAATACCACCTTTGTGTAAGCGGGTGAGGGTTTTCAATGTTTGCTTAGGACTAGTCAATAATTTTATGATAGCATGTTTTCTGTGTTACCTTAAATACTCCACATCTCAGCTGAGTCAGTATTTACACATTTATTAAGGTTGATACATTTCTTCAGTATACTTTTTAGACAGTTCACTTATATCTTTAGGCTCACGTATAAAGCACAAGTATTATAAACAGCCCTTTGGCTACACTCCCACCAAAGGCTCAACCCCCAACCTAGTTCCCATTCTCTGACTAGATTCTACTAGGATTCAATTAATCTTCTGCCTCTCACTAGGCTTTCACAGAAAATTAAACTTCCCAATAAGTCACACTGTCTGTCTGATTAAGGGGCTCTACTTCCTAGCTCCTTGCTAGGATCTCACTAAAGGAATGAATACCCACAGGTACTTGGCTTTATATAACCTTTTTCTCTCAGTCACCAGCCCTTCCCACACATGACTAGACTGAGTCACTCTCCCGAGTTGCTATTCTGGTTTCCTGGCAACCTGTTTCCAAGCAGCAATGCCATTTCAGATAGCCACACCCCCAAAACTCTGTCACAGCTCCATCTCATTATTATCAATGGATGCAGCGTGCACATACATGACCTGGCACATCCATTGATGGTGATGGGACAGAAGGTTTTGCATGACCTCACGTTTGTGTATGAGGAAGTTGCATCAGCACAGGTCACACTGTATACATGTTCTCAGTCTCTTCTCATCCCTGTTGCACACCTTATGCTTTTAAATGTACCTTTAAAACTGTAGGCCCACATCCTGTTGGTTAGTCCCAACCAGAGTAAACCCATTGTTGAATGGTGAGTCAACATGCAGGTAAATCTTCTAAAAATGTTGACTTCTAGCTGAAGTTTTAAAACATACCACCAAGGCCTGGTCGAAAGAGGGCTTTCCCCTGTTTCCAATAGGATCACAGAATTGGGGACACAATTGAGAAGTTGGAGAAGGGTCCTAAGAAACTTTGTCTGTATCCTGTCTATCTTGGATGTCAGTTCCCCTATCAAAATATTAGATGCATATAGAAGTTGTGCAGCAAACTTGGAACTGAACACTTTGATGGCAGACAGTGTACACACACACACACACACACACACACACACACACACACATATACCGCCTTTTGTAAAAAAAAAGAAATATGTTATTGCAGACAAGCTAACAGAGGCCTTCTGGAGATATTCTTTTGGTCTGTATTTACTATAAGAAGGTTTGCCATGATTTGATTATCCCATTGTTGAAAAAGTTTCCTGAAAGCTCAGATCAATTTTATATCAGGCTCTTGCTGGAAGACAAGTCACCAAAAGTGACTCTGACCATTGCTAAATTTCTCACAGAGGCAGCCAGGATCAGAGCTCACTATGTAGTAGATAACAGCTCATGATTGTTTTTACTGTTCTGATTTTAATTCTTAACTGTTTTGTACATGTTTTGTTTTACTTTTAAGTTCCCTCCCTAATGGATCTACTGATTGTAATAATATGCATTTTAAAGAAGCGTATGTATTTTAAAAATACGTATGTTTTAATGATTATACATCTAATGACCATGCTTTTAATGTTTTTAATGACTATGCTTTTATTCCTCTGTTTGTTATATTGGGTCTGTGAGTGTACAATAAAATGATGATGATGATGAGCTAAATCTTCTGGATTCAGTGGGTCTGCTCTAGTTGGGAGAAACAACAGGATTCAGGACATTATAGATCAATTATCTCTTAAACACAATCCTACACCGGTTAGCATTGATACGCTACTAAGCAACAGCTCAAGTTTGGCTCTGTCACTGTGTAATACTGGAGAAGTAAATTGGCACTGCTGCTCTGGACCAAATTGCTCCATTAGGCTAGAGTGGCCTGATGGAAACAGGGGTAGGCAGGCTTCAGGGGGTCAGATAGCCATTTTTTGCTTCCTTCGGTCCCATGGTGGGCCAGAGCATTATGCCCAGTTAGTGTTGCTAGACTTAACACCTTGGAGGGCTGCTATACCTTTCATGCTTGTGTGGAAGAAGGAATTTCAGCAGTTGTTGTTTGTCATGCAAGCAGGTAACAAGCAACACCTCCTGAAATTCCCTGATGTCTTTAGGCCGTTTCCTCACTACACGATTATAGTGCTATTATTCCACTTTCAACACTCAACCAACAGGGACACACTTCCCCAGACCAGTTCCCAGTGCAGGTCACTCACAAAGATAGCCAAAGCTGCCTCCATCTCAAAATCAGTCCTAAAACTAGGTTGGAATGGATCTAGATAATCTGTTCCCTTTAAGAACTCCTGGTATTGCAAAGCCACTACATGTTCCAATACCTTGCCCCAAAACAAGATGATGGAGACTAGTCTCTAGTTATCTAGTACAGTAGGAAGGGAAGGGTTCAGTTTTAATTTCAGTTTCTTTTCATACCAAATATTTTTCAGATGTGAATTTTCATAAATTCTTGTGAAATACTGTACTTTAAATTTGCATGTTGGCTTTCTGTATAACACTGAAGGCACAATGACTGAAAGGAAGGATGAAAAGATAACGTTGCCTATGTCCAACCTGGGAGCACTAAAACAAATTGCTAAAAGCTGCTAAAATAACCTCGCAGAAAGCACACAGACCAAGGCCTTGAAAAAGAAGAGAGAAGAGGTTAAAGGGCCACAATACACAATATTCAAATTGCTACACTTTTATCACAAATGCTACAGTAATGCATTTAATACAATGTAAAGTGGACATGTATGAATCCAAGCATAATGGGAGGGGGGGAGATTTCTTTGTATTGTTTGCAATTAAAATGCTTCAGCATTAGACAGATACACACATGCGAACACACACACACACACTCGTTTGACCGGGTCATCTGAGAATATAATTTCAGGAATGGAGTTGCCCTACGTTATTTGAACCAGAAGGATGTTCTACTAGATGCAATTTTTTTTAAAAAATGAGGATACAGGAACTAAGAGACAAGCTTTAACTTTTTTAAAATAGTTTTTCTACTGTGCTATTAAATCAGTATCATTTATTGTTGAATCAGTTTAAGCCTATCTAACTCTTATGGAATTTTTTTTCACTTTTGTGATACTCGGTTTGTATTCCCTCATCTGTTAATTCCTTCTATCCTTGTGCCTGAATTATACAACTGGTGGATCAGGTTTTGCCTTTTGTGCATACTCTGTTAGATAACAAAACATAACATCCCCACATGCAAACACAAACACACAAACTAGGCAAAGCCAAAGAAGGCACGTTCATGGGATCCATCCCTCTCACAACCTAATAGGGTCCATCTCTTTAAACCATCTCCAGCTCTGCCAGGAAGAGCACGCGCCTTTGCTTTGCAAATGAGAAAATGCTGTGTGTCTTTTGCAAAGCATCAGTGACAAAATGGGACGTGAAGAGGGTAAACAGGATGTCACTGAGAACTACAGTCAATGCTAGGATGAAAAATACCTTTGTTGGCACATGCTCCTGGTAGGAAGAGATGGATCTGTCAGTTTCGATTTCTCTCCTTCTCTCATTTTTCTGTTCGTCAATTTGTTCCATCCCACTTTCGCATCCCTTTGTAATTTTTTTTTTAAAAAAAACCTGCACAAAAAATTGCCTTTCTTCTGTAGGCATTTTTCCTAATTATTCACCTTCATATGCAGTTTTGCCCAATATATGCTTCTATTTTTTTGCAAGCAGCTTTCTCTTGTACAATACATTTTGCATCCCCACCCCCACTGATATGCAATTTTGTATACTTGAGAATGGGCTAAAAGAACTGCCTTGCAAAACTCTGAGACATGCAAATACTGGAAAATAATGGTGTTCGAATTTGCATCTTGACTCAGAAAGTGGGGATTTAGTTTATTCTTGCGAAATGTGGACTGAACAGAATTGTTTCCATCTCTGTACCTGCTAGCTGGCGGAGGTGGAAGCAAGCCACTCTGTTTTAGGAGGTTGCAGGGAAGCTATCTCTCCTCCCAGGGATGGCTTTTGCTGCAGGTCCCCACAGCCATCTTACCTTTGTTCCCATGCCACTGTTTCTGTCACTACTGGCCCAACAGGATGTGTCCATTGGATCAGTTTTGTATATACAAAGCTATTCATGCTATTCATTTCTAAAATGTTTCATCATTCCACGTGTACTTCCTGGATGTATTAATAAATAAAGCATGTAAATACTATTATCGTATATTGTTTGAGGTGCACACTAGAGCTGTAACTCCCATGTCTCATCTGAAATTTTAATATTAACTTGTAATTTGCCAATAGGGAGACTGATACATGTGAGTAGTAGACTGGCATGAGAAAGGAGAAAGAGAAGGACCATCTAATTAGGATGGTTCAACACTGTAAAGAAAAGGAATGAACAAATAATAGGGATGTTAAGAGTTTTCAAAGACATGCAAGGATGCTAAGTGTAAATGGTTTGTGGATGAATCAGTCTGAGAGGTGGGAAGATATCTGGAGCCAGGTCATGCTATCATTTAAAACTCAAGTAAGGTTGTCTCACAACAACAGTCGCAAAGCTGAGAGAGTTCTTCGCAGGAACTTTGTAAAGTATCAGGACAAACGGCATACCAATTCCATATGGGATATTCTACATCTGCACTGCATTTGATTGCACCTTCAGTCAAAGTCCAGATAAAGAAGGGAAAACAGCAAATAGTCTTGTGTCCATGTTGGTTTGGGAATTCTGGGACCTGTATTCCAGAAAGAATATCTTTTTCCAAATTCAGAGAGAGAGATGGAGGGGAGAGAAAGAGAGAGAGAAAGAGAAAGAGAAGACCTATGAGTCCTGAACTGCTAACCTCAATCACTTGCCTGTGTGTGTGGATATTTATATCCTGCCTTTTAGAAAAAATAATTCTCACAAGGCAGCTTACAGATCATTGCTATAAAAACGATAAAGACCAAACAGTAAAAAGCATTGAAAAGAAGTACAGATTAAACCAGAATGATCAAGTCAGTGTACACTGTAATTAATCATAAAAAAGCCTTTCAGAATAAAAATGTTTTCAAAATATAGTTAAAAGCGTCCAATGATGCGGTTTAATGCAGATTTCATATCCAGCTATTTGCAAATTTGCCATTTGCAGACAAGGTACTCCAGTGACTCATGCAATATTGCAACTAGCAATGGGAAGGAATTCGTTTAGATCAGCCCTGGAACCATTTTAAATGTTTTCTTCCTCATATTGGGGGAGGACCCATATTCTCTCCTTCCCTGCCAACTGCCTTGCCCTATCAAACTACTCTCTCCCACAAAGATGGGAGGAAGACCCTTCTCCCTCTAATGTTAAAAATTCATCTAAGAAGGGTGGCCAAAGCACCACCCATAGGCTGCATGTAGCCCCCCCACTCCTGTCCCCCAGCTGAGCTCCCAGGGCTCCATTAAACCCCTCTAACCCCCCCCAAATGCTTCACCTCCCCCCATCAAAAAACTCCTTGTTTCTCAAACAGCAAATTGCACTCACTACAAGTCTTTAAAGGCCTTTTTAAGAAAATGACATGACCATTCTTTCCCCTGGAGAGGTGGGGTAGTATCAGAATGGGAGCCTCCCAGGCCAAGGACAAGACAAAATGGGCCTCAGACTCTTCAAAACTGCCTGCCAAAGTCTAAGGCCATTTCCATACTACACTGTTATTGTGCTATGATTCCACTTTCAACATCCTGTGGAATCTTGGGGTTTGGCCGGTTTGGCCTCAGCAAACTACAAACTCCTGGATTCTACAGGATGTTGAAAGTGAAATAATAGCACTATAACAATGTAGTGCAGAAATGGCCTGTGTGTCCAACTCCCTCCAACTGATGAGGCACGGTGGCAGAGCAGAGGCAGGGACTCCTGCAAAATCCTGTCATAAACCGCTCGTTGCACCAGGTTCACAAGTGGGTGGGGGATGGGTTTGTAGTCCTTCATGCACATTTTTCAACCGTGCTCTACCACTTTATCATTTACCTGCTATGGCAAGCAAGTCTTCAGCTGCGTGACACAGCAGTTGAGGCAAGGGGAGGAAGAGAAGGTTGGAGGAACTTTTCAGAAGCTATAGTCGCTTCTTCTTCTGCTACAACTAAAAATACAGGGGTATTATCTAGTTTCCAGAATAATGGCAAATCCATAATTTAATGAAACCAGAAAGGACCTGAGACTGGAGAAAACTGCTACTAAAACTGGGACAAAGCTCCTGCCTCTGTCATACTAGAACCTGAGGTTGTCTACTGAAGATAAATGATTGGAGGTTCAAGACAGATGAAAAGAAGTTCTCTTTCACAGAATGCATTTTTAAACCATGGAATTAACTGCCATGCACCCTGTAATGATGACTGCCAACTTGGATGGCTTTAAAAGATGATTGCATAAATTCATAGAAGATGAGACCATCAGTGGCTACTTGTCTGCTACTTGTCAGCATGGCTATTTATCCCCTTTAGTATCAGAACAAATATATCTCTGTATATAATTTTCAGAAAAATGCATGATGGAGGATGTAGTTATATTCATGTCTTCTGGTGGATTTCCCATGGGCAACTGGTTGGCCACTATGAGAGCAGAAGATTGGACTAGATAGTCCCATGATTTCATCTAGTATGTGCACCTCTTTGATACTTATGCCCATCCATAAGCAATTTCCTTATACCACCTGGACCCAAGGCTTTGATCCAGGGCAGAATTAGGGAACAGAGGGGAGGAAGAGGAGAAAACCATTATATAGAATTCAGGAAAAATCCACAATGCACTTTCTCTCAACAGTGGCTGCTTATTGTCATTCAGGTCCTCAACTCCTCACCATCCCAACCCCACTGGTTGTCAGCCTATCCCCTTAACACTCAGCATATTTCATTTGATTCAGCTTGATTGATTACATTGTCATCTTCCATTATGCAAACTACAACAGCAACTAAGCAATGGAGCCTGAGATAAAGAATACATTCAGTGCTCCAAGCTGAGATCTAATGATTCCAATTTAGGGAACAAAGAAGAGGTGACAGGTAATGGGGCTTAAGATTATAGAGTTGGGTTAGGTGGGGCTCTGTGGGTTGACTCTGACCTGTGCAGTTTGTGACACCCACTCTCCCAGATACACAGCCCATCAGTGGAGTTATGGGCTTGATCCCACCCTATTTTGGTAGATCCAAATGACAGCAGACGCAACTGAAATGAGGCCAGGGTATGCCATTCTCTATCTGTGGCTGACGGTGTGCTTTCTGACTGTTGGATAAGCCAACATCAGGGTTTTGGGGGTAGGGATAGGTGAATCTGGGAGGTTTTGGTTTTTCTGGCTTTCTTATTTTTCTACTTGGTTAATGTTGAATTTTGAGAAACCGTTCTTGGCCTGCATAGAAATGTGCGCATGTTTTTGCATGCCTTCTTCATGATAAGTGCTTTTTGTACATAATTTTGCTTTGCATGCACATTTATACAGGAAATTTTCGTATGCTAAAACATTTTAAAACAATGTTTTCACTAGTGCTTGCATTTCTGTGTGTGTTTTTTCCTAAAGTCCACATTTTTGTAGCCTGCTTTTGATTTTATTTAAATGAGCTTTGGATCATTAGCTGGTAGTTGTGGAAGGTTTTTTTTTTTTTAAATGAGGTTACTGTGCTTTTTATCTTTTCTTTACCTGGTATGTTTTAAATGCTGTTATACTATTCTTAATTCAGTGTTGGTTTTAACATGATCGTTTATTTAATTGTTTTTAGCTGTATTTTAAGCTGTTATTATTGATTTTAACTATAGTCTGGTTCAATCTGCCTTTAATTGCCATATTAGGGCAAAGATGAGATAGAAATTAAATGAAAAATTGGAAAACTTGGAAGCAAAATTTGGAGAAGTGTACAGTCGTTGAGTTTTGGGTCTCTGTTGGCTGAAATGTGGCATATTGCATTCCAATGTGAACCAGAGAAATTTCTTCCCCATCCCTGTTTGAGGATCATATAATAAATTCACATGAGAAGCACTGTGGTGTAGTGGTTTGAATATTGGGCTAGGATTCTGGGAGACTAGGATTCAGATCCCCACTTAGCCATGGAAACCCATTCGGTGACTTTGGATAAGTCACAGTCTCTCAGAGGAAGGCAATGGCAAACCTTCTCTGAATAAATCTGAATAAACCTTTCTGAGAAACCCTGTGATAGTTTTCCTAGGGTTGCCATAAGTCAAAAACTGCTTGAAGGCACTCAAAAACAACATCATACATGCTAAGCCCTGTGCCTTGTCTTACTGCACCATCTCTACAGCTGATTTTACTCACAGGTACATTTCTGTCTCTGTGAATAGTTGGGTCTTTTACTCATATTTCTAATTGAACTGACTTCCACAGACAGAACACTGTAGCAAAGTGGGCATTTCAGATCCACATGTGGTTCCCTGCTGAGTGGGGGGGAAAGGGGCCAGTCCTTTGCAGACACTCTGGGGAAAAAGTCATGAACTGATTTGCCTCTTTTTCATTCCCTATTATAGCGTCTGCAAAAAGAGGAGCAAACTCTAAATCCCTAGGGATTTTCCCCAAATTTCAAAGCCAAGCTTCTCTCATTTCTGCTTTGTGAACCATTAAATTGCCTTCAACTCACATGTGTTCATGTTTCTGCAGTTCAGCCCAGAGTTTGCTACTGGAATTAATTCCTGTTGGTTATTGCATTGATCCATATTTACTATTTATTAAGGTCTCATGATCTCTTTCTCCCTCTCCCTCTCCTTCTTCCTTTGATTTTGTTTTTAAAAGGCACTTTCAAACAGAGGGTAATAACATCAATGGTGAAGTTAGGTAGTCCAGTGGTGACCCAATGGGGCCACCCAAAATAAGACTGTAGTTTCTACATACTTGGGCAGTATTCTGGTCATACAGAAGTGCATGGATGTTTAAAATGAAGGGGAAAAGGGGAGGGATAAAAATAGTGTAACAATGAAATGTGAGCTTCCAGAATAAATACAATCTTAAGATATCAGTTTATGGGGTTGATGAGGAAGGTATATGAAAGGAGAAAAAGGAACTGGACTGTAGAAGGCCTAACAGCTTATATGTATGGTATCTGAGTGGTATTACTGTTGGAGGGATGTGTATTGGGCAGTTAAAAATTCACCCGGCACTATATGGGTATTAAATATACACATCCGTTTTTCTGTATCTCTGTCTGTACCTCCCAGCACCTAGCTGGGCTGCTGGGCTGCAAGTCAGTGAGGGTCTCCCTGTCCTGCGAGTTCCTGTTATAGAAGCAGGGGGAAAGAAGAAAAAGAATCATAGTGTCAAGGACTGTCACAGCCTTCACATGTTGTAAAAATACTCTGCTATCTTCTACCTCATTCTATTTCCCTGGCAGGGAGGTTGCAGTAGGTGGATGTATCATTCACGTACTCTCCAACATTTCACAGATGAAAACCCGGACTTGTGTGACAAAGCAACATCAGAGTGTGCTCAAAATGGCAAAAACTATTAACAAAGAAGAGCACAGAAACTAGGGAATGAAGAATGAGGGCACGATATGTCATAAGAACTTTACATGTACTTGGATGAGCTCTTGTTCTCACAAAGGAGAACGGAAAGGGGATGAGGAAAATGGGGTCTGGAGAAAGCTCTTGAGAGGTTTAGTGTGGGGACCAATTACTTGCAGATCATCCGAGGGATGATGTAAGAATTACACTCAGTTACTAGATATAAGCTCTCCTACCTGTATGATGAAAATTTACATTTCCTTGCTCATTTTGTGAATGATTCTGTTATCACAATAACTTATTTCAGCACAGAGTGTTCACATGTTACACTTAGTTTGGATTTACATTGTATGAACACTTGATTAGATGACTACAAGAATCTGTCTACAAGTAGTCACACTAGATTTGTATGCAAACACTATAAACTTTTTTCAACCCATGGCCTAGCTGATTGCTGTAGCAGTGCTCAGGTTGAATGACTGCATGTACATCTATGTGAATTGATAAAGTTGTGTTCATTTTGTGTAGTGTAACCCCTGTAAGATTCCTGGGTTACAACACTTTTTGTCCCTTAGGAACTGCCATGGGAGAATCAGGAAGAAACCTTTTCTTGAGGCAATTCTGAGGAAGAAAGGAAAATCTGAGGGGAAAGGATTGTAGAAACAACAGGCATGAATCAGTACTACTATTTAGGAGAAAGAGTATTCATCCAGCAGTTATCTATCTTTGAGACCTGAGAATGACATACTGAGATCTATAGCTTCTTTTCAACCCAGGTCTGTGTAGCAACAGAGAAGCCTACAATGAGACTCTGTTGATAATTTTTTGTTAATTTTTGTGAAGTTTTGCAACTTAACTTTAATTGTATGGTTATCTGAATCATTCCTATTGCTTCCTTCCAATCCTTTGTTAAATAAATTCCTGTTGAAATATTTTTGGTTTCATTAGCATATCATTCCATTTCTAATTTCATGATAGTTTTTTCAGTGAATAGAAAAAACACACAAAACAATCTACATGACTAGATTTATAATGATTTAGGCAGAACTAGAGCATTTCCAGGCATCACCATGCTATTCAAGCCCTATTGGACACACTAAGACTTAGTTCCTTGTAGAGGAGCTGCCGTACTGTTATGAGCAATGACTTTTTAAAAATATATGCAAAGCCTTCACATTTCTTATATTTACTTTCTTAACTAAGAAATGTATTGCCACAGCAGTGCAGGGATTCTGTGACATGTTCTTTCAGTGGTTCTCAACCTGTGGGTCCCCAGATGTTTTTGGACTTCAGCTCCCAAAAGCCCTGAGCATTGACCATAGTGGCTGGGGCTTCTGGGAGCTGAAGTCCACAAACATCTGGGGACCCACAGGTTGAGAACCACTGTAAGGGATGTTTCTAAGTGGGCAAAAGGATATTAAAATATCACTCCAAAACTGTCTTGAGTATGTAGGTCAACAATCTGTGTACAATGTACACCATAACTATTCAAGATACCAATCAAGACTGTAAAGCATTGAATGCAATGTGAGACCAGCCTAGCAGTTTTAAATGGTTAATGTAATGCTTTTCCCGTCTTTCTGCCCTAATGAAGATACACATCAGCCAGTTCTGAAGCTAAGAAAGGATTCTCCGTCCTTGGTGCTGAAATGCATGCTGAAATGCTATTTCATTGGGAAATGCGTGAAAGAACAGATAGAGGTGACATCATAAAGTGAGGAATTCTGAGTTTATCTGCATTGTGTTGCTTGAGGATATAGGCAGAGAAAATGGTGGCAACACACTGATTTCACTGAAGTCTAAAAAGTTGTTGCTCCACTAATTAAAACCTGATACTGTTGAACAACTACTATTTGCCGCTAGTAGGGAAGAAGTCTTCAAGGATAGCCACCCCCTCCAGATGCTTGGACTGTAATTCTTATCATCCCTGTCAGTGTTTTAAGCAGTTAGGGATGGTAGGAGCTGTAATTCAGACTGGAAGGCACTGGGTTGGGGAAAACTATTTCGGGAAAAGCACAGAAACTACTTCCTGAGGCTCACATACAAATCAACATATATGTGTTTGTTCGTTGTTGCTAACTGCCATTCAATTGATCTTGACTTATGGTGCCCTTATGAATGAGAAACTTCCAAAATACCATGTTAATCGACAGCCCTGCTTAGGTCTTGTAAACTCAGGATCCTGCCTTCTTCCCTTGAGCCTATTCACCTACAATGCAGTCTTCCTACTGCCTTATCTTTTACTAAACATTACTGTCTATTCTAAAGGTTCATGCCTTCTCACGATACATAAAAGTACAACAGTCTCAGTTGAGTCATCTTGGCTTGTAGGGAGAGTTCAGCCTTGATTTGCTGTTGGACCAGATTGTTTATCCTTTTGGCATCTATGGTATCTGTAGAACTCTCCTCCAGCACCACACTTCAAATGAGCTTATTCTCTTCCTGTCAGCTTTCTGCAATCTTCAGCTTTTACAGTCATGTGTAGAATTAGGAAATATGATGGCATGGACAATTCTGACTTCGGTATTTGGTGATATGTGCGAGTTTATGAGTCTAAGTTGTTTGACTGCTCCAGGAGAAGATCATGGGCAATACTTACATACACATGAGCACTCAAACAGTTTTAGGTTAGAGATAGCACTTGAGAATTGCACTATGGGGACCAATTTCACGTTAGTAGGGTGATCCATTAGATGATGTAATCTGTCTTGCCTGTTTATATCATCCTGGGTTTTGAATAAGGCTTGTGTGGGAAGGAGCATTTTTAATCAAATTGTGTCATTCATCATGTTCCTATTTGTGTATTTATATGTGCTTACTCACTAGGGAACATCTCTACTTTAATTGTCAATGTCTCATAAGAAACTGAGTGGGTGGGCACATATGGTGCTGGTAGCCTGTGCATATGGAACAGTCTCATTCCTCTGCTGAACTGGGTTTACAGTTTTATAGATTTCCCCCCCTTAATTGCACAAATCAATGCTTGACATTTGTATCATGCATTTCAAGCATCCAAAGCATTCTTCACTATTTCTATCGCCATCCTTGACAGTGGCCTTGGAAAGCAGGGCTGCATTATTGCCCCAATAATGCATATTTGATGGGAGAAGGTCTGAAGCCATATCTACCTCAGTCTATTAACTCAGGGTGCCTCTGGAAGGAGAAAGAAGTGTTTGGATTTACTGTGGCTTTGTTCTGATTGTACCTGCGTATTCACAAGTTGTATCTAGTCTCGTTTTTTGAAATAAGGTGGGTTTCCCCCCTTCCTCCCCTTGTGACCTTCTTTTCCCCTCCCTCCCACTGATCATGGGTGTCAAATCCAGTCTCATGCAGTATTTTCAGAAATTGATTTCCACTAATTTCCACTGAGCCTTTTAAATTATTATTCAGGACTTGTAGGCGAAGTGCTAAAGCACTTTAGCAGCATTACACTAGTTAAGCTTTAGGATCTTTTTATTCTAACGTGTTTTTTGTTCTAATCAGTGATACACCTGATCTTTGTTAAATCTGTGTTCTCAAAACATAGCTATGTTTACTGGTGGCAGCCATCTTAGCTAATTCCGAGCAAATACAAATGCACAGACAAGTACAGATACAGATACGTTTCAGAAATTAAATTTCACAGTTAACTGGGTGAATTTAAACTGAGTGGGAATGCAAACTCCTTGGTAATGCTGGGAGCTACCAGGAAATTATTTGGAAAGAAGAAAACATCTCCAAAATAAAATTAGAAAGCATAGATACAAAACACAGGACTTCCTCAGTTGTTGTTTTTTTAATCCTTCTGGAGGCAGCCTCAGTTAACTGGGAGAGCAGGTGAGATCTGAATTGGGGAGTTTCCTGGGCTACACACCAGATGCTTAGACTAATGTCCATCAGCATCATTCCATTAACATAAATACTATGACACTCCTGGTCTGAATTCTGTTGTTTTTCCCCAACTAGAGTAAACCCATTGAATAGGTAGGGTTTACTTGCATGTTTATTCGCCAGTGTCAGGGTGTGTGACCCCTGTCTTAAGGTATCTTCTGGATGTGTATTAGAATAGATAGGCTTAGGGATTGCTAAAATTAGCTAGAACACTACAAAGTATTGAATGCCAATTATATTCAATACTATGTATTTTGTTTGAAGCATATTTGTGCATTTGAATGATCAAATGATTAACTGCTTTACTGCCCACTGCTACAATGTATCTGGTAAAGGGGGAGAATATCAGAGAGGGGAAACAAAAGCGCCAAAAGGTGTTGTGAGAACTGGACAAGTTCAGAGATAAGAAGTCAGGAAACACGTTGCAGCTTCAAGGATGAAAGGTGTGTGTCTGGGAAATGTCTAGAATGGTGAGATGATGTTGAATTTATTATCCTCTCCTATCACAGCTCTGCATACCTGTATTAGGAATGTATTAAACCTGTAACCACTATGAATGCTGTAGTCTCAGCAACTTCTAAGTGTGTTGTGTTGCTTGCTTCAATGCAAATAAACACAACCGACTGACTCTGAGCAAAGTTTGTGGAGTGCAAGTTATCTAGGGCTTGACAACCATTCATTAGTTGATCCAGTGGGTCTACTTTAATTGGGTAGTTTTCTGACCTTGTGGACACCTTGTTCCAGACTATGCACACCGGGGGAATCCAGTGCATTTACTAGTTGAGCGGTCAGTGGCTCAACTTGTAGAACTGCTTCAGTAACAACAACAATTAGAAATGGTCATTGTCAGAATTGGTTTGCTCTTGGGTGCAGGATAGGCAATATTATGCCCAGGAAGCACAAGAAGAAATGCCTAACTAATGGACAAATGAGTGAAACTCTACTAGCACACTGTTTTCCTTCACTAAAATTATGCAATAGAAAAGGAATCTTATGTGGGTACAATCACATCAAGACTACTTTGTTCAGTATATTTTATTCTGCGTTAATTGGTAAAACACTGCCCAGACAGAGAACTGAGTGTGAATAGCAGCTTGTGCCAAATCAGACTTGTTGGTCTTCAAGTTATTACAAGGTGATGTTTTTGTTGCAATAGACTACCTCAGCTATTCTTCCTCTTGAATACTTGGAAGGCTGATTGTCATGGTGAATCCCAAGATCTCAGCAAAAGCCAAGGGGATAGCCCTTTTTGAAAATCCTCTTACCCTTTTGGACAGTTGGTTAGCACCTTGTTTTTTAGAACAGATCTGAGCCAGCTGATCAGAGATGTTTCATTTTCATAAATGCATCTGCTAGAAACAACCACCATCTCTAATGCTGTTTGTTTGTAGCTTCTTTTGACTCATTTTTTGTTACAATGCTAGAGATTTCTACTCAGAAATAAATCCCACTGCATTCAGTAGTGCTTCCTGCTGGGTCTGGATAGGATTGCAGCCTTAAGCTCAAAATTCCATCATATGATCTGAGTCTTGTGTATTTGAATCATGTTGCTGCTGAACTCTTATGTAGTGGAGAGAAGATTAAAAATTCAGAAGAGATATTCAGGATAAGGACAAAGAACTCTGCCTTACCCTCAACTGTTCTACCACTTTGGATACCTTCCATCGCAGAGGTCTACTGAGAGAAAACATTATTGTAAAATCTGGGGGAAAGTTTGGGTATAAATAAAAGGATGGATGAATGAAAAACAGCTAGGGAGCAGGGACGGCCCTACCATTAGGCAGGGTGAGTTTGTTGCCTTATGCAGCAAATACAGGTACCAACATGATTTTGCAGGAAACAGCCTGCTCTTTTCTGTCTTTAGCTGATGCGAAGGATGGTGTTCCATTGCCAGCCCAGTTCCCTTTGATACATTCCATAGAATGGGAGAGGGTTACATCTTGTTTTTTCCCTTCAAGCAAAAAAGTATTGCACCACACACGCAAGGGAACTGTCAAGAATTCTGGAGGGAACAGATTTTGCTTCCTGCCACCACCACTGTGTCTGCTACTTAGTTTTGCTGTTTAGGATTTTGGCACAACCTGCATTCTAAATAGATTCTGCTGTCCTAATTTTTAGCAAAAGGCTGAATTAGACAATACATTTAGCATGTGTTTGGCAGAGCATGTATTTCAAGTGGCTGGAGACTTCTATTTCTTGCACCATTTTTTCTTGCCCATCTATCTTGTCTTTATTATGCTTTGTTTTGTATTTGATTATTGGAAGGTAAACATGGGCTTAATCTGCAAGTCTGATTGCTAAGGCATCTATCTCTGAGGGAACCCCATTATGAGAGGAAAGATATGTTAATTGTATTTCCCTTAATATCTGGTTCAACCTAAGAGTCTCGGATGAATTGGAGCTGGGGTGGGAGCCTTTAGCCCTCTAGATGGTGACAGACTGCAATTCCTGTCATTTCCCTCCATTGACCAAGCTGACTAGGGCTGCTGGGAAGTCTAGTTCAGTGACCTCTGGAGGGTGACAGGTTACCAGCTCTGAACAGTTTGAAAACAGTTTGCGGCTTTCAGTGTTCTTAGCTTTTTCCAGAGAAAGGATCTCTCTATAGAGGGACTGTCTAAAAACCTCAGAAAGTGACAAAGTTGTCTCATAGGAGTGCACCAAAGTTACTGTTTATCAGGAAGGACAGCGTCAGTATAGTGAATACACATTTCATTACCTCTGCTCAGCTTTCTCCAGGATTTAATTTGCCAAGTCACAGCTGGAGAGACTGTTTCACACCTCTAGGGAAATTTGGCAGTGCGTTTGTCTTCTAAATCAAATGATTGCATGCAGGCTCCTTGACGGTTTATTGTGACAAAACGCACGCTGCACAGAATCCCTCTGAAAAACTGAGACTGCACAAATCCCCTTGAAGTTTGTGTCTTCTTTGCTTTGTCTTCCTGTATAAAGCACATCTAACAGAGAAAGGTGTGCGCCTGCTGCTGTATCCTGTTAACTGTGAATTTCAGTATCGAGAAGTTTGGCCTGGGAAACATTTGGCCATATGTGGTGGGAAAGAAAGAGGAAAAGAGACAGAGAAGCTGTGATGAGTATGCTGCTGGGAATGTGGCAGAACAGTCCAGAGACTGGAAAGCTTTTGGATTGCATCTCTCAAAATCCTGTGGCCTGATACAATTTTTAACACTTTAGACAAATCTCAGCTCAGTTATTTGTACTCACAAGTAAGAACCAGTGCAATAGCCACCCAAGACGGCAAAGCAGACTTTAGCTGTTTGCATTTCTTCTCAGGGTGGACTCAGGGCATTTCGACACTATGCTGTTATAGCACTATTATTCCACTTTCAACAATCTGTGGAATCCCGGGGTTTGTAATTTAGGGAAGGGCATTTAGACTTCTCAGCCAGAGAGCTCTTTGGCTTCAGTAAACTACAAACCCCAGAATTCCACATGATGTTGAAAGTGGAATAATGGCACTATAACAGTGTAGTGTAGAAGTGGCCTCAGTCTAACAGATTCTTGCAATGCAAAATGGAACTCAGGTCCCTAGAGCTCAAATACAGGCTTTAAGTAGACTCTTATCTCTAATCATTGATAGGAAGTAAGAGCAAAAGAAGCTATTTATTGTATGGACAACATGTGTAAGCTGCTGGTTTGTTTGTGTTACTGTAGTTGTTCTGTGCCTTCAAGTCATATCTGAGTTATAGTGACCCTTAGGTGAACCTATCATGGGGTTTTCTTGGCAAGATTTGTTCTGAGGGGATTTGCTTCCTTCTGAGGCTGAAAGAGCATGATATGCCCAAAGTCCCTCAGTGGGTTTCTGTGACTGAGCAGGAATTCAAACCCTGCTCTCCAAGGTTATAGTCCAATGCTCAAACTACTACACCATGCTGATTCTCTTATACTTATTTATTACATGAAAATTACTTGAACAGCCTTTGTGTAGTTGTCTACTCCAAAGGGCAGCTGGAATTCATACAGAAATTGTCTATAAACTTATTAAGCAATTGGATAATTTAAAAAGTTACAGTATTCCAAAATGCATGTTAAAACCAACCTAAAGCCATCAATGTATATATAGATTTGGATGAACTCAGTAAGACTGCAAATGCTTTTTCTGGAAAGCCAAGTTTCAACTTGCCACTGGAAGGCAACCAACATCAGTGCCAACTGGGCCTGAAACAGAGAAAATCTCCAAACAGCATGCCACAGCATAGACAGTTCCTCATCACTGCTTTAGTGTACATGTCCTGAGTCCTTTTTAATCTTGCAGTCAACACATGATACAATTAAACTGTCCATTATTATAATATACATGAACAATTAAGTGTACAGTTTAATATATAAATATGCAATGAAATGTAATATCAATAGGCCATGGTTAAAATAAAGAGCAAAGTAGCATAATTAAAAATCAGCATCTGCCATCATTTTTATCCCTGTGAAGCAACTCTGAGCTTATTCAATAACCATATAAAAAAAAGAAAAGAAACATGAATGTAGTTCCTCTGTGTATATTGTTATTACTTTATTATGAGATTTACTTCTATCCCACCTTTTCCCTCATAAGAACATATCATGCAAAGGTTAAAAATGCAATTAACTATCAGTAGAATTGAACGTGTTTTTAAAAAGAAGTCTATTTTAAATCAGATCAACAAGAAGTATGGACATTACAATGCAGTGTTAAAGGTCCTTTCCATATGAGCAGTCACCCTCAAAGGCTGGCAAAAATAAGAAAAATCTTCATTTCTCTGTGGAAGGATACTAGGGAAGCCAATGGTCTAGCCTGTCTAAGAAGGGAGATCCAGAACCTGGGAGTAGCCACCAAGAATGTCCTCTCCTGTGTTCCCACCAGATGTACCTGTGAGGGTGGCAGGACGATAAAAAAGACCTCCCCAGAAGGCCTCAAACACAGGCAGGCTCATATGTGGGTAGCCTGGACTTTCTAGGTCATCACCAGCTCTTTGGATTGTAGAAGCAAGACTGGCAGCCAGTGGATCTGTTGAAACAAGGGAAGTGTATGTGGTGAAGAAATTTTTGTGTCGCACAGTGTTTGTTGACTTATTTCCGCTGTTTGTGTGTGGTGTCGGGAAGGGTGGTGGTGAGTCAACTGCCATAAGGAAAGATTCTGGAACTCCTTGTGGAGAGAGGGAGACTCAAGTGTTTGGCCAGAAGAACATCCTTGCTGGCTCTTTCTGGAAAGCAAAAATGCTTCTGATACAAGAACTGCAGAGCTGAAGCATCTGAAGTTTCTCTCCTGCAGACCATCAAAGGCCAAAGCAATTCAGAGGAGGTAAAAATAATAACCCAATGCTGACTTTTACAGCAGTAAGATTTCAGGAGCTAACCGTTGCCGTCACCAATTAAATGTGAAAGAAGAAAAAACTGAAACCTTCAAGCGTTTTTCATTTTTCTTTTTTCTATAATGGGACTGCTTTTTGCCATTCCTGCGGATGTGTTGCTTTCCTTTCCAGCATATAGTTGGCCATGAAGCAACAGAAAAGGGCACTCTCCTTTCTGTACCAGCCAGAGTGAGCAAAAGAGAACACTGATGCTCTATGCAACAAATTGTGATGGCAGGTAATTAAAAAAAAATCTTCCCCCACTTGGAGTGACAGAATTGGATAAAATGAAAAGGACTGAAGCCTCACATAAAATCAAATAGGTGAGCAGGAAGGATTTCTGTTTCCTTGTATCTAGGGAATGAGTAGATCTTCCCTACTACTGTTGATTTATTCTACAGGTTCCCTGTACCCTGGCTTGTACATCTCTTGAATATGAGTGAGACCATTACCCATGACAGCTGATTGCTTCCTTGTCAGTGGGACAGTGAATCTACCCCCGGTTTTAGTCCATACCAAATTGCTCAACCCTGTCCTGATAACAGGTTCATAACCTTGGATAGTTCTTGTAAAATTCAGACTTCAACAGGGAGCGGGTTCAGTATTTCAGTGATGTGGGAGTCACCAGCTGCCTATGAGAAGGAGGTGTGGATGAAAAACTGAAACCGCCCCTTCCTGCAGATAGGATCAAATTTAGGGTGGTCACATGCAAAATATGACCCCTTGAAGGGCAATGTATCATTAAAACGGGGGGGGGAGAAAAGGTTTATTCATAAACTCTCCTTATGTTAATTTGTATGGATGGTTAGACATTTAGAACAAAATCATAGTACCTCAAGTAGAAATACATAATGGTAAGGCAGGGACCATAATAATTTCTGCCTGGCTTCAGTCCTGGTTATGGGATGGAGATGGCTTTGGTAGCCTTGGTGGATCATCTATACCAGAAGCAAGATGGAGAAGTGTGTCCTGTTGGTTCTGCTGGACCTCTCAAAAGCAACCATGGTATCATTCTGGACAGGCTCTCTGAGATGGGATGTAGGGATATTATCCTTGAAAGAGGAGACTCAGAAGATGCTGCTGCTGGAGTAATTCTTGTTTGCCCCCACTTCTGGCTGTTGGACTGTGGTGTCCCTTGGGGCTCAGTTCTGTCCTCTGTGCTGTTTAAAATATACAGAGAAGCCACTGAAAGCAATTATCTGGAGAACTGCAGTTCAGTGTCATCAGTCTGTGGATGATACCCAATGCTATCTCTTCTTTCAAACTAATGCCTTCTATCAGAAATGGGCTGAATGAGAGTGAAGAAACTGAAGCTTAATCCATGATTAATTCCATGATCTGTCCTGAAAGACAGATAATGGAATAGGGATTTACCTTGCACTGGATAGCGTTATGTTTCCTCTGAAAATGTAGGTTCACAGTTTGAGTGTACTCCTAGACTCAGGCCTGAGCCTGAAAGTCCAGGTTTTGGCAGTGGTCTGGAGTGTGTTTCCACAGCTAAAACTAGTGTGCCAATTGCTCCCCTTCCTGAAGATTTCAGATTTGGCTGTGATGACACATGCCTTGATAGCATCCTGTTTGGATTACTGTAATTCACCACGTGTGGATTTCTTTTGGAAACTATTCAGAAACGTCAGCAGGTCCAAAATATTTTTTCTCCAGAAGCAAAAAGACCTTTTATTTAGACAGATCTTTTGCTGTTAACTGGTTGTGGTAGAAGGGTCTTTTAATGAGGTGTGATGTCCTTTATCTTCTTCTCTATATTTTAAATGTGTTTTAAACTGTTTTGAATTAGTGCTTTTCATAGGATTCTTTGCTTGATGCTTTTAATTTTTTGTGTTATAAAGTTTTTAGTTCTTATTGTTGTTGTGTGCCTTCAAGTCTTGTCTGGCCTATGGTGGCCCTAAGACTAACTTATCATGGGTTTTTCTTGGCCAGCTTTCTTCAGAGAGGGGTTTCGGTTGCCTCCCTCTGAGGCTGAGAGTATGTAAGGTCACCCAGTGGGTTTCCATGGCCAAGTAGGAATTCCATCCTTGGTCTCTAGGGTCATAGTTCAATGTTCAAACCACTATACCACACTGGCTCTCATTAGTTGTATTCTGTTTTAAGCTATATTTTAAGTCATCTTGGGTCCCGTGATAGGGGAAAGGCAGAATAAAAATTGAATAAATGAAATATATAATAAATTGATGACAGGCCAGTGTACCTACTCAGGCTTTTGCTTTCCAGGTGCTGTCCCCAAATTCCTTACAATTTTGTCTTTTATTATTTGTCTCTTCAGACTACACTGGAAGGGCAACTTCAGGGCTCTTGCGTCTCCTTTTAGCATTCTTTGTCTTCAAGCCAGACTCAGGCTGGATGGGCATTCAGACACAGAGCACCTTCAGATTGAGTGCTGTCTTCTCAGAACTCTTTTGCCCTTTGCAAAATACGGCATGTGGCCACCCTGGTTGAGTCCCATAGCAGGGAAAATGCCCTTTAAGAGGGAACTGTTGTAGAAGAGCTTAGCTTGGTGGCAAAGACATGCTTTTCCTGCAAATGCCCCAGGCTGCCCGGAGTGGGAGCCAAGGTGGCTTCCGACAATGAACAAACACATTAAAAACATTAAAAACACTTAAAAAAACATTAAAAGTATATAAAATCATAAAACACTTAAAACAATATTCAATTTAGAGCAAGTTAATAAATAAAGCTACTCAGCTTATGTAAAACCTGTTTGAAAAGAAAATTTTTTACCTGCTGGCAAAAGGAAAACAGGAAGGGAGCATGCTTAGCCACTGGTGGAAGGGCATTCCACAGGGTGGGAGTAGCCACTGAGAAGGGTCTCTCCCGTGTCCTCAGTGGAGATCCTGGGATGATGGTGGGACTGAGAGAAAGCCTTTCCCAGCAGATATTAGGGCTCTAGCTGGTCTGTACACTAATTGTGATGATCTACTTCTAGTCACTGTAAATACTGAGGTAGATGGACCAGTGATCTGGCTGAGTGGAAGATAACTTGCAATGTTCTGCTAGAAGCATCACTAATATTAAACAGTAGTGGCTCTGATATCATTGGGGTGGTGGATCTACTCCAGTGATTGTTTCACAGAATAGGTTCAGCACCTTGGACAGCTCCTTTAAAGTTCACACTGAAATACAAGTGTAGATTCTTTTCTCCAATGACATTGAAGCCATCAGCCCCATCGCTGATACTAATTTTAAAAGATACTTATATTAAAGGAAACTTCTGCTGTTTTACTGCTCAAGACTAATTCATTCAAAACAGTTTGATTAACTAAACACAGATGCTGCAAATTGCTGGTCTTTAAATCTTTTTAAAAATTAGTTTTTAGTATAAGTGGTTGTGAAAATGGCACATGGTAAGTGCCATCCTTTAAAAAGTATTCCTCCCTGTGCGACGAAACAGAGGAATGTCTTCTGTATAATAGTTGTTTCAATGAGAGTGCACCATCTCTAAAAAAAAAAGTATTGTTTTCTTCAGAACTGTTCTTTCTTATATGCAAATATATGCAGACTTAAGCAAAGACTTAATCCATATTCAGCTAAAACTCATATCTTTAATTTACTAAGCTTTCGTTAATTGGATCACAGCCTTAATTAAGAGATAAGGTTTCAAAGACCATGGAATGTCTCTTGTGGGGCATAGATACAAAAACTCCAGTCTTTTCTCCAGGATGGAAGGCTGTCCAGCTTTGTTCTTCTTCTTCTTTTTTAATCTGAGACACTGCATTTCAGTCAGTGCTGGAAGGGAAAGAAAAAAGAGAAATGTGAGGGATAGAGCAGACTCAACTTTTTGCCACCCACCCACGAAATGAGGAGACCACACACAGGGCTTGGGTTGAACTAAGGGCAATTTATTAATATGCCTAATTAACATACAATGGTAATGAACATGACCTTGAACTTGGACTTGGACTTGACCGTGCACATGGCTTCATGTTTATTCTAAAAGGGGGGGCACCAACCTGGGTGGACCAGGGCAAGAGTCAGCCTCAGACCATCTCCCCTGGCTGCAGGACGAGATACCAGGCCCCAAAGTCAAGCCCAGAAGGTGGACCATGACCTTGGCCGGCCCCTGTCTGGAAGGTGCGCCTGAAATCGAGTCCCCCGGGCTCAAGCCAGTAAGGGCTAGTCCCGGGTCCTCCTCAAGGATAGTCTTTATCCTGCACCAAAGGGTGCCATAGGTACACACCGAAACCCATGGACCCCCCCCTTACCGGCCATGGATAAGGACAAGCGTCCGCTTAGTCCTTATCCCCCAACTCCCCTCCAGGATGACTCTAATTCCTTCTTGCAAATCGCACAGAAATATTTCAGTGCCCTCGGTTGATAAGTGTACCCCATCTGGCCTGTACAGCTCCGTTTTGTCAAAAACAATGTCATTGTGTGGAATAAAGTAACCCAAGCCCTGCCTCATGGCTTTGCGAATTTCCCGGTTCACCCGCCGGCGGGCAAACTCCAATGGCCGAGGATCACCTCCCCACCCCACACTCTCCTCTGAACCAGTGCTGACCAAGCAATGGAAGTGTGAGGCCATGTGTCTTGGATGTGCTGCATGTCTTGAATGGCCTGAAGAATCAAGGCCTTGCCTTTCAAAAGTCCAAGGTCATTACCCCCCAGGTGAATGACCAGCACGTCAGGCGGAGGCCCACAGCTCTCTCCATACAGCGTAGGTAACAAACCATGCCACCGAAGGCCCCTCCTGCCCAGCCATTGTATGGAAGCACGATCTCCCAATGCCAGGTTCGAGCCCAGGTGACTGCCACGAGCATGCCGCTCCGCCCAGAAAATGAAACTGTGACCACAGATCAGCACTCGCTTCCTCCCCGAAGCAGGTCGTTCTGAAAAGACAAAAAACCTTAGCGCTGTTGGATCGGCCTAACATAGCGCCGATATGCCGGAGACTTCCATCTCCCAATCCTCTGAATATCTCCGGCCGTTAAGCCCATCCAGGCCGCAGTGGAAGCCGCCCCTATGCGAAATGAATGTGTGCCAAAGTTAATGCCCTGTAGACCCAAATGAACTAAAGCCTTCTTCGTTATGGTCCAGAATTGGTACCTGGTAAGCGGTGACTTATCAGCATGACAAAAAAGAGGCCCCTCGTGTGTTCCCCGGTCAGCAGTGTAAGCTCTGATAGCTCTGACAGGGCATAGTGCCGGGTCAGAGCACCTCTGTAGTGTGACCACAACGCCCCGCTTGGTCTGGTCCGTCTTGGAGCCCCTTATGCGCAGACTTACCCATTGCCCACCCCAGGTCAAGTCCCGAAATTCCAATGCCCTGCCCAACTGGTCCCTTTTGCTCTGCACTACCAGCTCACTCACCCGTAGAGCCCCGAAAAAGGCCGTAAGAGCCGCTGCATGAAACAATGTAGCCTCATACGGTGAAGAGCATAATACCCACCACGCGTCACCCAAACCCTTCAGGATGTTCGGGGAAAGCGGCTGTCTGCCGTCCCGGACCGTCCCCTTGTGCCGGGTCCACCCTTCCAAAAACTTGCGACCCGAAAATCACCGGTAAGGTCAGGGAAGCCCCTTAACTTGGACCAAAAAGCCAGGGCCGACAATCGAGATCAAATAGATTGCGGAGATAAATTAGCTTGCTCAAGGACAACACAGAATTGGAAAATATGATCCACCGGGATTGACCACAAGTCCTGCAACCCTTTAGCCCCCCGAAAACTAGCAAATTCCTCAGATGACCTTAAATAGCTCTTTTTGGTACTGGGCGCAATTGACATACCAATCATCCGTGCTACCTCACCCCGCCAAGGGTCCACAGCTTGGAGGGCATTGGTTCTGGAAGAGGTGCTGCATTCGGTGCCAGCTCCCTGAAACGATCCATCTGCATATGAGAGAGAGAGTCAGCCAAGGAATTATCTACGCCTGCCACGTGTACAGCTGTAAAGACTATGTTATAACAGAGACATTGCAGCGTGAAAACCCGGACCAAACGCATGACGCGCTGTGACCTAGAGGAAAGAGAGTTAATAACCCTGACTGTAGCTTGGTTATTGCACCAGAAATGCACCGATGCATTCGCCAACTCACGTGCCCAGATGTGAACTGCTACCAGGATTGGAAAGAATTCCAGGAACGTGAGATCTGCTGTAAGGCCCGTCTCCACCCAACTCTCAGGCCATCTCTGCGCACACCACCTACTCCTGAAGAAGACTCCAAAACCGATGGAACCTGCTGCATCCGATGCAATCTGCAAAGCATCATAGAATCATAGAATCATAGAAATGTAGAGTTGGAAGAGACCGCAAGGGCCATCCAGTCCAACCCCCTGCCATGCAGGAAAACCCTCAAAGCACTCCCAACAAGTGGCCATCCAGCCTCCGCTTAAAAACCTCCAATGAAGGAGACTCCACCACACTCCGTGGCAGCACATTCCACTGCCGGACAGCCCTGACTGTCAGGAAATTCCTCCTGAGGTTCAGGCAGAATCTCCCCTCCTGCAGCTTGCATCCATTGCTCCTTGTCCTGGTCTCAAGAGCAGGAGAAAACAAGCCCACTCCCTCCTCGACATGACATCCCTTCAAATATTTAAACATGGCTATCATGTCCCCTCTCAACCTTCTCTTCTGCAGACTAAACATACCCAGCTCTCTAAGTCTGTCCTCATAGGGCATGGCTTCCAGGCCCCTCACCATTTTGGTTCCCTCCTTTTGGACCTGCTCCAGCTTACCCCATATCCTTCTTGAATTGGGGTGCCCAGAACTGGACACAGTATTCAAGATGAGGTCTAACCAATGCAGAATAAATGTCCCAATACCTCCCTCGATCTAGACACCATACTCCTATTGATGCAACCAAGAATTGCGTTGGCCTTCTTGGCTGCCGCATCACACTGCTGACTCATGTTCAGCTTGTGGTCTATGAAGACTCCTAGATCCCTTTCACACGTACTGTTAGCCAGCCACGTGTCCCCATCCTATATTTCTGCATACCATTTTTTCTGCCTAAGTGTAGGACCTTACATTTCTCTCTGTTGAAATTCATTTTGTTAGCCTTGGCCCAGCTCTCCAATCTGTCCAGGTCCTTTTGAATTTTGATCCTATCATCAGGTGTATTAGCAACCCCTCCCAATTTGGTGTCATCTGCAAATTTGATCAGCGTGCCCTCTATTCCTTCATCCAAGTCATTAATGAAGATATTGAACAGCACCGGGCCCAGGACAGAACCCTGTGGCACCCCGCTAGTCACTTCTCTCCAGGATGAGAATCTGCCATTGGTGACCACCCTTTGGGTACGGTAAAGTCAACCAGTTACAAATCCACCTGCCAGTAGCCCTGTCCAGTCCACATCTTACTAGCTTCTTTGCAAGAATGTCATGGGGAACTTTGTCAAAGGCCTTACTGAAATCAAGATATACTATGTCCACAGCATTCCCTTCATCCATCCCTAACTTTGATTTCGTCTAGCCAAAATGAGACCCCGTTGAACCCCTCCAGGAACTCCTGCCACACCTTCAAGTCCAATTTCATTTCCCTGGTAACTCTAATCCTATGATGCGGCCTGGTGACCCCCTTAGTGGCATCGCACAACCGCCTAAGGAACTCCCTGCTGGGCGCCACTACCCTGCAGGCAAAGTTCAAATGTCCAAGTATCTCCTGGAATTCCCTAAGAGTTGCCTTACGTCTGCCAAGGAAATCTGCTACCCGTGTCCTCAAATCCTGAACCTTGGCCACAGGCAATTTACAGGACTGATTGACTGTATCCAATTCTATGCCTAGAAATGTAAGCTGCTGCGCAGGGCCCTCTATCTTCTCGTGAGCCAAAGGTACACCCAACTCACCCATAAGAGATGTGAATTCGGCCAACAGGAAACCACACTGCCCTGAACTCGCTCGACCAACAAACAAGAAATCGTCCAGGTAATGCACTATGCCCCGAAGGCCTGACTTCTTCTTGATGGCCCATTCCAAAAAGGTGCTAAACGTCTCAAAGGCAGAACACGACACGGGAGGGCGCGATCGACATAAAAACTTCCTTCAAATGCAAAGCCCAAAAGTTCAAAATCAGCTGGGTGAACTGAGAGCAGGCAGAAAGCCGACTTGATGTCCGATTTAGCCAATTCTGCTCCTACTCTCTGCCTACGCACCACTCGAACTGCTGCATCAAAGGAAGTGTACCTGACCGAACACAACTCAGCAGGGATAGCATCATTAACGGAGTCTCCTCTAGGGTAAGACAAATGGTGGATCAACCTAAACTCACCTGGTGCTTTCTTAGGAACTACACCTAATGGGGAAATCCTAACATTGGGAGTGGGAGGCTGGTCGAAAGGGCCCAAAACCCTGCCCTCTGCTACCTCCTTCCTAATTTTTTCCCTTACTACGTGCTCTTTGCCTATAACTGACCTAAGGTTACTAGCCATAAAGAACCTATGAGGCCCCACACTAGGAATCCTAAAACCTTCGGTAAAATCCTCCAACAGATATTGTGCCGCAGCTCGGTCCGGATAATCACGGAGCCAGGCAAGCAGCCTATCCACCTTAATTGGGCTGGGACCCTTTGTGAACTGATGTCTGAGGTCCAGGCTCCCATTTTCCACCTCCTTCCTTGAAACCTGTCCCTCCTCCTCTCCCCTTGTTGCAGTTGCGGGCGGAATGCTGTACCCAGCAGATCCCGCAAAGGTGCTTGTATCTACAGGGGCGCCTGGCACAAAACCCTTGGGTCCCAAACTCCTAGCATAATTGTGTCTGCTCCGGCGAACCCTGGGTGCGGTTAGCCCCTCCAGACTTATTAATCCGCACCAGGTGTCCCGATGGTGACCTCTCCCCGAAAACAGGGCGAGCCGGTGTTAATGTCTGCATCCCCCAATTCTGTTATGATCTTGTCCCAATGCAGGTTGGGCTGCTTTGCAGCCCGCATCCTAAACTTCTCATCATAATGGAGCCATCCATTCCCTGCAAAATCAGACTGCGCCCTGAAAATCGTATTCAAATACACCAACATGGAATGTGCCCTAGAAGGCTGAGCCTTAACAATAACATCCATGTAAATAAGATAGCCCGTAAACCAATTATTCCAGTTCTTATCAATCCTACGGTTCTTCAATTTCTCCTTTTCAGTCGCATCCAGCTCGTCCTTCTCCTTTTTGTCTAACTCCCGATACAAAAGAGAGAACAAATCAACATATTCTCCCTTCCGTATCTTCTCAATCGTAGCTGTAGCAAGGTGTTCATCCAAAACCCCTAACTGCCCCTCAGCCTCTGGATCGGGGCCCACAGCCCTGTCCTTATCCTTATCTGACTCGCGTGATCCAACAACCACTGCCTGCGTAGAACCCGTGGCCTCCTGGGACTGGCTTACCTCCCCTTCCTACTGCTGTGAGGCTGAACTATTATCCCCTGAGGCCAAAGGAGAAGAGGATGCCAATGGTGCCAGAAAACCTCCAGGAGGGGCCCACACCATGTTAGGGAAGGTCCATGGCCATGCCCAACCAACATTGTAATCCCCGTAGCCACCATACTCACCCGATACATCCTCCCCTGTCGCCTCTCCCGATGGCCCAGGTTCCCAAATGTTGCGTGGCACAGCCCAAACTTGTTTCCAGCTCCCTGGACACGATTGACTCAGCCTCTTGCCCACTCTGTCCTTTTCAATGACATCTAACCGCGCCAGAATCTGGTTAATTGCACGCACAGGCATGGGTACTGTCTGCTCATCACTTTCCCCACCCCGTCCTGCTGACTGCCTGTTCTTCTCAATAGCCTGGAGCTTCTCAAAGATGGCAGCCACCATACTCGAACCCGCATCCTCATCCGAAGATGAGGCCACTGGCACCAAAGCTCAGGATGCCCTAGCATGCTTGGGCCTCTTGGCTGGCGTGACTACCCTGGCTGCAGCGGCCCCCTTGGCCGGGGTGGCCTTCTTGGTGGGCTGCCTTCCCGAAGCCCCTGGAGCCTGCTTAGAGGCCATTGGACCTTCTGAAAAACCCAAACTCAGTAATCCCCCTTCACGCAACCGTTTTAAGCCCCAGACGCCCCTGCTAGATGTCCCAGGGCCTTCCCTCCCCCCTTCGCCTAATGCGCCGAAAGGTGCTCCCGCGTGGGCCCGGCTGCAACTAAAAAACACCCCTGTCTGCCTCAACAGTACCTACGCAAGCCGGGGGGAGGCGAACAGGAGGGAGGATGGGGGAGAGTGGTCGAATGCCGATCTACTAAACCCGATTCCTCCCTCTCGCACTCCGCAGGACACAAAGCCGGGCGGAGGTAGGGCAATCCTAAGGCCTGAGCTCCTTCCGAGCCACCCCCTCCCTTCCTCCTTACCCGGGCGGCTGCTGAGGCGGCCGCCTCTTCTGTCCTTCTCAGCCCTGCTGCACCGCAAGGAGGGGGAGGGACGCCAGCAGCGCGCCGCTCAGCCAACTCCAGCGAGGGTTGCTCCCCGCCGCAGCCACGAGCCGACGGGAAAGTCCCTAAGCGGCCAGCGATGCCTCCAGGAGCTGGAGGTGGCGCCAGGGTGGGTAACCACCCGTTCCCGCACCATCGCTGAACCACTAGGCCGCTAAGATGGCACCCGCCGACCACGTGGTCGGCTGTGCTCCAAGCAGCGACGTCCGTCCTCCTCGCTGGAATTCCAAGAAAGAGGCTGGAGGGGAGGCGGGGCAACCCTAAATAAGCCTTGGCGCCCCGCCCCCTTCAGCCTGTGCTCTCCTCTCGTGGGAGGACGGCAAATGGCATCCCCCCACCACCACCCGCTTCACATGGGTGGGGGTGGTCGGAGTCTACTTAAAAAGAAGAGAGATGGCATTAATTAGGGGAAGTCTCTTGGGTTTACTTTGTCCTGCAATTGAAATTTTCAGATCTCAAGTTCTTTAAGTTCCAAATACACTTGGTCCTCTGCATTTATGGGGGTTGGGGAAGAAAACCCTCATGAAAGTGAAAAAACCACATATCTATACGCCCTCCCCATATTTAACTCTCTCTTTCTCTCTCACACACATACATACACACAAATACAATCTACAGGTTCAACCCACTGAAGATTCAAATGTGCAAGGCACAATACATTTTAATCCATGGTAGGGAGCGTGCTACCCATCCAGTTCTACTTTTGAGGTAGTGGCGTTCCTTCGCAAAGCATAAGAGGGTGGCTGGTGGGGCTTGCTGCCATCACCACTGCTGCCTTATGGCACTTAAAGTAGGGACTTATGCCTCATGCCCATGGTCTCTTGCAGGCTCTCTCAGTCTTGCGAGGATTGCAGAAGGACTGCAAATGCGAAGGGAGATTTACAAGTCCCTATTAAAAATGGAGTAGGGCAGCAGAGGGGGCAGCAGCAAATAATCCATGAATACAGTGGCCCCTTGACTTTTGTGAAGGTTCAGGGTGCAGAACCCTCGCAAAAGTCAAAAAACCATAAATAACTCCCCCCTGCCCAAGGTAGCACTCCCACTCCCACTCCCTTCCAGGTCTCCCTCTCCATTCGCCTGCATTTTTCCCAGGTGTGCTGCTTTCCTTCCAGGCATGAGCCAATACACAAGTGAATGGGAAGGGGCAGCCACATGCCCAAAGAAGGCCTGTGTGCACACCTTCCCCCTCATTTGCTTGTGTTTCACTCAGGCATGCTGTCTTCCAGGTGCCTGGGCGATAGGCAAGTGGGTGGGCAGGGGCAGCCATTTGCCTGGAGAAGATGCATGCATGTGCATTTCCCCCATTCACTTGCGTTTTGCCTGGATGTGATGCCTTCCAGGCACCTGGGTGATAGACAGACAAATGGAAGGGGGCAGCAACATGACTAAAGAAGTTAACTGTGCAGGATTACCTTTTGCCCAGGTCCATGGAAGGAGTACGCATGTGTCCAGGGACAAAAGCAGGGGAATGGGAAAGAACAGTGGTTGGGAGACAAGTGAACCCCTCGTGAATAATCAAGTTCACAAAGGTCAAATCTGTGAATGTGGAAGGAGGACTGTAACCAGATCCGTGAATGGTAAACCAGCAAATGATTGTCCTCTGACTGTGTACACAGAAATTCAAGAATTTTGGCGATGCATTTTGATGTTCCAGCATGGTATAGTGCTTTGAAGGTTAGATTGGGACTCTGGGAGACCAGAGTTTGACTCTGCATTTGTCCATGGAAACCCACTAGGTGACCTTGGGGAAGTCATACACTCTCAAACTCAGAGGAAGGCCATGGAAAACCCCCTCTGAAGAAATGTTGCCAAGAGAACCCAGTGACGAGTCTCCATTTAGTCAGAAACAATATGAAGGCAAACGCAACAAGAAACTAAATTCACCCTTGTCTGTATTGGTCATGTTCAATAGGTACAGCTAGTCCTTGCAGGGAAAGGAGTGTATTGCACCTGCCTGCTGTTCAGGTATTGACCACTGAAGATCCTCTCAATAAAAAAGAGGTGGCAAATTTAATTCAGCACTGACATGGTTGGTTGCCCTGTGATTCAAAGCTAGATGTTTAAGAATTAAGCACAAAGCCTGGGTGGATGAATCAATCTCTTTTTTTTTGGTATTTTCCTCTGTTGACCCCCCCCCCCCATCTTAAGTTATTTCAACCCAGACCTTATGTGAATTAAAAGTTAACTGGGAAAAAAAATCACCCATCCATAGATGACATGCCATTCAAATCTGAGCATTAATGTCAGAGGTTTGTCAGAACCACTCAAGCAAATATAGGAGATAACAATGAGTCCCATTTGACATTCGTGGACCTTGTTGTGTGCTATTGGCTGAGCACAGGGAAGGCAGAGATACAACTGCTTACACATTTCCTGGGCCAGTATTTATTATGACAGTTAATGCAACTGCCACAGGTAGTGGATGCTGTAAAGCCAGAGAATGGTGGTGAGATGTTGGAGGACAGAACTCTGTTACATGGCTTGCTTTCTGCATTCTATATTAGCTTGCAGCGTACAAGTGAAGCGGAAGACTCTGTTACCTTGCCAATGTTGAGGTCAAATTCATCAGCTCATCCCCTCTCTGTATGTAGAATTGATCTGTGTAGGTTAAGGGAAGTAATAGTACCACTCAGTTCAGTTTTGGTCACACCTCACCTGGAGTACTGTCTCCAGATCTGGGCACAATTCAAGAAGGATAATGACAAACTGGGATGTGTCCAGAGGAGGGTGACCAAAATGGTCAAAGGCCTAGAAACCATCCCTAAGGAGTAGCTTAGGGAGCTAGGTGTGTTTAGCCTGGAGAAAAGGTAAGAGGTGACATGATAGCTACGTTTAATTATTTGAAGGGATGTCATAAGCAGGATGGAGCAAGCTTGCTTTTTGCTGCTCCAGAGACTAGGACATGGAGCAATGGATTAAAACTACAGGAAAAGAGATTCCACCTAAGCATTAGGAACAATTTCCTCACGCAAAGAGCTATTTGACAGTGGAATACACTGCTTCAAGTGTGATAGGGTGTCCTTCTTTGGTTCCTTTTAAATACAGCCTAGACAGCCATCTGTCAGAAGTGCTTTGATTATGTATTCGTGCATGGCAGGGGGTTGGACTGGATGGTCCTTGTGGTCTTTTCCAGCTCTGTGATTCTATGAGATGTACTCCATCTTCTTTTCCTCCTAGAACAAAATGTCTTGGGAACATCAGAAGGACAACAGTCATGGGGGTAACCTGCTGACATAGCCAATTCATATGCCACTGTTAGCTTTCTGAGTGGACAAGCCATCATTTTGCCAATGTTTTAGATATTACCAGAAGTGCCATTGGAACAGCACCTTGTAGAGCTTCCTACTCCTCTGAGGGTTATGTGTGTCCCTCAGGGTTAGCAAAGATGATGTTAGAATCAAGAACTTGGGAAATAACTTTTTCATACTACAACTCCCAGAATTCCCTCAGCCAGCATGGCCAGTTCTGGTGAAGTCTTGAGAAGGCAGTTGGACTGGAGTTCCTAGAATCCCGCAGTTCACGTGGACAATGTGGCTTAAGGGTTTTGGGAGCTGTGATTCAAAAACTTAATTTCACAAGACCTGATCAAATTGTTGATGTTCTTTTGTATCATCTTCTTTTCCTTGTATCTCACCATCATTAAACTTTCATAGTCCTCATAAATTTGCAGCATTCAGAAACACAAATCAAGATTTCTGTTCATCAAGTGGCATTCAGTATTGGGAGCTATATTTGACAATACCATTTATCTTTTTTTTTTAATTATTTGCAGAATGTGACTCCTTTCCAAGTCGCTGTGCGAGATGACAACTGCATCATCATTTCCCTTGAAAATGCAGATGTGGTGAACTCAGTCTCATCGGTGTATGTTGTGAAGATCACTGGTGAATCCAAGAACTATTTTTTCCAGTTTGATGAATTCAACAGCACTTTACCTGCACCCATAGTTTTCAATGCCACCTACCATGGCCTTTATTACATAGTGACTCTGATGGTGGTGAGTGCAAATATGGTTTCCAAGCCAGCACGATCAATCACTGTGTTAACCAGTAAGTATTTTCTTTTTAATTTAATGGAAGTTGGGCTGTCTGTGTCTTTTCTCCAAAAATCACTGATGTTAACATTTGTGCTGATTCTTTATAATGATGCCAAATTGGACTGAAGACAAGTATAAAGAAACTCATAAAGAAAGAAAAAGAAACTTATAGGACGTCCATCAGAGCTTACACACCAAAGCTGGCAGAAGACCGACCCACCAGCAAATTCAGCACTAGTTCAACTTTCAGTCTTGTGTCCCATTTTTCTCAGATGGGCTACTCATGTTCTCTAAATTTTAATGGTTAGTTTGTCCTCCCCTTCTTTAAAAAAAAAAATTTTTTTTTTTAAAGTCCAAACAGCTATATTTAGGGAGATGGAAATTTCTTGGTGACCTTATGGATAGCAATGGAATAACACTATGCTTTTGTGTCAAACTTGCAAAATCAGATGATGATGATGATGATGCCAACAGCAATGACAGCAACAGTAATGACAATTATGACAAGTATGCTTATCCTTCAAGAGCAAAACTATATTCAAGCTAGGACTTGACCAAAATGTCTGCACTACTTTAAAAGTACTGTCGGACACGATAATGAACTAAACATACTTAATTATTAATATGTATTCATATGCAAGGTGTATTGTAGTAATAATAATCATAATTAAAATTGTAAAATGGGTATTACCTATTTCCTTTCATCCTTTATTGTGTCCTTGGATCGTAGTTAATTGCTGTAAAGTTAACTTTGACTGTTGTTGACCCTATCAGTGAGAGACCTCATAATCACCCTGCTATCAACAGACCTGCTCAGGCATTGCAAACTCAGACGGTCAGCTGTGGCTTGCATGATCAAGTCTATCCGCGTGTAGTGTAGTCTTCCTCTTTTCATGCTGGCTTCTACCTTAGAGAACATTATTGCCTTTTTTCTAATGAATCATGCCTTCTCAAGATACATCCAAACTACAACCATCTCAGTTTAGTCATCCTGGCTTCTAGGAAGAGTTCAGGCTTGATTTGCTCTTGAACCCATTTAGTTGGCTCTTAGATACTGCTGCTTTTAAATTTAAATTTAGGATATGTGAAATTGATTTAATTATTATTAATAATAATTAAATTTGCTTCATGTGTCTTTGTCCTTCACATTTGTCCTTCACTTTTTTTTATGTCCTTCAATGCCTCATCTTTTCAGATAGATATAACTGGGAAAGCAAAGAGAACACTCAAGAGGGAAACTGCAATGCAATGAACTGTTTCTTGGGAACATGTCCCACAGACTTCTAAAGACTGTTTAGATAAAATCAATGAACCATGTATGCTAGGAAATGAGGTGGAGATGTTTCACTATTGTTTTATCAGCTTTCAGTGTTATCATTCATGATAATCTTCTAGATTCTTTGGCTAAAATGGAAGCATAGGCCGTCATGATAATTCATGATGATTTTCCTGCTTTTTTGTCCTGTGGTATCTCAGAGAAATCCTCATGGTGTTGAGCATCAACATGAAACTGTGGGTGGTGAAAATTGTCTGAAGATCTGGAATTCACTATTAGCAGCAAGTTGATAGTGAACAGGCTTCTTTCTATTTTCTGCCTTGGGACAGGTTCTAAAACAATTGTCTAAGATCAATAGAAACTAGTATGTGAGCCAAGCCAAAACTGAATGTTAGTGCAAGTGAAATAGAAGTGTGTTTGCCCAGAAGAACTGCTGATCCATCAGTGGCTTTCATCTGTATCTAGAGAAGGTTGCTGTAGCCTTCAAAAGTCAACCTTGCCATTTGAGAATGGGTCTTGTCCTGAATTTCCAAGATAGCAATTGTGGTATGGGTGCCTTTACCCAGCTCACACCAAGGTATCAACTGCCCTTGTTTCAGGTACCAACCTGAGCACGGTCCCACAATATGCTGTATGTTTAACAACGTTCCAAGAGTGTGAAGAAACTTTAGCATGTTCAAAATGTAGTGTCAAGATTCTTAACTGGCACTGGAATTTTTGGAGCATGTGACTCTTCTTTCGTATCCACTCTACTGGTCCCTGGTCTGTTTCTGAGCACATTTCAAAGTGCTGGTTATTTGCCTCCAGAGCAGTGGTTCTTTGATCAGATTCATTAGATTCTGAAATGGTTCTTTTTTTTTTTTTTTAGGTCATGGAACTCTTTCAGAATCTGATGAAAGCTGAAATTCCTCACCACCACCAGTGCACATAATCATTTAAATACATGGTTTTGCATACAGTTTATTTTATTGCATTGGAAATTAATTTTAGATGGGAATGAAAATACTGTTGGGCAATTGCAAATACTTGGGCAAATACTTGGGCCGTTTCCACACTACACTGTTATAGAGTTATTATTCCACTTTCAACATTCTGTGGAATCTTGGGGTTTGCAGTTTAGGGAGAGCCATTTAGAATTTTCAGCCAGAGATCTCTTTGGCCTCAGTTTACTACAGACCCCAGAATTCCACAGGATGTTGAAAGTGGAATAATAGCACTGTAACAGCATAGTGCAGAAATGGCCAAAATCTACAGTATTCATGATCCCTATGCAACCCCTATTTTATGGGCTACATAGCAACTGTGAAAGTGCCCTGAACCCCACTTACTGGTAAGCAGCTGCTGTGATCAACAGAGGTCTGTTCTCCTGTCAGCAGCTGCCTGATGTTCTGATTCCCCTTCCTGCAAGCAGTCTCTGGTACAATGGGGATTTGAGACAAGGGTCCTTTTTCTGTCTGTAGTGCCAGTGATAATTCACAAGAGGGGGTAGGAATGTCAGGCAGCTGCTTCTCAATTGACAAGGGAATGGACTCTTGTCAGTCCCAGTGGGTGCTTACCAGTAAGTGGGGTTTGGGTGAGTCATTCCAAAATTCACAGCGTATCAACATTGTTACAGTGCTATGGTTGTGTAGGATTCCAGTGTACATTTATGCCTTAAAACTTACTGTGACAGGAAAAATTCAAAGTAACAGGAAAGAAATAAAAGTATTCTTTTTGCATCTAGCTCATGGTCCCACCCTCATGAGAAGCCCATCTACAGACTCTATGTTAAGAACCTAAAGTTCTCTATGACTTACAATCAAAATCTTTAAATGACCATCTTCTCTTCTACAACCCTTCCTGTATGCTGAGATCAGCAACATTATTTTTTTTTGTAAATAGAAGCTTGGCTTTTAAAACTATGTGGCAGTCTTTACAGCTACCTGCTATCCAGTCTCAGCTATGCTAAATTTCCATACTTCTCAAGTAATTGCCAATCCTTGATCCAACAAGATATTGATGTGAGCAGTATTCTAGTCCTTTGCTCCCATTATTGTCCTGGTGCTGACTGGGGGCTCTATTTCGTCCTAGAAAAGAAAAGGCATCCTTTACTCCAGGAGCAAATAAAGAGGAGGGAGATAGAAGGGAGCTGTGGCAGAGGTTAAAGAATAGAAGCTTTACTCCATTAGTGAGTCCCAGTTATCACTGATCTGTTAAACAGATGTGAACATTTTACTTTAACACCTATATAAGTTTCATGGATTTTATTTATTTATCTATCTATCTATCTATCTATCTATCTATCTATCTATCTATCTATCTATATCCTGCTTCTCTCCCATATAGAGCCCTGATGGAATAGGTCCCCAGCTGGGAGCTAAGTCTAGCAGCTGGATTCAACCTTAATTATCTTCCACTTCCTCCAGTGTCAAAATCCAAATCCCTAACCCTCACCTGCATTTCTTATGCACAACCATGTTTCAGGAGCCCATTGTGTGGCTAACATTCCATCTAGTCTGGACTACAGATGGAGGGAGACTAAAGGAAGCCAGAGAAGCCAACTAGTTTAACTGAGACCAAGCAGAAGGAAGCACTAAAAGGCAGAGAGTAAGAATAGAGGAGAGGCAAAAGGCATTGCCAATGTTCACCAACATTTCAACACTTAAATGCCATGTCTTTACTATTGTGATCCTTAATTACCTCTGTCACCATGGCAACCCATACGGCAATTTTTTTTTTAAAAAAATCCACTACTTCCCCTGCACCATATGGCTCCCTGTCTGTTAAAGATCATTGGCGCATTGAGACCATATGAGAACATATTGATGAAGTACCTGCCTAATTGAGCTACGGCTGAGCCCTGGAAGCTTGGCATGCTGGTTCGATCCAGACAGGCCCTGCCACTGCCACATTCCAAGCCTGTCCACCGGCATTGGCTGTTCTGGGATTCAGCAAATGAGGCCGCTGAGGAAGCCCGACTCGGTGAAATAAACGATGTCAAAGCAATTGGTCCCTTATCTGTCCTTTGGCATTTTACAGCAGCTCCTTGGGACCTACACAGATGTTTGCAAAAGGATCACACGTGATTGTTGTGTTTCTTTTTGGCTGTGCAAGAAGAGCACAGAGAGTGAGAACAAGAACTCAGCTCTACTTGTAGCGCACAGCAAATACATGAGGCTTAAACTGTATTGCTTATGAGGCCTCAACTGAATTCATAGATGAAGATTTCAACAACCTTCACATCTGTTTTATAGATTCTGTTCCCTCCCCAACTCTCTGGTGTTAAATGCTTTCACATTAGAGTGGAAGACTGTGACTGACTGACCAGTGTGTCTGCTCAGTTTGCTACTTGCTATAGCAACTTTGAAGCCTCTCTGCTTCTTAATTGTTGTTGTTTTAAAATTTTTAAATCAGACTTGGCCTCTTCAGGTGGAGATTAATTTCAAAAAGAGGATTGTCCTCTGTCAAGTTGGATATTTGAACACCCTGCTTTTTGTGCAGGGACAACCCAAACTCTCCTGCTACCTGAGACAAGAATCAACATGCTGCTCTATCACGTGGAAAGATGAGGACCTGGATGACCATGGACCTGTAAAGAAGTAGTAGTGGTGGTGGTGGTGGTGGCATCACCTGCATCTCCCAATGTCACAGAAAGAGTAAAGGGATGCAACAGCACCCTGTAGAGAGAAAGAGGAAGTACCCACACCCATCACAAAAGGAAGAGATGTCACCATCACCCCCAGTTCTGAAGAAGATGAAGAAGCAGACTTACCAGCTGGAGACCTGCAACAGATGCCTGAAGGGGAACCACACCCTCCTTCTATTTAAAAGATCAGTTCAAGATTGGAGCAGCATGAGGAGGAGGAGAGCCTTACCCCCCAGTCCCAGGGAAAGATGGAGGCTCAGGTGTCTGCCTCAGACTCTTCCCCTCAGACACTGTATGGGGTTGCAATCCAGGTCTTAGCAAGAGCACAGCTCAGGAACACTGTCATTAAACACAGCTGGGAATTTGGGATAAGAACACCGGTTCATTATTGAGAGCAATACTGTTCCTGGCTCTCAGCCCGATTCTCTTGTTCCTGGTTGATTTATGACTTCTGGATTACTTGACATCTTGACTATGGATAACCCCTGAACATCTGGCTCTGTTCAACAGCGTTCTTGACCTGCTTTATGCGTGCTACATCACATCTAACACTAAAACTTCGTTTCCTTCTGATCGCAGCTCACAGACTCTGAATACCTTAACTCTATTAGAGCAGGAGAGGATGCTGTCATGTCTCCACCCCAGTAGACACTATTCAGGAAATAGCTTGCCCTATGCAAAACCATCCTCTGAGGCAGTGGAGGTGTGAGGACACCACAGTAACATCTTCCTTCTTGGGACACTGCTGGGAATGCCTGCCTCTTGGGGTGTGGCAGGAAGATACAGGTACTGTTGTCACATCCTCATCATCCTCTTTCTGGAGTATGAGAGAGATTAGGCATTAAAAGCAGTTCTCTGAGCATGGGAAGGTTCATAGCACAGGTTCTGCCAAGACGGAAGGAAGGTCAGATTTGCCAGACTTGGTACCCCATCGCCTGAGGCAATTGCTTTACTGAAACTAATGGAAGCACCAGCTTGCTTTCCATGCTAAGATCCTCATGCGTTAATTCTGTAGTCAACCCCATAATTAATTATAATATTTAGATCGTGGGTGGGAATCATGCTGCCCTCCAGATGTTATTAGACTGAACTTTCCAGCATCCCTTACAATTACCTATAATGGTTAGGGCTAATGCCAGTTGTAGTTCAGTAACATTTGGAGGCCTGCCTGATTCTCATCTGTATCTAGAGAAATCACATGTCTTTATCAATTCCAAATAAGCTTGCAGATGTCATATTTTTGATTACCTAATGCTCTGCAATTTCTTAGACTGTCTGAGAAGCAATAAATACTGGTCGGTACAATACCATAGCCTACCTTGTCCCCATCTGACCATTTTATTAATCAAAACAACCTGCCATGTAGTAATCAAATGAGACTTTGTTATCACATGGGTTTCAGAACATTGGATGGCTCCTTTAAATTCTAGGCTAAAACCTGGTGTGGATCCACAGCCTCTCTCACATTGGAGTTCCCAACCTTCTCTGGAAAGACTGTCTGTCTAAGACCTTGGTGTATTATTGCCAGTTGTAGTGGGCAACAAGGTGCTAGGAAAGATGATTCTTTTTTTAAAAAAAAATGAAATCTGTACTATGAATCTTAGCCTGTTTGGTGATGCTTTCAAGAGTTTATGTTTCTTTTTGGAAAGCAACTGAAAACCTTGCAAGTAAAACAACACACATATTACTCTTCTTCTTCTTACTTCCAGAAGCTTAATTTTTAAGGCAAGACTAATTATAATACCAGGTCTGGGTCAAATCAATACTTACACTCTCTCTCTCTCTCTCTCTCTCTCTCTCATTCTCTCTCTCTCAATTTCTCTTTTGCTCTCTCTCCTCCCCACTTCATCCCCCCCCGTACCTCCTGATGCAGTACTGATCTTGTTCCTCGTCATAGGGCTAGTCATCCAGAGAGAATAAGAATTATATATTCATCCAATTGGAAGAGAGAATACACTCTACATACCACATACTTCCTGGGGAACACACATTTGTTCTGTTTCTAGAATATGAGTTGAAGGTGATAGCTAGTGTAGACAATGAAGCCATTGAAATATAGTCATCCCTCCACATTTGCTAGGGTTGGGGCACAGGACCCCCTATGAAAGTGGAAAAACCATGAAGAACTCTAGACCATCTCAAGCCATATTTAATACACAAAAAAGTATGATTACCATATTCAACCCACTGTGGATTTCTTTGAGGCATTGGAGTTTCTTCACAAGGCAAAAGTGGGTGGCAGGTGGGGCTTACTGCCACCTCCACTGCTGCCCGACACCATTTTTCATAGGGAGTTACTAGCCTCATTTGCAGATTCTCAGTCTCATGAGGCTTGCAGTCCCTTTTAAAAATGGCATAGGACAACAGCAGAGGCAGCAGTAGATAATCTGTGAATAATCAAATCTACAAAAATGAAACCCACAAATGTGGAGGGCAGACTGTAGTTCAAAATTTTCCATATCTTGGCTCAGTCATTAATCAGAATGGAGATTGCAGTCAAGAAATCAGAAGAAGACTAGGGCTTGGAAGGGCAGTTATGAGGGAACTAGACAAGATCCCAAAGTGTAAAGATATATAATTGAATATTGACGTTAGGATTGCCTATGCTATTGTATTTCCAGTTACTATGTACGCTTGTGAAAGCTGGAGATTGAATAAAGCTGATAGGAAGAATATCAAGTCATTTGAAATGTGCTAAAGAAGAGCTCTATGGATACCCTCAACTGCTAAAAAGATAAATGAATGGGTCCTAGACCAAATCAAGCCTGAACTCTCCCTAGAAGCTAAGATGATTAAACTGAGACTGTTATACATTGGCCATGTCATGAGAATGACTCACTAGTATAGTCAATAATGTTTGGTAAGGTAGAAGGCAATAGAAAAAGAAGACCACATTACAGATGGATAGACTCAATCAAGGAAGACACGGCCCTCAACCTGCAAGACCTGAGCAGAGCAGTTGATAATAGGTTAACTTGGAGATCTCTAATCCATAAACCATTACTCAAAGTTGACTTAATGGCAATTAACAACAGCAAAATGTAGTGAATGGGTTGCTGGAAAAAATAGTTTGTTGAAATCAGTGGGGAATTGCCTCCTTAGCCATAATGCTCCCAAGGCAGTTGTGGCTTCCCAGGGCTGTTGTGAAGAGGGAATGGGATGACCCCCTCCCCTCTGTCTGGGCCCATTCATAATCCATTGCTGCTCCTTAAAAAAAATTATTCCCATTTGCTTTCCTTGCTCCTTATACATGGGATGCTTTCTTGCCTTGCTAACATGCACAGTTTTCAGCTCCAGATAAAATCTTTAGGGGCTTGTAATGTTTAATCCAGACAAGAGGAAACCACTGCAAATCTAAATACTTCTACAGCTCAGAACCGCTGAAGAATTGTGACTTAATCAGCCTTCTCCCTGGAGGGTGAGAGAGGGCAATGCCTTTTCCATGTGAAGGACCCAAGTCCCAGTTTATTCAACCACTGTTGGGAGGGATGCTGTGAAGGGGGTGGAGTTCCTGAATCTGAGCCCACTAACCCATTAGAGTACTTCAACTTTTCCTTCAGCAGGGCACTTAAAGGTAAATACACTTTCTCTTGGGCTATGGTGTGGTAGGCAGAACAAAGGTTTAGGCTCTTTCTCTGACCCTAAAGGGTGAGGGAAGGATTGTTTTCTTCCATTGCTGCTGGCATGTTTCAGAAGCAGCACGGTGAATATACTGTCTCTACATGCTATTCATTAATTTGTGTTGATTTGCTAGCTGCTGTGTAAGGAAGATGTCAGGAAAGAGAGGCAGTTTACAGTGACTTCCACTTAATCTAATCATCGGATAATTAAATCAAAAGATCAAGACCAAAATAAATTGGTAATAAAAATGAATACAGCTTCCGTTCCTTATTTGATTTCTTCGAGGAAGAAGTAACAAGATAATGCAATCACTCACTCTATAAAGTTGCCGTAATTAGAAAATTGCAATGTGATTATTATAGCGTAGGAAGCCTACATAAGGCAGAATAATGAAAGAAAGCTACAACCCTCTGTGCTTTCACTCCAGTAGTTTGTGGGCAACTGGATTTCTTGAAATCAGAAGAAGGCAAATATTAGAAATGTGAGAGCCTCCTCAGATTACTGGAGGATCATCTGAGGGACCATGCTGGCTGGAGGATTCTGGGAGTTGTAGTCCAAGCTCTGGAAGAGGGAAGACCATAATGCATGGTACTAGTCAAAGGGACATGTGCATCCAGCCCTCGAAGTCTTGTTTAAATGTTGCACTGCTTGTATTTGTACACTCTACTTTGCTTCCAAGGAGCTCAAGGTCTTCTAATTCAACATGCACATGGTCCTTTTGTAGCCCCTGTGTCTTTTTACTCTCTCAACAATCCAGTGTGGAAGGTTAGACTGAGAGAATAGCTGGTCCAAGCTCATCTAGTGAGTTTAGGGCTCCAATCAGCCTAAGTAACACTGTCATTATGTTAGTGGCAAAAGAGGGATGAAGCCATCTCCATGCTCTGTAGATGGGACTTGCCTAAATGCAGCCAGTGAAACTCTTGTAACAAGAGACATTTTATTTATTTATTTATTTTAAATTAGAATGCTAACAAATACAACAGTTATAAATTCTCTGTTCATCTATGTCACTCGCCCTGGTCATTAGTCTAGCTGAAGTTTCTAAATATGTGATTGTGCCACGCTTTCTGCTTTGGTCAGATCCCACCTGGAATACTATGTCCAGTTCTGGGCACCACAGTTCAGGAAGGATGTTGACAAGCTAAAATATGTCTAGAGGAGGGCAACCAGAATGATAGAAGACCTGGAAACTATGCCCTATGAAAAGAGGCTTAGCAAGCTGGGTATTTTTGTCTTGGAGAAGAGAAATTTAAGAGGTGACATGATACTGTGTTTAAATATTTGAAAGGATGTCATGTGTATGGAGGATGGAGCCTGTTTTCTGCTGCTTCAGATATTAGGACATGGCGCAATGGCTTCAAGTTTCAGGAAAAGAGATTCCATCTAAATGTTAGGAAGAACTTCTTTACGGTAAGAGCGGTTCAACAGTAGAATGCGCTGCCTTGGAGTGTGGTGGAGTCTTCTCCTTTGGGATTTTTAAAGAGAGGCTGGCTGATGATCTGTCAGGAATGCTTTGGTGGTGTATTGCTGCATGGCAGGGGGATGGAATGGATGGCCTTTGTGGTCTCTTCCAGCTCTTTGATTCTATGGCCGTTTCCACACTAAACTGTTATAGTGCAATTGTTCCACTTTCAACATCCTATGGAATCCTGGGGTTTGCAGTTTAGGGCATTTAGAATTCTGAGCCAGAGAGCTCTTTGGTCTCAGTAAACTACAGACTCCAGAATTCCACAGGATGTTGGATGTAGAATAGTAGCACTATAACAGTATAGTACAGAAATAGCCTATGAGTTTACATTTCAAAGATAGTCCCACAAAAAATTATTGCAGTTGTTCAAACAAGGGATAATGGCCAGATCCAACACCTCCAGGAACAGACAGAGAATATTTATTGGCCTTATTTATGCAAATGTGGACCACTGAAACCTAAGCATCCTGATACAGGACTGAAACTAGGAATATAGTCCAACTGTGATCTTGAATTTTGAAGAGGAATGTGATTCCATCCAATGTACATTGAGTCCCTAATACCATTATCTGCCTTTTGACTGACCAGGAACAGCTCTGTCTTGTCTGAAAGGATCCCTTTTTTCACCCTTATTCAATCTATTACTGGTATCAGAAAGTGGCTTTGAGTCAGAAGAGCTTCCTTGCATTTAGATGATTGGAAAGATGGAGTTTATATCATGAGCATACTGCTTGCTTTAGACCCCTGAACTCTGAACAAACACTTCCTATGATTTGATGTATGTGTCTAATAGCATGGGGAACAAAATGGAATCCAGTGGGAATATCGTTGTAGGTTGCAATCAGAAGAAGGCAAACATTAGAAACGTGAGAGTCTCCTCAGATTGCTGGAGGATCATCTGAAGGGCCATGCTGACTGGAGAATTCTGGGAATTCATATACCAATTGACATTGGCCACAGTGTGAAAAAGGAGTCCTTCAGCATCACCTGCTAAAATCATCCCTCCAAGAAAGGAATAGAACCACCATAAAACAGTGCCTACAAAATTCGTTGCAGGTGGATGACTCAGGAAGCTAAAATGGTTGATACGCGCGACTAATAATAAGTTGCTATTAACAAGTTTGTATTCTACAAACAATACAAGTTTATATTCTACTGAAATAGCAAATGAAAGAGTTGATTTCCGTTAACTTAGCCATATGTTTACTGGTAACATTAATATATTTACCATATTAACAAATTACATGAAGCATGCATTTCTGTCTTTATTTAGGGCCCGTATTCCCAAATATGGGATTTTTCAACATCTTGTTCACTCCATAGGAAAGGAAAAGCTTCCCAACTCTCTGATAGGTGACATCCAGTATGAAAAGGGACACCTGCTCATCTTGTAAGAGAAAAGTTTTCCAGCCCTCCAGTATAATAAGGGATGCCTGGCAAGCCTACCTGAAAGCCACCATTTCAGTGTAGCAGCCCTTCCAAGATGATTCCAAGTCTGTGTCAACAGAGAACTGGGGGAGGAGCAGACACACATCCAACTATTTTCTTTAGTTGGACTCAGGATTCTTCAGAAGCCTCTTGAGGATGGCACTGTTGTATGTCCAGTTACAGGAAAACAGGTGGATGCATCTCTGCCGTTCCCCCTACTCTCCACTGACAAGGAAATGCCCATCTTGAGGGGACTGCCACACTGAAAGAGTGTGTTTTGGGGTGCACTTTGGTTAATGCATGCTCAGAACAGAATTCTACCCTCCTCAACAGCCAAGAAAGTGGGTTACAATGACATAAGTTGGACTTACAACCACTGTAACTCACTAGCAGCCTGTCACGCACAGGCCCTTTCCACACGGGGTAAAAAAAACGGCTTAGGACGACCTCATCCGGAGGTCGTCCACACCGTGGAGCGCGCTAGAGCGGTTTGAATAGTGGAGGTTCCACACCTCAAACCGTGCTAGCGCGGCCGCAAGGGGTGGCGCGGCGCGTTTTTTAAAAACCACATTTTATGTGGTTTTTACGAAACGCGAGCGCGCTAACCCGTTGCAGCGCCCCGTGTGAAACTGCAGGGACGCGCTAGCGCATCCCTGCAGAGCTGCCCGGGGGTGGGCTTCCGGCTGGCGCGCTGCCCTGATTGGCGGAGCGCCGCCGGAAGTCGCCGGCCGCCATTTTGGCCGCCGCCAAACACCGCCGAAACTCGCCAGCGTGTGGAGCGGCGAACGCGCGCTCCCCGCAGGGACGGAGCAACCCGTTTTCGGGTAAGATCCGTCCCTGCGTGGCTGCCCCGTTCCCCCGTCCCCCGTGTGGAAAGGGCCACAGTTTAAAAACGTATCCATCAAAATGTAAGGGAAAAAAAAGTACAGCGTAACATTAAAAGCCCTTTTCTTCAGTTCCCTAGTCCTACTGATTTTTTTAAAAAAAGTGTGTTCGCTTGCTACCCAAAGCAGCTGCCTGCTGATGCCAACTTGTTTTCATCTCCACTGAGAACCAGCTTCGGCTATGATCCTTTTCAGTGGAGTCAGTTCACCTGCCTGTTGCCAAGAATAAAGGAATCAACTGATTTGTAGGTAGCATTTGTGAATAAGCTCCAGATCATTGTAAGTTTTGCCAAAGATTATGTCTGTCTTCTTAGATGATCATCTAATCTTTATAAAGGAAGAATTTGATTTATGGGGGAATAACCCCCTCCTTCTCTATTCTCTTTCTTTCGAAGAACCTCTGCCTGTAACCAATGTTTCCATCTATGACTATAAACCATCACCTGAAACTGGAGTATTGTTTGAAATTCAATATCCAGAGAAATACAACGTTTTCACTAGAGTGAATATAAGCTACTGGGAAGGAAAAGACTACCGAACTATGTTATACAAAGGTAGGTAGAAAGTGAATCTTACATGATCTCATTACTGTAATATCGGTTGGCAGTGTGTCTGCTTCCTTGATGCTGTTTGGCTGTCCCCATTTGAACAGCGTATGAAAAGCTTCAGGAGCAATACTTAGCTGGGTTTAGTTCCCTTTGGAGGAAGATAATTAGAGACTTAAAAGGCATTTTGTAATACAGGTTGAGAATCACTTATCCAAAATGTTTGGCACCAGAAGTGTTTCATATTTCAATTTGTTTGCAATTTTGAAATACCTTTATTTGCCTATTCCATAAAATACAGTTTTGTGTAGGAGATCTCCAGAGAATCCTGAATGAACAAGTAGGAACACCACAGCTGCTGCCTCAAAGGTGGGACCAGGTGGCTGGTCATCTTCCCTGTATACTACTGTATTTTTTTCTTCTGAGTACAGGTGTCAGGTCCTTTATATCCTCAATCTCTCTCCAGCCTCGCATTTCATACACAACAAATAGTGAATGAATGGGATGTGAGGCTGGAGAGAGTATGAGGATCTGTAAAGTGGTGGGAGGTGTGGATTTGTGCCAAGCACTACATTTTGGTTTTCTACCACTTCATAAATCTTCACGTACATTTCCAATCTCATGTCTCTCTCCAGCCACATGGCTCATTCATGCGTTATTTCTGCTGTGTATGAGATGTGAAGTTGGGAAGAGACTGAGGATCTCTGATGAGTAGGAGTGCCACAGCCACTGCTTTGAAAGTTGGTCTGGGCAGCTAGTGGCAAAAGTTTCATTTTTTGGAGGCTTTTGGATTTTGGATTTTCAGATAAAAGATGCTCAACCTGTATTTGAAGTTACATACTTTTAAAATGTTTTGTTTCAGTCTAATTATAGGAGTGCCAGAATCTGTATATCAGTGGCCTGAATCAGGGATAGAACTTGGAGAAAGTTTGTTATAGGTTACAACCCCCAGAATCCCCCAGTTAGCATTGCCACAGGCTAATCCAATAATAATAACAACAACAACAACAACAACAACAACAATAATAATAAAAAATTGTTAGTATTATTATTATTGTTTTTCTAGTCTCTGCTCAGGGGAGGATAGAAGGTACAACAGATCCAAATCTTTTAGTAGATCTCTTGGTGGTTTGCAGTAGATCAGCCAGGCAGGTGTGACTTCAAGCTGTTTAAGGCAACTCCCTTTTTGGAACAGTTCCACTGGCTGCCACTCTGTTTCTAGGCATAATTTAAACACCGATTAAGACCTACAGCTCTCTGTGGCACAGGTTCAGTTTATCTGTGGGACTGTTTCTCCCTGTATGAGCCTGCCCATGTCTTGAGCTCTTCTATGGAGGTCCTTCTCTGTGTCCCACCACCTTCCCAGATACATCTGGTGAGAACATGGGAGGGGGCCTTCTTGGTGGCTGCTCCCAGGCTTTGGAACTCTGTTCCTAGAGAGGTTAAACTTTTTGTTTCAGCAGGCCTTTGAGGCTGGACTGCTCAGGGGGAAAGGGCCTTTCATATGCTGTTTCGCTTATGTGTGTCTTTTTAATGATTATGCTTTTAACTGCTTTTAATTTTATTGAGAATTTAAATATATCCTTAACTTTATACAATTTGATTTTTTTAAAGCTCTGTTTTAACTTTTGTTAAGTTGCCTTGAGTCCTGGACTGGGAAGAAGGCAGGCTATAAATATAATAACAAGATCAAATGTGCTGGAGGAAAGGGATGCATTAGGCTTCTGAAACCATCAAAGATTAGGGAAAGGAATCCTGATTTTTGTGCTAAATGATTAGTTCTGCTACAAATTCCCTCAATTTGTAGGCTGTGCACCACCTTATCCCTCAATTACTGTATATATTCATGTATAAGTCTAAAAATTTTAGTAGAAACATTGATCCAAAAACTTGAGTTGACTTTCCATGGATCAGTATAACTACTGTACCTTAACTTTAATCTCCTTCTCTAAGTAGAGTAGTGAAAGGCCTTTTCGAATGCCTGGGTGGGAAAATGGCACTTCACCTCAAAGGCATACTGAGAAAATAAAGGGGGTTGGTGCTTCTTTTAGATTCTGCTGGAATGGACTAAGGTCTTGGCTTTCGCCACTATATGCAGAGAAGGGGTTGGTTCCTTTTTTATTAGAGTTAATGCTTTACCTTAACTTTTATCAAAAAAAGGAACCATCCCTTACTCTGAGTAAAGTGGTGAAAGGCCTTTTTTGAATGCCTGGGTGGGAAAATGGCAGCGGCTGGGGCAGCTGGTCCCCTGAGGTGTTGCTGGTGCTTTCCCCTGTTTGCAGAATGAACCTCCACTTATCCACAGGTCATATCAAAATCCATAATTTTGGCCCCCAAACCTGTCCTCAACTTTATATATGAGGTCGACTTATACATGAGTATATACAGTATACGTCTGCACCCAGCCACTGAGTCCTGCTTTCTTATTTAGATCCCAGAAGACTGAAGTCTACCCACCCCTGCCATAAGTAACTTCAAAATGTCAGTTTCTATGTTTGGTTTTTCCACTGTGGACACTCTGTGCAATTTCTCCTTTGGCAATTTGGCCTGGAAAGGCCCCTTGTGTACACTTAGCATCAAGGATGGGGGAGATTAAATCATCTGCACTTTGAAATATTCAGTGTCACATAGTACATGTCGCCAGTTGCAATTGCTTTGCTAGCTTTCATGTTTATTTCCCTGTTCCCCCCCCCCAAGTACTTTTGATAGTCAGAAACGAAGAGCGAGGGGGGTGGGAGAGAAAAGAAGAAAAGACCATAGGAGATGCGGATGTTGGCTTTTTTTTTCAAGAAAGGTCTTTAATACAGTGCCAAGCTTTATTTACCTCCTAAAGACTGTGAAATTGAGTCTTTGTGCTAATTTAGTATGTACCATTTTGTTTACTGCTTCACAGATTTTTTCAAAGGCAAAACTGTTTTCAATCACTGGCTGCCAGGAATATGTTACAGCAACATCACGTTTCAGTTGGTATCTGAAGCAACGTTCAACAAAAGCACACTGGTGGAATCCAGTGGAGTTAAGCATGAACCGAAACAGCACCGAACAGGTAAAAATATGTGTTGTGTTCAGTTATAGAAAAGGCACTTGGGTGCTTTTAAAAGGGGGAGCTGTCTTGGTCGATTGTTGCAAAAGAGCAAAGGGTTTTGTGGCACCTTTAAGACAAACACATTCCAATAGATTATTATAGTTTGTGATTTTGCAGGTTATAATCCACATCCTCCGATGCGTGGAGCATAACATAAGAATTTCAGCTACACAATGTACGTAAGAATGGGGGACGTGAATCTACACTAAGTATTTCAGGGGAGTTATTCAGGGTTCTGAACCTGTTTTGGAAATAAAATTCAGGCCAAAACGTGGAGTGGATTCACTAGCCCCCTGACATGGAAGCCACCAAGCATACCTGAGGGTGACATCATACTGAAACAAAGTGTATTGCAATGAAATGAAAGTGACAATTATATTATTAAGATTAGCTGTTAATAGACCTGTTAGTGATAACCCAAACATCTTTGCAGTATATAATGTAGTTAGCAGGAATAATGTGTGGAATAATAAGTGTTTGGCAGGTGTTTTTGGGGTTTTTGTTTTTTTACTACGATTTGTGTCTGATGTTGTGAAGTGATGAATTTTGGTTTCAAGTGGGTGTGTATTTTGTTCTGTTGTGCAGCATCCAGAGTCCTGTTGCACCTTCCTGATTTATTAATGTTGGCCATGCACAAAACTTTGGAAACAAGCAGCCTGTTTAATACAGTTGGCCCTCCACATTCACTAAGGTTAGGGGTGCAAGACACTTGCAAAAGTGGAAAAACTGCTAGTATAAAAATATATATGTTGGTGGGAAGGAGGCCAAGACACGGTACTGGGGTGGGGGCATCCAGAGTCTGAGCTAAGTCAGGAAAAGGAGAGGCAAAGGGGGTGGGTTGTCGTGATGGTTCTATACATCCTCTCTCTCACCCAATTTGTTCCTCGGGTGTGTGTGTGGGAGCCTCAGGAGAGGGTGTATGGTGCAGAGAAATTGGGCTGCAATCTATCCTTAGCTGGCCAGGCAGTGGCTGCCCAGAGGTGGGTTTTTAAAGGGCTGCGCAGCCTGATTGGAGCTGCTGAGAGGGAAGATTCCCCCAGAAAAGAAGCAGTTGAGATTGGGGGGAGGGCAAGGGTTGGAGAAATTTACAGATAATAACATCCATGAATGTCAAACCCACAAATGTGAGGGCTGACCGTACATGCAGTTCGCTAAGCAACCAACATCCTGATTCCAAGCCTTTGGTGGCAAACTCTGCACTGTCCCCTTAAGAATAATTTTCTTCTTTTGGCTTTCAGAATGTTTCAGGAACTATACATCATGGGGGTCAACCATAATCATGAGCTACTCTATTTCCAATCAATACTAACCCACAAAATCTATTTTTTAAAAAAACTTGGAAGTGATCACTTCTAGTTTTCAAAAGTGCTGGGCTGAGCCTCAAAATGGTCTCTCCCCATATGATTAACGTGGACAACCAAGAATTATGAGGCTTCTGGGACTGCACTGGAGGGGGGGATTTTTTGTTTTTTTGTGCGCATATGTGGTTGCCATGCCAGAACAGAGCCAAGGCCACATTAGGGGCCCTGGGAAGCAATATTCTGAAAGAAATAGGCAGGAACTCTAAACCAGAGCCATCTTCACTGCAAATACTAGTGTCTTGTTCAATTGTTGTCATTCTTTGCTTTCAAGTTGAAGGTGAAGCTATCATGGGCTTTTTCTTGGGAAGATTTGTTCAGAGGGGGTTTGCCTTTGCCTTCCTCTGAAGGTGAGACGGTGTGACTTAGCCAAGGTCACTCAGTGAGTTTTTATGTTTGAACAGGGATTCACACCCTGGTCTCCAGAATTAGTCATGTACTCAAACCACTATACCATGTTGGCTGTCATCTTGTTCAGCACATGCGAATATGTAAGTAAAAAAACCCCTAGAATACCCACGTTTATTCCATTGTGGGGGAGGATTTTTTTGGAGTCCTGGTTGTGTTGCTCTTCCACCACTGATATTATTACAGTGCCGAAAACTCATTGCAAATGTGCTGCCCTGCAGCAAAATCTCATTATAGCTGATTCTAGCTTCCTCATTCTTGTCCTTCCTCCTTTTGCTTCTTTCCTGTTTTCCTTGCTTCCTTTCTCTCTTCCTTTTCTCTGTGTAAAAATGTCAGCAACAAATTCAGTAACAGTCCAACTAGCCCCAGTAGGTTCCTAGGTGTCCAATGCAATCCCCCTCTGACTCTTCCTGTCTCCTGACTAGTGCAATATTAAGTTACTATTAATAGCTAGCAAAATATCTCAAGAAAAGTTGGCTATCTTGTTTTACCTATTTAGTATATATCACTGGTAGCTGGTGGTTTCTATGCTACTGTGGTGCTGAATCTGGTCTGGGTTTTGCTGATTGAGGTACAAAACCCTATTCTTAAAACAGGTTCAGCATTTTGGATAGCTCCTTTAAAGCTGGAGTGGATTTGCTGCCCTGCTGATAAGGGAGTCACAAGCCACCACTGCACATGTTGTATTCTCTTTTGTGGTGTCCCTGCAGAGGAAGAGAGGAGGCAGTGTCAAGCTTGTTGAATTTTCACAACAGTCCTTTGAGATAGATACAAGACCCAAAGCTTTTCCATGTGTTTCATGGTTGAGAAGAGACTGTGAATCTAAGGTGCTCTTTTTCCTAACTCCAGAGCTTGGAAAAATAATTGGTTTTGGACTACAACCCCCAGAATCCCCCAGCCATGGGATGGAGAGGATTCTAGACTTTGTAATCCAAAAAAGTAACTTTTCTCATCATCTAAATCTAGCATGCTATCCATTACACCACAGTTCTTCGGAGGAGCTTCCACACATGGAGATCTGTATCAGTCAGTCTGGCAAAGCAGTTTGCTTCTAGGAGCAATCTCATTGCTGACATATTTAAAGGAAGACAAGTTACCCTTTATTATGCTCTAGGCCACCTATAGAGGAGTGCAGACAAATGATATTATTCCTCTCTCCCCCACTTTCCCTGCTCTTGATCAGTTTATACCTTGAAGCATGAAGACTTAGACTTTTTTAAAAAAAAACTACAAAAGACCTCAACAGAATAGCTGTGTTGCATGAATTGAAAATGACATTTGGGCAAAGTCTGGAACCTATTTTAATTCCATCTTGGAAATGTGCCAAAGTACTTTTAATCTTACAGGGCAGTAGACCAGATTGTTATATACCAGCAGAGGGTGCACATGTTTCCTTATTTTTCACATTTTATTTATTTATTTTTGTAACAACAAATTCAGTAAAAGCATGAATACAAAAGAGAATAGTCAACAAAAGTCCAATGTGATGCAGATGAGAGGAGGGAAATAGACCCTTCCAAATGTTGTTAGTCTACAACTCCCAGCATCCATCAACACAGGCTATTCTGCCTAGAACTAATGAGATTTGCAGTCCAATGTCTGGAGAGCCACTCCAGTTGTCTCCAGTTATTCTGCATCTTTAGAATGAGGAGATCCATGTACAATTCCCCACTCAGCCATGAAACTCATGAGATTACCGTGGTCCAGTCACTATGTTTCAGCTTAATCTACTTTGCAGGATTGCTGTGAGGATAACATCAGCTAAACAAGAATCATATTCATTGCAGAAAAAGTCAAGACATATATGAAAAAAGTGTTTGATATTAGCCCTTTTATTTTCTATTTCTCTTTGTTTATTTATTTATACCTTATTTTCTGCCTCTACAACCCTTCTAAGAATTTTTGCTTGTGTTCTAAGAATTATTTTTGCATCCTTCAAAACTCGTCAGAAATTCCTCCTGAGCTGGAATATTGAACTTTTGCTTTACCTAAAACTTTATACATAATCTAGTGTCATGAACAAGATAACTCCAGTCCCAGAAAATAGGCTTAGAAGTCTGCAAAACTTTATTCAAGAACATTGGATTAGGAGTTACACATTCTGCCCATTGCCAAGACTAAAAGTTCTATTGGAGTTACAGTATCTTACAAGCAGTTACATTACAAATTTGTGCACACGAAGCCCTTACTTGCCAGCTCAAGCAACTCCTTTTCCCAGGCTGGCTTCTTGTCCAGCAGTGTCCAGACCTTGTGCTTGCCTTTGTTCTCCTCCTTATCATGATTCATTATATCAACATACCCTCGTTCCTAAAACACTGTTTTCTCATTCAGTTTCCATCATCCCCTTCCAGCCCCTTTTACATGACATCAAGCAGCATCAAAGCACTACATGTATTACATGGCAGCAAACAGCAAATAGCCTGGTATGCGACTGCAGTCTTATGAGACCAGACAGCATATGAAGGCAAACCTTAAAACACAACATGTCATTAGGATGGCATGGCAGGGAAAGTGAAGCCGACCTGACGTCTAGTCTTAGGCCTGATCCACATTGCAGCCTTCATGGATTCGTGGACTTCATGGATTTTCTCTCCATTGGGACAATTAGTGCTAGTGAAAGATGAAAAGTCCCCATCACTGCCACATACACAGTGCAGCCTCTTGTGTGTTAAATCACCAGACTCATCAAAATTCTTCTTGCTTTCCTCAAAATTCCTTGGATGTTTCATCTAAGTAAGGCTTTCCAAAACTGAGTGACCACTGTAGAATCCTGATAGCCACATCACATCACACACCATCTTTTACCCTGAATATCTTCAAGACCCATGATTTAGAAGTGGTTATTCCCTCTGCTGCTGCAGATCTCAACTATTTTATATCATCACCGTGTTCTTAGTTGCTGTGGCCAGATTGTCACCTGGTGACCAACTCTTGGGTGATGAGCCACTTCACATTTAGCTAGACTGGTCCTCACATGGCAGACATGCAGTCTGCCATCAGAGCCATGTGTAAAGCCTTGGTAGAATCTACTAGAGCTTACCTTCTGCTGGTGTAGCATTCAGGAAGACAGGTTCACTTCTACACCTACTGCTGGGGTGGCACACTAGGAATCTGTGGATACTTTTAGTAAAAATGTGATCTGTGTAAACATGATCTGTGTGTTGTATGGAGATTTCCACACTGCAAGTCTATCCCTGGCAAAACCTCAATACAGGTGCTTTTTGTTTTCTTCTTCTTTTCTTTCTTTACCTGTCCCCTGTACTGTAGAGAATTACAGTCTCCATCAAACTTGGATCATAAAACTGATGATAGCTATTTCATTTCAGCAGCAAAAACAGTGCCAGGAAATTCACTGGTGGTGCATTCCCCTTTAAGAACCAGTATGGCGTAGTGGTTTGAGCATTGAAATACAACCCTGGAGAGCAGTATTCAATTCTCTGCTCAACCGTTAGGTGACCTTGGGCATGTCACACACTCTGAGCCCCCAGAATGCCCCGGTATCGATTTGCTTTAGGGGCAGCATAAGTCAGAAACAACTTGAACGAACACCACCACCACCACAACAACAACAACCCCCTTTGGACTCCAGGAATGCTAATGTGACCTCCAACTGCAGGAAATTTTCCACCCTAGTAGAAGTAATGGGGATAGAACTGAGGTTGTGGCCCATGGAAAGCAACCTCGATGCAAGGGAGGGACAATTGCAGGATTAGGAACCCATTTACTTATACATGTGCTGACCATTTCATCTGCCCGAATTGTCAAAATTGGAAGTGCCAATTCCAATACCTATCACTGAGGACAATAAAACTGAGTTCTTTGCAGAAGATCAAACTAAAGCTAAACATTAATGAAACTCGCTCTTTTTTTTGAAACTGGAATCAGGGCTGGCTCTCCCATAAGCAGAATGAGGCATCTCCTCTGGCCATGGACCACCAGGGGTGGTAAATTATACTGTCCCTCCTGTATTCATCATGAGAGGGTTCCTGCTAGTTGTGGAGTACCACCTTCTTCAAAGTTGAGCAACCATGAGTCTAGGAGACTGGTGTCTGTACACCACTATCCAGAAAGGCCACTCAGAACCGGGCATTGTGCCTGACTGACTGTGTGGAGTGCATTGCAGGCTGCTTTGGGCAACCAGCACTGATTTTCACATGGTGAGTCTGCCTGTCTTCCAGTTGTGGCTGGTGGCTCCTGTGTCAAAGAGTTGATGGATCCACTCCAAGTTATAGTCCACAGCTCTCCAAGGTACTGAACCTATTTTGGATAGATCCTTTGAAGTTCAGATTGAAGCCTTACAGATCAAAGACACTAGTCCACTAACATGAAACCCACCAGCCAATCACTGTTACTTTGTGGGAACTGAAAGCAGTGGCAATGAGGTGATGTCAAATTAGGTCCAGCTGTGATGAGAGAGGAAGCGGTGGGTGGTGGTGGCCATGTCTCAGGTGGCAGAAGAAGTTGGGGAATCACTGAATGTACCTTTTCCAATTCAGGTATAACAGACACCTTCAAGTCATGTTTGCGGTTCTGTTTGATGCAGTGGTTGTCCAAGGTCTATAACTATACTATGTGACATACAAAGACTGCCCCCCTCCCCAGAGAAGAAAGCCCTCTTTCATTCTGTATTACAAACTCTGCAAAACAAGAGAGCTGAAAGCTGTTACCTTTGGTTCAGTTGTTTGTGTAGAATCAAGCAGATTGGGATGGCAGATTCCCCAGGGGAAAATCAGTAGAGGGCACATTTCTGTACTTGGGAGATGGAAAATGTGAAAATCACTGGCATAGTTTAGGTAGATGTTAACTCAGCAGTGGTTGGTCAGCCCATAAATTGCAGAGCTCTGTTGTATTCTCCCAGTGTTTAGCCTATGCTACTCTGTGTTTCAGTGAACTGACTCCTATTGAAAGTGAATTATTTTTTTTAAAAAAATGTTTTTATCTTTTCCAGTTCCTTACCCACCTCGAAACATTTCTGTGCGTATCATACATATGAATCTCAATGAGAACTGGGATGAACACAGTGGGAATTTCCCAGAAGAATCATTTGTGGAAACCCAGAATGCTATGGGACAGGAAAACATTCCTCATGTTGTGGATGATCTACCAGAGCTCCCAACAGTGAACTCTTCTTATGTATGGCCTGATTACCACTATAACAGCAGTGATTATGAAACCACATCTCAGCCAGATTGGTGGATTAATGAATCAGACTCTCCAGAGAATGAGGATGAGTTTGTCAATGCAGTGCCAACGGATTATGAAAACCTCAACCCAACTGCAGAATTTGGAAGACCTTCACCTAAGCCTCCCTCATATCTCCCAGTACAAATGGTGCTGAGCTGGTTGCCCCCAAAACCACCCACAGCATTTGATGGCTTCCATATTCATATTGAAAGAGAAGGTAATGTTCAGAACAGGTGGCTCCCATGCCAGTGCAGGATGGTGAAGCTGCTCTTACTTTTCATTAAAACTTTTCAGGAGCTATCCAAGGTACTGAATGTAGGTAGGGAATAGGGAGTCAGCACCTTGGATAGTTCTTTTAAGGAGCAGATTCAACATCCCACTGACACAGAAGCCACTGAACAGTAGAAGGGCATATGCTGAATGGTAGCAGATCTTCTGAGGAGAAACAAAGACTGCAAGATCTGGCCACTGTTATCTCTCTGCGTGCACACATATGTGTGCACATGTATGCATGTGTGAATCCTATATTTGCACTCCACTTGTCTTGCACTATCATTAAGCAGAGAAAGAAAGCTTCCCAGGATAAAGAACAGAGATACTGACATGGTGGGAAGATTTCAGAAGACAGAGTTCCACGTGGCATGGGAACTTGTGTGCCCCCATTAAACTGGCCTGCTGCCATCAAGTGGCACAAGTTGTGAAGTAAGATAATTTACCTGCCAGTCTAATCAGCAATCTAATCAAGTGTAGGCCTACTTCACATCCTCAGGAATGAAAATACCTGTTCTTTTGGAGCTCTGTCCCTTAGCTTCTGTCTTATTCATTCTCCTATTCTTTCATCACACATCACAGCCCTCTTTCATGTCTTCCTCCAGCTTAATCACGGTCCCATTACACTCTTTTTCACCCTGGTGCTGGGTCTTCTGTTTACTGTCTATCTTCTTCTCTGTCTGAATACATGTACGTATTAGGGCTGCTTTTATGCCCTCACTTCCAGACAACCACTCCTCGTGATCTAGTGGAAAGGTAGATCATGAACAAGTTGACACTTGACTCCTTTCGGGCTCACAAAAAAGTTGCTGTTTGACTCTAGGAAGCCCACAAAGCTAAAAGGAGAACATAATGTTGTTAAACCTGTTGTTTCTAGAATGCCTTCCACCAGGGCCAGAGCTGCTTGAGATAAACAAGATGGCAGTCCTGCCATTTCATGTAAAAAGATTATTAGGTTGGCATTTGAATCTTTCTCAGACATGGGAATCCTCTACTAAACCTGCAGGTATCAGGCTAGGTTGAGGGGCAAAGATCAAACTCAGTGGCTTTCAGCTGTCTCCTTCATCACCTTGATCCCATCTCCCAGCTTCTGTCCTCTGATGTGAATATATCAGTCTGTCTAGTGATGAGACTGGCCCTGCCTCTCATCAGGAAAGGAACAGTCATTTCAGGGGCTTTGGTATCAGACAATTATATGACAATCTTCCATTTCTTGTTGGAAGCATCCACCAAGTAGAGTGTAAACCATAGTCTTTTGCCTTGCAATCATTTTATTCTTCTAATATCAGATGCTTCTATAGCAGGGGTGGAAATTATGTGGCCCTCCAGATGTTCTTGGACTACAGCTCCCACCAGCTGTAATCACAAGAGACAATGGGGAGGAATGCTGAGAACTGCAGTCCAACAGCATCTCGAGGGCTGTGTAATTCTCATACTTATCCTAGACATGAGTCTAAATCAGTTGCAGACCCATTCAATGAATGATATTCATGTAAGTGTTAACAGTCAACAACTCTAGCTGGGACTAGGCTGTGGGACTACAGACTTGTGTTCTGGATCAGTGGCAGGCCAGGCTGACAAGCATCAACTGTTGCCCAATCATGCCAATCCTTGGATCTAGCTGTGAGTAGAAAGACATGATGATTCTTCTGATTCTTGAACTTACTGGCTCATCAGTTGGTTGAGGTAGAAACCATGGTGGATAGTGAGCTATATGTGATTGCGAATCTAATGTTGTTGGGTTTGTTTGGTTTTTTTGAAGAATTGGTACTAATTGTTTAAAAAGTGTTACCTGATGCAGGACTAACATCCATGGGTTGAAGCCTGAGCTGAGGCCTACATATCACTTTCTGCTGGAGTTCCTATTCCTCCTGTCCCCCTCCTCACTCTTGCACACTGGGGTAGAGTGTGCAAGAGTGAGGAAACTCAGTGGACACATGGGGCAAGTGAGAAGAGAGGAAGAACAGTAGCAGAAGCAATTTTTCTTGTTCTCCACAAGGAATCCAAAAAGAGAACAACCAGCTGCATGAAATATGAAGCAGCAGCATGGGAAAGTGGGAAGACATAAGGACATTTTGTTTCTTGGCCATTGACTTCCCCAAACCACAAGCCAGCATTGTTCCAATGCATGGTACTCATTAGCTTAGTAAAAGCTGATGGAACCTCACCAATCAGAAGTTTTGCAAGAGAAGGAACAAGACAGCAACAAGAGAAAGCTCCCTCAGTGCCTCTTTTAAACATCTAAGGAAAGCAGGCCCAGTCCTACTGTTAGGCAGAGTGAGTTAGCCACCTCGGACAGCAGATCTTTGATGTCATGAAAGAAAAGCAAATACTTAATATTTAAATATTAATGTAATTTATTATTTTACTAATACTGCCAAGAGGGGACAGAGGAACTTGTGAAATATTCTGCCTCAAGTGCCAAGATAACTTGAATATCTTAGCGTAGGAAAGGAGGGTTTTTTTTCTTTTCTGCCTCAGGGAGCAAAATGTCTTCAGCCATTCCTAGGCAGATGGGATTTCACAGTTGTTTCCCATACACTGTTCTCTGTCTAGGTGTGTATATAGGATACGCACGTGGAAGCTTTCTGTGTAACTAATTTTTTAAGCAAATTTCTCTTAATTAAACTAGTTGTGAAGTATGATTGATCTGATTTGGTACTGTAAGGTGAGCTAATTTTTGCTATTTTGGTTTGATTTTACTTGTGGGATTATACTTGATCTGTGTGTTATGTTTAGGGAAAACAATAATTAAATATAAAGTGTCATATTATTATTAGCAGTAATTGCAGTGATGTGGTTTTTTTTCTTTCCTAATCTAGCATATATATCCAGCTTTAACTTCACATGCATTAAAGCAGTCTTTTAATGTGATATATGAAAAGCTTTAAGCAAAATTATGAACCTATCATATTTGGACCCATTGTTACTGTCTGCTGTGAGTAAAGCTGTGAATTATGGTACCCAAAAGTATTCCTTGTATCTTCTCACATGTTTTTCATGGGAAGCTGTGAAATATGGTGCCCAGAAGTATTCCTCATATCTTCTCACATGCTTTTCATGAGAGAATAGCCAGTGATTTGGAACAGTTGATTGTTGTAGCAGATGCTTGGGTGTTCCCCTTTAAATCTGATTGTATAGCTATGGCTACAAGAAGCTGACAGTGAGCCACTTACAACAAGGGGATCAGAACAGTAATCACAGACTACATTGTAGGAGAATACAGAGTCTTCTTTTTTCCCTCTTGAGGGCGTTCCTAGCTCTAGTTATGTTGCTCTGGTTGCTTTTGTTCTGGAGTCTCTGTTGTTCTGAATGTAGATGTTCCAGCTCTGTTTCCTTCGTGTCTTGCAATATGTTGCTTCTGAAATTTCATCTTTTCTGCACACTGCCTTCATGTCTCTGTTTTCCTGCTGCCTTACAAGTTAGCTATTCTGGTGTCTCAACAACTCTGGATTCAGCCTTTCTCACTTTGTTGCTTTGTAGTCTCAGCTACTCTTCCTGGGCCATTTTTACAAACTGTAATTACAGTCGATCCTCCACTTTCACAGGTTCAATGCTCACAGATTTAATTATCCATGGGTTATTTTATTTTATTTATTTTATTTTTTTAAAAAAATCTTAACTCTATTTGCCCTGCCACAGAAAAAAAGTTTTGTCAATGGTCAACTTCCACCAGAAATGGACCATAGAGTCACATTCAAGATCCTAGAGATTCCTAGAGAAAACACTTTAGACATTGCTAGGTCTTCCAGCATGATTGTGTGGCCCACTTCTGGTAGAAGTTGTCCATTGAATCACGCTGGAGGACCTAGAGATTCATAGAGAAAACATTTTTTTCTATGGCAGGGGCAAATAGAGTAAGATTTCTTTAAATTAATTAATTAATTAATTAATAATATTAAAAAGGGTTATTCTTGATTTTTATTTGCCTTTTTCTCACTTTCTTTGAGGGGGGTCTTGTGCTCCTACCCCCTCTCCCCCCAATGTGGATGGCTCACTTTGTATACAGTTCCTGTTTTTAAAAAGGATTATTGTCCTCAATAACAGCTGCTATGATTAGAGAAGTCTTCCACCTAGTGACTGAAGATTGTACTGCAAGTCGAAGACAGATTTAAATTGATTAAATTCAGACACACATGCGCACACGTTTTTGTTATTATAGATGATTTTTCAACCTGACCTTTTATATATCTTTCTTTCCCAGATGTTTCTTCCCTCCTTTTTGAACCATGAGAAGACCTTTCCAAATATAGATAGCAACAAAAAGAGTCTTAATCAGTCATGCTTTTTTCTTCACTTTTATGTTTGCATGAACATGTTCCTTGAGGATTAGTACTGGTTAAGGAGACTTGTCCATTCCTTCTTTCTCTTTTGGCCTCTGTGCATGGGCTCTAGCCATTCTTGATTCTCAGAATATTACAAAACTGAATTAATCTGTCCCTGGATCCTGCAACATACTCAGCATTAGGTCACCAGATAACAATCACTACATTTGTAGCTAGAAAGCCTGAAACTTTCAGTTCATTCACATATTTTCCCTTCTCTTGATTTAGAGAACTACACTGAATTCCTAACAGTGGGTGAAGATGTTCATGAATTTGTTGCTGATCTGAAAGAACCAGGGAAGTATATGGTTTCTGTTACGACATTTAGCTCCTCCGGATCATGTGAAGTTCGAGAAAGCCAATCTGCCAAAAGGCTCAGTTTTTATATTAGTAAGTTTCTGTGTGGTCATTTTATACATCTGCAAGAATATACATTTTAAATCAAAGGTGGGGAATGTATGGCCCTCCAAATATTTTTGAACTGCAACTCCCAGGAGTCCTCATCTATGCTGCTAGGGCTGCTGGAAGTTGCAGTTCAGCAGTATCAGAAATGCTCTATAATTCACACCCTTCCCATAAATGCTTTCATTAGGCTTTGCTAAACGTTGTCTCTTCTTTGCTTTCTGGCGCAAGTTGAAAGGTAATGTGTTGGACCCAGATATATATTGAAATCCTCTATGCAGTTATCTGGAACTTGGTTCTACTGACCTCTGTTAAGTTTATGTCTGACTAGACACATATGACAGCCAGCATGGCATAGTTGTCTGAGTGTTAGACTATGACCTTGGGGACCAGGATTCAGTTCCCCACTCAGCCATGGAAACTCACTGGGTGACCTTGGCTATGTCACAGCCAACGTCAGTTATGACGTTTAGCTCCTCCAGATCACGTGAAGTTCAAGAAAGCCAATTTGCCCAAAGGCTCAGTTTTTATATTACTAAGTCTCTGTGTGATTGTTGTATACATCTGCAAGAATATACATTTTAAATCAAAGGTGGAGAATGTATGCCCTCCAAATGTTGTTGAACTGCAACTCCCAGTCACACACTCTTAGCCCCAGAAAACTGCATGATCTATTTGTCTTAGGGTTGCCAGAAGTTGGAAATGACTTGAGGGCACACAACAACAACAATAACGACAAAGCATATATAGTATTGTGTTGTAAATTTAGTTGAACTTAAGTCCCATGGAAATAAATGGGACATCTTAACCATAACTTAGGACCCATTGGGTTTTAATGGAAACCAAGTGCTTTGTCTGGATCTAACACCAATAAGCAAAGCTTTGCAGTATAGCAAGCTCTGCAGATTTGATCACCAGTGAAAGAGTAGTCTTTGAAGGTGATTGCTGCCTGTTTCTGCTATTCCTTTAGGCCCTACAGGGGAATTGATAGAGGAACTGACTGAGAAGCCTCAGAATGTCATGGCGACCGTGCTAAGCAAAACCACTGCCTTACTCTCTTGGACAACGTCATTGCAGGAGGCCAGCAACAGCAACAACACCATCATATCCGTTGTGTCCTTGACATGCCAGAAGCAAAAGGAGAGCCAACGACTTGAAAAACATTATTGCACTGAGGTGAGAAGCAGAACTGTCTTGGGCTGGATGAGTTTGAGGGAGATAGGCCCTGACTTAGTCGCCTGAGCAGAATGATTAAATGAGTGAGACTTACACATGTCACTTCCATTGACTTCTGTCGTTCTGCTCAGGGCATGACTTAAGTCAAGGTATGTTTTGGGCTTTTATTTTATGTGACACTGAAGAACTGGTTAGAACGTACATTATGAAGAAGCGTACCACAATGAAGGTCTTAAGAAAGAGCACTAGCTGCGCTGATTTGGGCCTAAATCCTATTGTTTAGTTGCAGTTAAAGCACACCCATTGAATCAGTTGTAGAATAATGAGTCAACATATAGGTAAATTCCACTGATTCAGTGTGTGCACCCTTGTTGGAACCAAAAAACAACAACCCTAAGATGGTGTTCTAGAAGGACTTTGATGGCATCAGGCTGGTTGTGGATAATATAGAGTGTGCAGATTACACAATACTTCTTGTTATTTGCCGTCAAGTTGGCTTTGACTTATGGTGGCTCTGAGACAAGAACTTTCCATCAGTTCTGATCATCAGCAGCCCTGTTTGGGTCTTACAGACTCAGAGCCCTGGCTTTCTTGATTGAATCCATCCATCTGTAATGTGGTCTCCCTCTTTTTCTACTGCCTTCCATTTTACCAAGCATTATACTCTTTTCTAGTGAGTCATAAAAAAGGAGGTAGGGGGAAGAAATGTAGCAGCACTCTTAAGACCATCTGGCTTTTTTATTTTGCGTGAGCTTTCATGGATATAAACACTTCTTCAGATGCAGTACAGAGTGATGATAAATACCCAGGTATTATACCTGATGGGCATAAATATCCTAAAGGCACTAGATCCCATCTAATGGTGTTGGAAGCTAAGCAGGATCAGCCCTGTTTAGTACTTGGATGAGAGACCACCAATGAATACCAGGTGCTGGAGCCTATATTTCAAAGGAAGGAACTGACAGAGCTACCTGGGAGTATTCCTTGTCTAAGAAAACCCTATGAAATTCATGGAGTTGTGACAAGTTGATAGGTGACTTGAAGGCTCATTGTTGTTGTGTGCCTTCAAGTCATTTCTGACCTATGGTGCCCCTAAGGTGAACCTATCACGGGGTTTTCTGAGGCTGAGAGCATGTGATATGCCCAAGGTCACCCAGTGGGTTTCCATGGCTGAGCAGGGAACTGAACCCTGATCTCTAGGGTTGCAGTCCCAAGCTCAAACCACTACACTGTGCTGGCAATCTTTGAAAGCACATACCCACACATTACATTTGAGCATTTATTATCACTCTGTACTGCATCCAAAGAAGGGGGTTTATATTCTGAAAGCTCATGCAAAAATAAGAACTAGTTAGTTTTAAAGGTGCTGCTGTATTCCCTTTTTTCCTCCCCCTCCTTCCTTTTTTTTTCATGCTGGAAGAGACCAACACAGCTACTTCTTTGAAAACTACTCTGGTGAGTCATGTTATCTCAGGGATTTTTAGGTCACTAAAGAGGAAGTCTTAAACTTACTTTTTTTGTGTGCACTTTTTATTTTCTTTTTAATTTTATGATTTCTTGGGGTGATTATTTCAATTGCATATTCCACAAAGTACAATTTTTTAGAAAAAGGTATGTGATATTTATGCAAAGTAGAATGGTTTGGAGCAAAAAATATTGTACCAAACATTAGGAGAAAAAGCCATGCTTTTTGTGGAAATTGAACTTTGCAAAAACATCCTAAAAGGTGAAAAACCATTGAAAAATTAGCAGTAACTGTCATAATCTCACACGGTGGGGTGAAGACTTTTGAAATGATTCATTCTTATGCACACAAATGAAGTAAGTGAGGATTTACATCCAAAGTGAAGTTTGATGACTAATAAGACTGCAGTCCAAGGTTATCCTTCCTGAACAAATACACTGAGGAAGAAGTCTCATTCAATTCCAGAGCACATACTTCAGAGTAAACTTGCTTAGTACTGCATTATTAGAATCTCTGGCTGTTTTTTAGAAGACCCAGCCAGTGAAAGTACATAGCTATTTAGGGCTTTTCAGCCACAGGAAAAGTCAACTATCTATATTCCCTTTGTACCCAAATCTGTCAGAGCATCAGCTATGGTTGTCTACACTTGGGTGACCAGATACAAAGGAACGGAGCTTGCAAGTATTACTTTCTTGAACTTTCTGTTGCTCTTTTGTACCATCAAGTTGATTATGACTTGTGGCAACCCTGGGAGTGAGACCTCTAAGACATTCTGCTATTAACAGTCCTGCTAAAGTCTTACAGACTTATGGGCTGTTGCTGCTTTGATGGAGTCAGTCATCTGTAATGTGGTCTTCCTTTTCTCCCACCTCTTTCAACTTTACTGGGCACTGTTGTCTTTTATTGTCCATAGTATGATAGCCTCATAGTCATTTTGGCTCCTAGGGAGATCCAGGCTTGCTTTGCGCTAGGACCCATTTATTTATCTTTTGGAGGTCCATGGTATCCATAGAACTCTCCTCCAGCTCTGCATTTTGAATGAACTGATGTTTTTCACTTGGATTAAAATTCCCAGGATCCCTTGCCACAATGGACTCTGGCAGTTGTAATCTTAAAAAAGAAACCTTTCCAAGCTGTGCAAAGGAGGACAGGATTATTTTATTTACAATTGTGTAGAAGTAGGAATTTCACAGATGTAGCCTGCATGACATAATTCTATCCAACTTGTACAGTTTTAGGAAAGGCTGAGCCACAAACTGTCTTTCAAGTGTTCCAAATTTAATCAGTCTTACCCAGCAGAGGCAGTGCTTAAGGGGTTGATAGGAGCTGCACAGATCCCCCACCCTTGATGTAAGAGATTTGTCTTCATTTGCACTTGGCCACTCTACCTCTACTCCAGGGATGTCTATGGCTTCCCCACCAAAAGTTTTTGATCACAGATCCCATCATTCCTTACCATTGGGCATGGTGTCTAGGGCTTCTGGGAGCTAAAATGCAAAGCAACTAGATGGGCAAAAGCTACATATCCCTGCTTTGTTCCTAATATAGCACTGTTGTATTGACTTTGCTGCACTGCAATTTGGCCTCTGATTACCAACTGAACCCTTACCTTTGAGCATGTGTTCCTTCTAGGGTTGCCAGATCTCAATACTTGGCCTTGGATCTTCAGTTCCCATGGTTATATCCAACTGAGGATACAAATTCTCCAGTTTTGGTGGGCAGGAAGAAAGGGCTGCATGCAAATCTCTAGCTCTGCTAGGAGAGCAACTATTTTCAACAATTTCCAAGATCTAACTGGTTTGTTACTGCAACTTGCAAAGACTCTTGGGGGCCGTTTTCATCTAGTTAGCCTTCTTTTTCCTTTCCAGTTGTTGTGGCACCAGGACTCATCCTCCATTCTGCTCTGTATCAGCCTTCTGGCTAAGAGAATATGGGCTAAATTAAATGTTTCTTATCCCATCTCCCTATCTAGGTGAGAAGGAATAATCCATCCATTTCACCTTAATCTCAGAGCAACCCAGACTGTAGCTAAGACATCAGTCTTAATTTATAAAGAAGTATATACATTTCTCATTTTCTTTCTCTCTCCCTCTGGCCATTTCTGCACTACACCGTTTTAGTGCTATTATTCCACTGTCAACATCCTGTGGAATTCTGGGGTTTGTGGTTTACTAAAGGCAAAGGGCTGTCTGGCTGAGAATTCTAAATGCCCCTCCCTAAACTGCAAGCCCCAGGATTCCGTAGGATGTTGAAAGTGGAATAATAGCACTATAACAGTGTAATGCCGAAATATCCCCCTCCTCCCAATTTCTCTGAGCAACTATGCCTGGTACTCAATGCATAACCCTTAATGATACTACCTGAGGTGGTTCACCCTTAGGGCCTGGGACAGTCTTGAACTGGCAAGGCTGTTTCTTTCACCTTCTTTTCCTTACATGAGTTCTGTTTCACTTGTCTAGGTGAATACAAGCAGCAACTTTATTGAAAACCTAGTCCCTGGTGCTCAGTACCAAGTTGTGATCTACTTACGGAAGGGACCACTGGTTGGGCCTCCTTCTGATCCTGTTACATTTGCCATAGGTAAATACTTTACATGTACTTCATTTCTTGTTTTTGATCACTGAAAGAAACACCTTTTTTTTTTAATTCAGGAAGAGGGGAATTAGTGTGGTGTTGCTGAACGTCATTTTGTCCAAGCCTTTAGAGCAGAGATTGGCAACTGTGGGAGGGCTGGGGGCCAGTTGTCTTCTTCTGGGATCGTCTAGGGGCCACAAAGACTGCTTAAAATGCCAAACAAACAACAAGCCCCCTCTTTTCAATGTTCAACAGTGTACTGTATTTAAAAGGTGCTTTGCCACTCCTGAAAGCTTCTGAGAGGCAGCTTATCCAGAAGGAGGCAGAAAAGGTCTGTGTTGGGGGTTTAGAGGGGTTGGACACCACAGAAACAAGCTTAGGGCCACATATGGGAGGGAGGGAAACGAAAGGGGCACCTTATTCACCTACCTGTCCGGTGTAAGCCACCCTGCCCTCAAAACCACTGGCCATCCACATGGGAGCACAGCATTCAGACAGGGTCCATGCATGATGAATGGGTTTGATGGGAGTTGTAGGTCAAAACATCTGGAGGGCCAAAGGCTCTCAACACTTCTTTCAGGAAATATGACCGTTGTTCTGCTTCGAATATAGCATTCCATACCCTGATCTGCCTCATCCTGGTGCTTCCTCAGATGTTTTGAACTACAGCTCCTGTCATCCCCGGCCAGCAATTCTGTAGTTTATCTCATCTGGAGGGCATCAGTGAAACGGGTGTGATTCTCCAGCTCTGTCTCTTTAGACCGAGAGACTGAGGGTTATCTACCATCATACCAACACAGTATGGTTTTAAAATCTTTTTCTATACTTTGAGGCCACCTGTTTACTATTTTAACTTTTTCTGTTATCTCTTTTGTTTTGGGTTGGGTGAATGAATGCCCAGAACCTAGATGATATGCTTGTATTTCTTACACACAGATATCTGCCTTTATGATCTATCAAGGTACTTATTTCCTTAATATACTGGCTACAGTGGTTTAAATTTTGCACAACATACCACAAAATATCACCTTGTTATGACAACAGGTTAAGGGGGGCAAGTCCATCCAATTTTGCTTTTAAACCTCTTGCATTGAGTAGTCAATGAAACAAGAGGTGACACTTTTGAAAATTGTTCTGAATATGCAGCATTGCATGTAGAACTTCAGATTATTTGGATTGCTTTGGTATGATGGCTAAATAGCTTTGGGAAACACATACTCATGCAAACTCATGCCCAGTCTATCCCTTTAGTAGAAACATTTTTGCAACTAATAGTAAAAATATGAATATCTTTTCATTTCTGTTTTGTAGTGCCAACAGGGGTAAAGGATTTAACTCTTTACCCTTTGGGACCCACTGCTGTGGTCCTCAGCTGGAACAGGCCTTACCTTGGTGTCTTCCGGAAATATATTGTAGAAATGTTTTATTTCAACCCCTCAACAATGACGTCAGAGTGGACAACATATTACGAAATAGCAGCGACCATCTCTTTGACATCATCAGTGGTAATATGCCCTGGTTATAGTCTGTTAGATATCCACACCTGTTTACTAAAATACTCCAGCAGATTTTTGAATCTAGTGAAGATAATTAGAGTCGTTTGTTTCTTAGATATATTGATAACTTGACTTTCCTTCCATGAGCTCATAGTCATTTACATGGCTCTCTTCCCCACTTCACCTTCACAACAACCTGGTGAGGTAGGTCAAACTGAGACAGAGCAAGACTCCCAAGATTAGTTCCAAAGCCCAGTAGAGACCCAAGCCAGCATTTCCCAAGTCCTAGTTTAAGATGCGCTATACTGTACAATTCACTAGGTATGGATCATTTCAGTCTGCAAATTTATTGAAAGGGGAGCAGAGAAATACATCTTTGTTTAATCAAGGGTGTAAACTTACTGTTATTTTTAGAACTCACATTTTCAACTCTCTTTCCTCCTGTCCTTCTTGTGGTTTACCCAGAGAATAGGCAACCTGCTACCTGCATGGTACTATAACTTTCGAGTTACCATGGTGACATGGGGAGAGCCAGAACTGAGCTGTTGTGACAGTTCCACCATCAGCTTCATAACAGGTAAACTGGCATTTGGTGAATGTACAAGAAGTAGTATGCTTTGGTTTGTGACTGTGAGGTTTTCTGCTCACTAGAGGGCCCTGTGCCATGGTCTTTTCTCTGCATGCCTGTGCATGGGGATAAAGGTCGCAGAACCAGCCCTGCCGTTAGGTAGGGTGAGGTGGCTGCTGTAAGGAGTGGACGTTGAAGCATCTGTGACCGAGGTGAGCTAAGAAATGTTGCGGCCTGAAGAAGAACAGAAAACCTTCCCCACTCCTCTCTCAGCGTCAGCATACGTAGCATTCTAGGCTAGTCAAGTTATTTTGACATCTGAGGCAGAAAATCCCATAGGCAGCTCTTCTAATTTGTGGTGGTAAAATAGAATATCAGCAAGAAGAACAAAGCCAGTAATAGAAAAATGAATAATTAAAGAAAGGGCTCTGGGTAGGGTGCTCTGGTTTAACAGTACTCTTTTTAATTGTGTGTTTTCATTATTTTTAATGATATGCTTTTCATTGTTTTCAGTGTAAATAGTGTAATTCCCATTTTAATGGTGATTTTTTCCCCCCTGCATTGTATTTGTTTTTCAAAGAGCCAGTGTGGTATAATGGTGTGAACAGTGTGGTATAATGGTGTGAACAGTTTCGGGAGGGGCCACCTGGCCCCTCCCGAAACTGCAAACCCCAGGATTCCATAGGATGTTGAAAGTGGAATCATAGTGCTACAACAGTCTCACGCAGAAATGGCCTAGGTTTCAAATCTCCACTCAGCCATGGAAATCCACTGATTGACCTTAGGCAAGTCTCATTTTTTCAGGTTCAGAAAGAGGCAAAGGCAACCCCTGGTGAACGAATCTTGTAAAGGAAATCTCACAATAGGGTGCCAGAAGTTGGAAACAACTTCAAGGCACACAATAAATTTATTTTTAATTTGTAAGCTGCCTTAAGTTCTCCATAATGTCAGTTAATGTCAGACAAAACACATTCTTTTAGGGAGCCAATGGGATGTAGTAGTTTGAGCATTGGACTACATCTCTGGAGGCAAGGGTTCAAATCCCCGCTCAGGCATGGAATCTCAATGGGTGACCTTGGGCAAGTCACACTCTCTTAGCCTTAGAGGAAGGCAGAGGCAAACCCCCTTTGAACAAATTTTGCTGAGAAAACCCTGTGATAGGTTTGCCTAACGATTACCATAAATCAGAAATGACTTGAAGGCACACAGTAGCAACGGCAACAAGCTGCCATGTGTCCCAGTTCTGGGGAAAGTGTGGGATAACAACAGCAACAACAGAAATTTGCTTTACGAGACACAAAAGCCTGCTGAATGATGCCATCACCACACTCCGCCTTATGGTAGGGCTCAGTGTGTGTGTGTGGGGGGCTGTTGGATGGCAACTCAACCTGCCATGTGTCCTTTAAGTCAACCTGCTGTTCTCAGGCATGGTAAAGAATGTTGTCTGTTATCCACACTGATAGACGAGGGAGTAAAATCATTCAAATCAGACAAGAGAACATCTCAGACCAGCCTTCTTCCTCGTGTCCAGTAGTTACCACACCACAGGTCAAAGACTTATAAAGATATCCTGCTTAGTAAGAGCAGTGGTACTTACTAATAGTAAAAAGATGCTCTTAACCTTTAGCCATGCTTTGGGTTCAAAGCACACGTGCGCACACACATTTACAACTCAGGTTGAGATCTGTTCATAATTTGAATGGCACTGCAGTAGCTCTTGGGCGAAATGACAAATCCCAAGGGCTAGCATGCTACACCATTTCTTCAGCCACAGAATGAAGTAGCATTTGAGCCTGAGGCAGCCTGAGGCCACAGAAAGAGTTCTGTCGGAGGCAGTGAGAAAGGAAGACTAACCAAGAAAAGGAAGACGGCACTCTGCTAGGGAAAGCAAGCTTCCTCCCCATTTCAGAAAATATTTGTGTTTGTTCATCTCTTTTCATCTAAAAACTGGAGAAACAGCCATCCAGTTTCTCTGCTTGTGAACAAACACAGCCATGCAATTTGGGTGGTTGTTTGGGCCTTGATGGAGACTGTAGAAGGGACATCCTGAAGTCCCTAAAAGCATTTATTATTCTTCAGACAGTAATAATTTCATCTTTGTTGCGCCAAGGACGTGATTTTTATTCAGTGTTTGTCTTCAGCACAGCTTCAGCTCTGTAAAGGTGAGGGTCTGGTTAGAGCTCTCCTGAGCTCAGTATGCCAGGCAATAAAGAGCAGTTCATTCTGTGTGTGTGTGTGTGAGAGAGAGAGAGAGAGAGAGACAGACAGACAGACAGACAGACAGGGACAGAGAGAGAGGGAGAGGGAGAGAGACAGAGAGAGAGAAGAACTCCTAAGACTTTTGTAGCATATATTCAGAAACTGAATATCAACACATTTTGTATGTTTCAAAAACTGGAGATTATTTAGCATAAAGAAGATTACTGGAATCCTGTATCACCTTTATGTATGTATGTAACTTTATGTATATTTAGCTAAATACTTAAGTAAGAAGCCCTATTAGTGAATTGTGGAGATGTGTATTAGGATCCCAACAGGAGCACCTGATATACATTGGTATATGATGTGTATGGACCCCATTGCGCATCAGTCCCAATGCATAACAGTCACTTTGTCAGTGGTAACATAACAGAAGCCCTCTATTGCATATGGACATTATAACTCAGCCCAGTTCTAATTCCTTCATATGTTAAGTCCACTTATGAAGACATAACTTGCATACAGAATTCCAGCTAAAATTATTAACTGTGCAAGCCTATATGAGACTACTCAGAGGTAAGTCCCAGAGAAAGCAGTGGAAAGTAATCCCAGTTAGATGCATATAAGATTATAACATAAAAGGTGATCAGCTTTCATCTTCAAATATTTGACGGGCTGCCCATGAAAAGTTGGAACAAATTTGTTTTCCCTTGATCCAGAAAATAGGATTCAGACCAGTCAGTTCGTATGAGAAGACAGGGGATTGTAATAAAATGCGAAGGACGGCTTCCTGATGGTATGAGTTTTTCAGTTGCAGAGCAGACTGCATCAGAAGGTGGTTATTCTTCTTCATTGCAAGATTTTAAGGAGAGATGGGGTGGACCCCATCAAGTATGCTGTGTAATACTGTCTTGTCACAGGGGCTGAAGCAGATAGCCCTTGAGGGCCCTTCCAAGTCTGTGATTCTGCTTCTCCATCTCTCAAAGCTGATGACAGCTTCCTCTTGTGGGTGGATAGTGCCAGTTTTTTGGCTGCATAAGGAAATAGGATACAGATGATGATGATGATGATGATATGATGATAGTAATAGTGATTGTTCTTTATAATAGCTCCAGTGTCCCCTGAAATCACTTCAGTTGAATATTTCAACAACCTTCTGTATGTCAGCTGGATCTATGGTGATGACAACACAGATCTTTCCCATTCTAGAATGCTGCACTGGATGGTTGTTGCAGAAGGAAAGAAGAAAATTAAAAAGAGTGTAAGCCTGACTACTTTGTGTTACTTTTGGTTATTGAATTCAAATAATGAAAAAGTCCATATTAAAACAAAACCTTGTGTAAATCTGTTCAGTAAGTACCTATTTCTTGCTAGTTTTTCCCAGAGTAAACAATTCATAAGCAAGTCCTCTAAATGCTCCTGTTTCCCAAGACAGTCCCCATGTCCTGATACTTCTCACTAGTAGTCCCCACTTTATCCCTTGATCCTTTTCATCAGCAGCATTGGAGTACCACGGTAAAGGGTTTTTCAGTTCCAAATATCTGAAAAAGTTCTCACTGCACAATAATGCTCCTAATGATTAAAAGTAGCAGATGTCAGAATTCAAAAATGGAGTCCAGAAATGTCTCGTGCACCATTTTGTCCAGTTCCCTGCTTAATTCATAAAGACTGAGAGCTAATGCATCTCATACAGAGAGCTATCCAGATTCTATTTGAAGACCTCCAGTGAGGAGCAGGCCACCCACCTCCCTAAATAATTGGCTATGTTATCTAGAGCAGTATTTTTCAACCCCTTCACCTTCCAGATGTTTTGGAAATCAATTCCCAGAATCCCTAAAAATTGGCCATGTTGACTGGGGCTTCTAGGTGTTGAAGTAAAAAATGTCAGGCAGACCAAAGATTGAGAACTACTATTTTAGACTGATGGTGAACTCTTCTTCATTGGAAAAATAGCTTCTGATGATCTACACAAACTGAAATAGAAGAATAGCTGAATTGGATTACCACCTTACCTTAGCAAATCTGTTTACAGTGATCAAAGAAATACTGCTTTTTCACTTTATAGAGACTTTTTCCACATGGAGAGTGTTTAACCCATTACCTCTTTTAGGTGACCCGGAATGTCATGACTGCAGTGCTCAACCTTCCTCCAGGGGACATCTACAATCTTTCTGTAACTGCTTGCACTGAAACAGGTAGCAATACCTCTGCAGCTCAGCTCGTAAAAGTTGGTAAGTCTTTCTCTGGAGCCATCACAAGGTCTTCACATGTCTTTAAGCAAGGTTGCTACAGAGTTTGGAGAAGTTTTAGACTAGAGCTCCTGGAGTTCTCTAGCCAGCATAGTCATTGGCCATTCTGTCTGGAGATTCTGGGAATGATGGTCCAAAAAATAAATTTTCCAAGACTCTGAATTGCTACAATATGAAGTAGTTGACCTGAGGAAATGGGTTAACTAATATTCCCCTCATGGGATCATATTAGTTTTTGTATTTAAAAAAACTGAACATTAACATTAGTAGTTAATATTAACATTTTGTTAACATGCTCCGTTCACATGAGGAATATAAAACTGAGACAGCAGCTAACATGAAAGGAACCAAGGAACTTGGAAAGACTGTCCATCCCATCCATTTTTGACTCCGCTTTCTAATATTTGTTCAAATGTGAGTTCATGGGAAATCATGTTATCCTTTTGGTATTAACTACCTACAGTCAGATTTTCTATGTGTTAATAAAATGGATAGAGCAAGGCTGGATTAGACAGAGGTTTGCTGGTTTGGATCCTAAAATAAATGAATACAAGAAAGCTTGTGCAAGCAAAAATAGTGCCCATCCCTTCTCCTGTAGAGGCTGGAGGCTTTGACCCTTCTCCAGGTTTTAGCTTGAACTTTAAAGGAGCTATTAAAAGCGTGGAATCTTATCTTCAAAGTAGATTCATTACCTTGGATAGCTCATTTAAAGGTTGGACTGAAATCTAGAACAGCTTTATTGCCATTGGAATCTCTAGCCGCCATCAACTTCTCCACCTCAAAGCCATCTTTGCTCCCCCTTCTGGAGGGTTGGGGGGTCCCTCCTGAACAATTTGGGATGAGGAAGGTGATTTGGTGCTAGAAGAGGGGCCTTCCCAAATGGGATAAAGTTCTGTCTAACTTGGGGAAATTCTCCACTTCCCCTTCTGCATTGTTCCCCACAGTTGTTCAGGAAAGCCTTCTGAAGCTTTTGTGATAAGAGCAAGTGGCCAGGATTGGAGGCTGGCACACATGAAAACAATTGTCTACCACCAACCATTTAACAATCCAAGACATTGCTTGTGTCTAAAAAAAAGTGATGCATTGATGAAACAAGTATGTACAAGCTAACAAAGCTAATTATTAAAATATGTCACAGGGAGTTCAGATTAGTTTGTATAGCACAAATTGGTAAAGTTACCTAGATTAATTACTGTTCTCAGAATCCTGTGGCCAGCTGGAGCCAAAACAACAAGGAATGAGGGAAGCCACCCTTACAATTAAGATATAGGTAGTAAAAGGACTGGGGGGATTAGAAACAGACTTAGCAAATTTTATTAATTACAATTTTAAAAAATGTGCAGCAGCATCTTGGCTGTAATAATATTTGTTGAGGCTTAAATCCCTAAAGGGAGTCTGTTGAATCAATTGAAATTTTATATAAATGTTGATGTGCCAAGTTCTCACTGCTGGAATGGGTCTGTTTTTTCAGAAAGCAAGAGTTGGTTTATAAAGAATAGCGAATAGTATGGAGAGCAGAAAATAGTGTGATTCAGTGATCTGAGTGTTGGACTAGCATTCTGGGACATGAAGTTCAAATCCCTGCTTGGCCACAGCACTCCATTGGGTGACCTTGGGCAAGTCAGACTCTCTCACTCCAGGAGAGGGTTGCTAAAACTCAGAGTTGGTTTTTAGTCACACAGCAACAACAAAGAGAATAGTATATAGTTATGCAAAATCCAGGAACCTGTACTTTGTGTGATACTGAAAAAAGAGCCAAAGTTAGTAATAGGGTCATCAAGGGTGTACTATATATCTTTTGCTGTGTAATGCATTTCTGATAGATGCAATTAATATAAAAATGGTAGAGATAGCAGAGTCAGAAATTAAAGCAAAAAGGGACAAAACAGGTATGTTTTGCTGATGTGACATTAATTGCAGATAAAGAAAAGCTGCAGTGATTTTTTTTTTATACAATGAATTCATAATTATAGGTTAACATTAAATGAGAATAAGGAAAGATTTTTTTAATAAACAGCTTTATTTAAAAGGTGCTTTATCAGAACTCCTTGTCCCAGACAACACAGAAAAGAACAGAAAGCAAAGATAGATTAACCACAAATAAACAAACAAACAAACATCAAACAAAGCTAAAGGCTTCAGGAGTTCACCATTTGGTGTGAAGCTGTCTGTTTATTTAATCCAGAAGGATTTTCACAATAAATTTCAAGATAGAAATTTATTGCATTTATTGCAGTCATTTATTGCATTTGAAGCCATTACACATCCAAGAAAAGAATTCATGCAGGTACAGACATTTATTGTTAACTGCCATCAAGTCAACTTCAACCCTGTAAATGGGAGATCCCCCAGGTCTCCCTCTTGCCAACCACCCTGCTCAGGTCTTGCAGATTCAGAGATGTGTCTTCCTCGACTGAGTCTGTCTACTTGTAATGTAGCCTTCTTTTCCTACTGCCTTCTGCCTTACCAAGCACTTTTGTCTTTTCTTCTTTTCTTCCTCATATCTTCTCATTATGTGGCCAAAGTACAGCAGCTTTAATTTTAATTATCTTGGTTTCCAGGGAGAGTTCAGATTTGATTTGCTCTAGGACCCATTCATTTGTTTTTTAAGGAGTCCAGGGTATCCGTAGAACTCTTTGCCAGCACCATATTTTAAAAGAGTTGATTTTCTTCCTGTCAGGTTTCTTCATTGTCCAGAGTCTATAGTGATAGGTGTCAGAGAAAAAGCACAAATAGTTTTGGCAGACTTAGCAAATAAGTCTGTTTTCTGTGTGACATATGGGTTACAATATGAAAATAACCAGCATATTTTTCACATAAGAGCTCCCACCCTGTAAAGAAGCCAAAATCTGTCCCAGTAATCTCTCCCTGGGGTTTTGATATAACTGGCAGTAAAGTAAGTAGTGTCAAATATCTTTTACCTCTCCCATATCTCAGATGCACAGCTTTAATTTTTTTGAGACATTTCTGTATCTGCCATCTGAAAATGATGTTGGCATAGCTTAGAGATGTAGCTGTGTAAATGCACTTTTCAGAGGGGCAAAGGTAAGTAGTGTAAGTACCGAGCTGTTATGTGAAGATACTGGTGATCATAAGACTGGATAGCAGCTTCAGGGCATAAACTGAACAGCAGAAGAAGTATTTAAACTAGAGGAATTAAAAAAGAAAAGTTGGTATCCTATTAGACAGGTGTGCATTTGCAGGCTAGACTTATGACCTCATAACTATTTCATATTCACATTTATTATTGTAACATGATTGCCACACCCACAAATATCCCTAAATTCACCTTAAAAGCCAGGCAACTGTATTGAGCAAAGGAGTTCTGCAGTGCTGGCAAGCCGAGTCCTGAAGGATGAAGCATCCAGCCCACTCCTGCAGTGTGTTAAAAAGCTGCAACATGACCCTGCAGGGATCCCTGCTTCTCCTTGTTAGACCGCAGCTTGATGGCAGCAGGGAATGTGATGCACCGTCCTACAAGGCCCTGCTTGCCACCACTGAAGAACTTTGCTCAGCATGGCTGCCTGGCTTTTAAGGTGAGCTTCAGTGGGTCAGATCAGGAAATGGAGCATATCTATAATGTTTGGTTCCAAACTAAACAAGTTGAAAAGGACATACTTCTGTTAATGGGACGCCATGTTTCATTTTGAACTTGCTTTGCTTTTGAAAAAAGGTTGGTGTTTTTATGAGCTCGCATAGATGCGACACAATGCCTTTTTTAACCAGCTCATAACTAACCACCTCAGAATTATTGTTTCTTATGATTAGGGCACGAATGTTCTTAACTGAAATTGTGCAAATATAATAAATCTTACAAAACACACACACACATAAATATACCACAGTTAAGCGTTTATTGAAAAAGGAAATGAAGTAATCACTGATTGCTGCAAAAATAGAGCCAGAGGGGAATCTGCTGCCTTGGAGCATCTTCCTGTTTTCAAATTGTTCTCTTCTTGCTGAGTGAGCTTTCAGGGAAAGTGAAAATATCTCTGAAGGACTGATAAACAGAGAGCTGGATTTTGTGTGCCACGCCTTCCTGTTGGATCCTAAGGACCCATTATCTTGATCCTCTTGCCCCAAGATCCAGCTCCTCCAAGATCTCTCTTTGCTGTGAACAAGACCCAGACATCTGTGACTCTCTTGTGGGTGGAAGAAGGAGTAGCTGATTTCTTTGAAGTCTTCTGTCAACCAGCTGGCTTGAGCCAAGATACAAAGATTCTGGTATGTGTTTGCCCCTTTCTCAGCTTTGCCTCTTCCCCTATTGAATCTAATCATGATGGTTCTGGTTTTCTTAGTGTTTAAATAGTTTGGTCAATAACCAAAACAATTATTTTTAATAAAATGGCATAGCCCCTATGAATTGGGTTGCTGCTTTTGTTGATTTGTAGCTTTAAAAGGGGGAAAAGTTTAATATTCAAAAGACTGCTTGAAGCTGTTATGCTGAACAGGACTGGGCCAGATAGTAATTACCTTGATGTCTAAACATCTGTCTGGTGACATTCCCAATGTTCATACTGGGGCAGTTGTTAGTGTGCATTCAGCTGTATGCATGTGGGATTCTTTCACATATTTTGTTCTGCATTTATTTATTTGTATCTAAAAATTCTGAAGTTGTGCACATACAATATACAATGGGTCCTCTGGATCTGTGGAGAATTGGTTCCAAGAGCACTGTGGATGTCAAAAAACATGAAAGATTGTATCCTATATTATTAAAGGGTGGCAACATATGCACCAACATATGCGTCAATGTTCATGTTGCTGCCATTTTATGTGTAGGATGTGATGAGTCATAATTGGTGGAAATCTCAGATCCAGAGTTTGCAGGTCAGGAGGATCCGCTGTAAATCAATATGCAGAATCAAAATATGACATTTGCATTATCCATACAATAGGTCCTTAGGCCAAACTACACTGTTTAGAGAAATTTCTGTATTCTTGTAAACCAGTGTGGTTGTACGGCACCTGCACTCACTAGCTAAACATGTGGCTTGTGAACATGACCATGCTCTCTTTGCCTCATGTATGAGGGTTTAGATTCTTCTGTTCCCTGGCAGGAGATGACACAATCCAGGTTCTAGTCTTTCCTTTCCCGAGGGCAGAGCTGAAGGAATTGGCCCTGCTGTTGGGGATCAGCAGAGGGTAATGGTGTCAACCCACAGGGGCAGTTTTCATTGATCTGCAGAGTCCTCTGGCTTGTCTGAACAGTTGTTATATCTGTTTTCAGCTTTTCATGTCTTGTGGTTCTGTTACCGAGAAGAAAGCCATGGGATTGGGGGGGGGTGCCGTTTCAGCCTCTATTGTGAAGTGTCTCCTAGCCTGGCATGTGAATGAGAAAGCCAGCAGTAAGTTCCTGTTTTATCAGATTTTTCAGAGTGGAGGAAATTGGAGTGACTGGATGGGCTGCATGTCTACTGACAAGACCTAGTCTGAATCTGAGGCTGGAGCCTTAATCTCAAGATTCAACCAGTTCAAGACTGAAGTCCTGATTGGAACCCCAATTCTTTTGTGTTCATGATGTCTTAAAGCCAGAGGTTGCTGATGTTAACATGGAAACAGTTACATCTTTACAGCCCTTCCTTTGGATTTTATGAATGTCTAATTGACATTCTGTAACGTTTTGTTGAATTTTATTGTTTTTTGTAATACTATTTTTGATTGTTAATATCTTCAAAAATTACTCTAGGAGTAGTTCAGAGAGATGCCAATCAGTATATTAATGGTAGCAATAGTATTGTCAGACTTGCTAATATTTCATTCCTGTGCATTGTAACGTTTATTCCTGTTTGCATCGTGACTAATAGTTGCTGTGTATGGACTCCTCTTAGAGAAATGAAATCAAGGGCACACACACTTTAGGGGGAAGATTTTGAACCACTTCTGCTTTTGCACATCTGCATCTCCATTTGCTGATGTGAGTCACATTGGCCTTTCAAAACCTTTTGAAAAGCCAGAAAACCATATAGATCTCTAACCCAGTTGCCGAATTAAATCAAAAACAAAAACAATTGAATCGTCACCTGCGTCTTCATTTGGCCTCATCTCCTCATACCATTTGTCCTTCTCTGTTACACCATCTTGCAGTCAGGAGTGCAAAAGCTAATCTCTGTGTTGGGAAGTCTCACAGTAAATTAAGGTATTGATAGCAAACAGATAACACTAATTGAAACAATAAATACTTCTTTTATAACAAAATGTTAAGACCTTTGTTAACAATATGAATACAAATAAATAGTATAATAATGTTACGACTTTTTAAACAATGTGAATGCAAAAATTTATTGTGAATGCAACAAAATATTACAGCAATTCCACATTGTAGCCTGTTAACAACCATGTCTCATTTATATCCGTGGCCCATATATTCATCTATGAAAGGTGAAATGTCTACCAGTATAATTCTGGTCCTTATCAATATTTATGCAATCCCATTCCTCATCCACTGTATTGCAGAACATTATCCAGAAGTCTATTTGCCAGTAAGCTAATGGACTTCTGGATATCCAGGAGCAGCAGAGGTAAATGGCTGGTTAGTAAAGTAGTAACAGAATAGGACAGTTCCTTCTGGGAAATCACTGAACAGTTTTGTCTGCAGAAAATGCAATGTGTACGATGTAACAGAGGACAACCCTCTCTTATAAGGGTTACCAGTGGAAAGTCCCCTTTTTGAAGATATCCAGTAACCAAAGATCTGTCTTTCCAAATTCAGTTTAAAAGAAGCCAATAAAGAAACATTAAAAGGGACAGCAAGAACCTTGAACTAGCCACAGAACAGTTATCATCTGCAAAGCAGCAGACTGAGTAGGCACACAAGTCCGTGGGACCTCATTTGCACTATAGAATTATAGTTCTGTGATTCCACTTAAACTGCCATGGATGCATCCAATAGAATCTTAGAGTTGGTAGTTTGGTGAGGCGCTAGAGCTCTCTAAGTACCCATCCCTAAACTGGAAATCCCAGGATACCGTAGGATACAGCCATGGCAGTTAAAAGTAAAATCATTGTGCCCCTTGACAGAATCAACTCTACTCTATTTAAATGTTAGTAATTCTACATAAGTTTGCATGTCTACATGTAAAACAACATAGAGACATTTTGCGCCAAATTGTGAGAGTCATGCAGCCTTCCAAATATGTTTGGAGTGCAAGTCTCAAAACTTAGCTATTTAAGCAATAGTGAGGAATGCCAGGAGCTGCAGTTTCACAACATCTGGAGGGCCAGTGGATTTCCACTCTTGTTTTCTGAAAACCTGCATCTTGTTTTGTCCTCTGTTTTTCAGTTGAGCATTTCTTCTTATTCACAATGTTTAAGTGGCCACCCAGACTCCTACATCAGGACTAGGAAACCTTTGATCCTTCAAAGGTTTTGGACTGCAGACTTCACAATCCCTTACCATTGGCTATGATGACTAGTGGTTCTGGAAGCTGGGATGCAAACAAGCTACACTGCCCATTCCTGTCTTAGGGCGATGCCACTTCAGAAAGTAGGCAAGGAAAGACAAGCTATTGCTAACCAACCAGTGCAATGAGGAGGCCACACAACAAGACTTAGGTTAAACATGGCCAGCTTTATTTGACCTATTGCCTATTTAAGGTTGACCTTAAAAAATGCAAGATGGGGGGTAACCTAGTGCAGGTGGTCTACCCTGAAGTAGTCTTCTCCAGCTTCCTCTGGGCAAGCACCAAGATCCCAAGGCAAATCCATGAAGATGGCTTGCAACCTCAGCCAGCCATTTTCCTGAAGGCAGGCCTAAGGATACATCCTTCCTTGTCACACTGGATGGGTCTTGCTTAATTGTAGGAGTGAGACAGAGGCAGGGGCAGCTCAGCCTTAAGTAAGTTCCTTACTGTGCCTCTGCTCCCGCTGCCACACCACCCTGTACCATGACTTCACTAAGTAGCCTTGCTTCATATGAGGCCAGCAAAGGTGCTTCTCCCTAGTGTTACTAGGCATGGGAAAGGAATAATAAAAAGGGCAGGTGTTGTTGTGGTTCTAGATGCCATGTGGAAGGGAACAGCAACTCCCTACACTGTACCATCTGAATTCTCACTCCTCTAAGAGGGGGTCAGGCAGTCTGTAGATGCCATTGTGTGCATGTGTAATGCTCCAGGGCATAGAGACCAACTTATGCATCTTTTACATAAACCAGGATGTGGGTTGTATGTAGTCCAGACCACAGTATGTATGTGGTGAAATAATCAACCTATTGCTTCATTGCGCACCTGGGTTGTTGGCAGCTTGATACACATGTATTACAACACCAGATTGATTACAAAAGAAGTGGCTTTTGGGCTGAGGTGGCAGGAAGAGGAACCCTTCTCCCAAATAAAACAGTGAACTCACGTGCACCATGCGCTACCTCAGAGGGTAGAACTAGGTCTAGAGGTTTTAAGTTATAGGAGAGTAGATTTCAATTGAACATTAGAAGGAACATCTTCACAGTGAGAGCAGTTCAGCAATGGAACCAATTTCCTAGAAAGTGGTGGGGTCTCCTTCCTGGCTGCTAGACAGACAGACAGAAGCTGGACAGCTACTTGATGGAGATGTTGTAGGTGGAGATTCTGCACTCAGCAGGGAGTTGGACTTGATGCCCTATAGAGCCCCTTCCAGCTCTATGTTTCTATGATTCTATGACTTGACAAAAACCCTAGTCTTACATTCAGGATACAGGATCTCATCTTCAAAGATAGGCAAACAACCATCAACAATGAATTCTTCCTCTCCTCTTCCTGCAAACAAATGTAGGAGCCTGTTACTGTTTCTTCACACGTGGTGACAATCTCCAGTCTTCTGCCTGCCACATCCTACAACTGCAGCGTTATCAGCTTTAGCCACAACAACCCCAGTGTTCCAACCTTCATCACTGTCTCTACTATGGGTATGTTGAATTCCTGCTTCTTCACTTTTTCCCAGTAAGGCCATTAGGACAGAACTATGGGGCTGATTGTAAGGGGCTCTGAGGTGCACCATACTCTCCAACTGTCCTGATTTGGCTGTGACACTCTCACTTAATACTCTGCCGTCCCATTTTTTAAACTGCTTTTAAAATGTCCAAATTTCTCTCTCCTTCTCCCACTTTCCCCCTTTGTATTCAGCTTGCTTCTGTTGGTGCAAACTGAGTTCAATGCGCAAAAATAGTTTGCACATTTACTCAACAGAAAAGAGGGGAGGGAAGGGGAGAGGGCAGAATATTGCCCTTTCCAGTAGGCTTGGGCAAAAGCAAGCTGCTGCAGCCTCTCCTAGCTGGTGTGTTCTTCCTCATTATAATGTTGCCACACTCTGATGTTGCTTGCCCCCGTGTATCACAGTTTTCATCTGCAAAATGTTGGAGGGTATGGAACGTGTATGTGCACATGCACACACCTCAAGTGCAGCAAGCCTGGCTTGTGTTACACTGTAAATAAGTGGAATTGTGTGTTTTGGAGACTTGTATGGTATTAACTGTGATTTCATTCCAGTGCCAAGTTAAAACTTGGCTTTTTACTAATGCCTTTGGGTCGTAATTGTATAATCCAGATCTGTCTATGTGTGGTTTTAGACGGCTGAATCCTTTTTGTATTTTCAATTATGGTATTGAATATGCTTTCAGAATGGTTAAATTATTTTTCTTGATTTGAATTTTAAATTATTTAAACTGATCCATCAGACAATAATAATATTTTGCCAATCAAAACTGGAGTTGAGAACAATAAGTCCAGGGGTACTGAACTGCTGTAGTGTTCTTCCTCTGACAAACCCTCCTTGCCTTCTGAAGAGAGCTGAAATCCTTTCACTTTCCATTTCTAATTTGAACTATTGCATCCTCCTGAGTATCTAGTGCTGGCTGCTGAAAGACCCATTGAAGCCATTTTAAAATAAGAAGAGGATGCCTACAGAGTCTTCAGTTCTACAGAATATTCATCTTAAAGCAAATGGACAATATTTTGCAATATAAGTTTGTGGTGCATGTAGTGGTAGGAAACCCAGATCAGACCTGAAGTCCTACATTGTACCTGCATAGTATAAATCTACACTCACATAATTACACAGTGGTTGTGCTACACCATCCTTTTGCTGAATGATGGTGCTGTGCAACTGGATTGTGAACTTGCCAGTGGACCCTCTTATTGTCCCTGCTGTGCAATGAGGAATGCACAGGAGCTATTTCTGGAATCCCACAGAATCAAGGGGCACACTGAACGTATTGACAAATAGTTGTTACAGCATCCAGGAATGCGAAACGTCATGGCGGAAATCCTGTTGGTTAGTCCAACTAGAGTAGATGCATTTTAATGAATACATTCAATTAAAATGAAAATATCTCTTCCTGCCAGATAGTCATCATATAAGAGATGTAAATTTTGGCTTATTTCATTCTTGCATGGCAGAAGGATTAGTTTCAAAAGCTTTCTTTCCACTGGGCGAGATAGCAAGAAGTTTTGTACATTTTTGATAATTTCTTGCAATATTTTACAAAATATTGTTTGCATACAAAATGTTCACACAGAAAACATTTCTGTGCAGAAAAACCATATAATTCACAAAAAATACAGTGCTTTCTGGGCAAATACATTGAGTTTTGTGCAAAAAAAGAGTGATATTTTATAGAAAAAGAAGCCTTTTTTTTTTACACCAATGAACTTTTGACAAAAAGTGTATAATGATGGGTAAACATCTTAATAGGGTGATTTTTTCCCCTCTATTAGGGTGTCTCAATATGTTCTCATACATTCTCACTTAGAGCTTGAGGCTTTGTGAATACAGTTGGCCCTCCACATTTGTAAGGATTAGGGGCACAGAACCCTTGTGAAAGTAAAAAAAACCCAAAAAAACATGAATAATTCCACTCCAGTCAGTGTTCGCCCTCTCTCCTCCTGCCTTCTTTCTGCTACTGCCCACCTGGGGGAAAGGCAGAAGAGTGCAAGGGGAAAACCTTCTCCCCTTCCAGTCTCCTGCCTGCTGCTCACATGCCGTGTCCCTCTGCACTTTCCTTCCCACCACCTGTATACGTTTCCATCTTTCTGTGCACCTGTGTGGGCAACAAGCAGAAGAGTGCAGGGGAAGGAAGATCTTTCCTCCTGCACTCTCCTGTCTGATGCGGCCAAAGTGCCCTTCCTTCTTTCCCCGCACCTGCATGGGCAAGAGGCAGGAGAGTGGAGGGTCTTTCCCCCTACACTCTTCTGTCTGCCATCTGTGCAGCCACCCTTCCTTCTGTGCACCCATATGGGCAAAAGGCACAAGACTGAAGAGACGGAAGATCTTTCCCCCTGCACTCTTCTGCATTTCACCCGTGCACCCTGCCTTCTTTCTGCACAGGTGACAAATAGGAGATTGTCTGGGGGAGGCAGAAGAATGGAGAGGAAAAGGCTTTTCTTCTCCATCCTCCTGCCTGTGCCTGCATGCACTCCTTTCTTTCTGAGCACCCACATGGCAACAGGCTGGAGAGTTAAAGGGAAAAGTCTTGCAGGCCCATGAGCCTTTCCCTCTCCCTGTGCCTAGGCAAAAGGCCAGGGAATGAGAGAGGGAGAATGTGGGGGGAGACAAGTGGACACCTTGCGAATTAACAAATTCATGAAGGTCAAACCCACAAATGTGGTGGGAGGACTGCATTCTCATTATCCCTGCATCATACTAATTTCTTATTAATTATCAGCCATCACACTGATACCTGATTAACCTGGTACCTTTGCTTGCCTCTGCAGTTACAGAGATGAATCCTAATGTGGTCGTGATCTCTGTCCTAGCCATTCTGAGTATCCTTCTGATAGGTCTGCTGCTTGTAACGTTGGTGGTGCTTCGGAGGAAACATCTCCAAATGGCCAGGTAAGTCAACAGTTCCTCTTGAAATGCTAATGAGGCTTTGTAATGACAAAAGGAAACTAGTTGTGTGCTTATTTACAGGGCTGGAGATCTGTGGCCCTTGAGAGGTTGTTCAACTCTAATTCCTATCATCCCCACTCAACCTAGCCAATGATGAGGCATGATGGGATCTGTAGCTCTGCAGTTGATGAGGATTCACATATTCCCCATCCTTGCTGTATTATTTTGTAATCCCAAAGCACACTTGGTACCAGAATAACATTCCTTTTTCCTTTGAAGGTTAAGGATGTATGTAATTGCATTTCAAAGTATCACTTCGAAGAGGGGAAAAAGAGGTGTTAATTGGTTCCCTTTGCAGACATGGTGTTTTACCAGCTGTGATGTATTTGATGTACATTAGAAAATCCAGGTGAAACATGTACACTTGGATTAGGAGAGCTCTTTTAAATTGGATTATGTGTGCTTGGCTCTTATTTATAGCTACAGCTATTATCTAGGGTGATTTCCACATGCTCTTCAGTTTCATGAGATTGCTCTCTCCCATTTGCTCACTGGTATTAATGCAGAGCTAAAAGATTGGCAGAGAAATATTTGATACTTAAGAAAGGGCTGTGGTTAGATCTTCTCTCTTGATTAGCAATTATAAACAGCCAGAACAGTAGTGAGGAATAGAGATGGGATTAAAGACCAACCACAAGGTTGGATTAGGACCAACTGCAGAGCTAAAATGTGGGTTAGCTTCCCCTGTTTTCCCAGTCTTACTTTCTTCTCAGTTCAGAGTGGAGAGAGATGTTCAAATCCACAAAACATCCCCGCAAATATTTTCCTGATCTGATTTGTTCTACCGCTGGCCTATATCCATTTTTTAGTCTCAACTAAAACAGACCCACAGAATTAGTGGAAATCTGGTAAATCAGCACTTACGTAAGTTTCATTGATTCAATAACTCTTCTCTGTTTGAGTCTAACAATTAGATATAGGCGGCTGAGCCCCCTTTATTAAACACACACACACACACACACACAATGTCCTGATCCTAGATCTCCAGTTCCTTATCTAATGTGATCAAAGTCTAACACTGCAAATTGTGTAGGTTGTGTAGGTGTTCTGCAAATTGTGTTGGTGTTGACTCAGTAGTGAACTGCTAGACTGAGTGGGAATTACTCCTTAATAAGTGTTAGAATTGCAGCCTGCACCAAACTTGCTTATTGCTCTAAACTAGGAGTAGTGTTTATGCAGTTCTTAAGATGTTGAACTGCAACTCTGAGCAGCTGCTTAGCATTGGTGGAAATTGCAGTTCAACAACATCTGTAGGGCCTCATGATTCCCATCTTTGTCTTTAAGCATGAAGTGCTTAAATATGGTCTATTGTTTGTTTATTTTTGACATATTTACACGCCACCTTTCTTCCATGGAAAAATGAATTGGATATTCAAAGCAGCCATGCATGGAATATGCTGCCTCAGAGTGTGGTAGAGTCTCCTTCTTTGGAGGTTTTTAAGCAGAGGCTAGGTGGCCATCTCTTGGGAGTGCTTTGATGTGTATTCCTGCATAGCAGGAGGTTGGACTGGATGGCCCTTGTGGTCTCCTCCATCTCTATGATTTTATGACTCTGTGTATCTCCTCTCTAGCCTCTTTATCCTTGCAGAAATCACTCCATGAGTTTCATGGCTCAGTGAGGGCTTGAACCTGAATCTCCCAAGTCGAGTTGTAGCATCTGAACCACTTCACTGACCTAGTTCTCAATTTGTCAAAGCTTTCTGAAATAAAATATTGTGGCTGGCACCCTGCTAATGTCATGCATTGAAATAATTCAAACTTACACCTGTGAATGTCTCTTTCTGGTTGATGTGAAGGTTGATATTCCTTCCCTACTCCTCACTGACCAGAGTGCCCCGGACCTTATGTAGAGCTATCCTCCACAACCATTCTGTAACTAATGAAAGCTAAGAGAGGGATCAGAGAAATGTCTGGCTCTGTCCTCGTAGCCAGACATTAAATGACTACATCCTCCACTGAGACCTCTGGAGGGATGCCAATGGAAGATGTAATCATTTCATGTCTAGCTACTAGAACATAGCCATATGTTTCTCCATTCCCTCTCACCAGGCATGGAGTGATAATAGCTTAAGACCTCAGTGATAGTACAGTATTTCCAGGATCCAGTGAACAGCTAGCTGTAACATAGGAATAACTATGCTGTCTTGTATCATCCAGGATTGCAACCAGTATATGCCTAGGGCTGGTCTCTGTGGGTGATATCTGTTGTCTACTTAGGGGCCATATGTTCATGGAAGCAGAATCTCTTGCTATAGAATCATGGTCTTGATTACCACAATGGTTCTCCATATATTGTTGGACTCCAGCTGTCATCAGTCTTAAACTAAATGCGCAGTTATCAGAGATAATGGCAATTGTTGTCCAAGGACTCAGGACTCCTAGTCTGGTCTATGGATTGTGGAAAAACAGGAATATGGTCTAGTATCTTATTAAAGCTTCTGTTTATTCCATCTTCTAAGTTATATATTCTTATCTCTGCCAATAATAATTTTGGGTCTTCCTAAACCAGGGAATGTGGTGCTGGAACTTTTGTGAATTTTGCTTCGTTGGAGAGAGATGGCAAACTCCCATACAACTGGTAAGTGTGTGATGAAAGATTTACAATTGTGTGATTTGTCATGCTAACTTAATTTCCCCTGAGATATAGACTTTTTAGTTGTTTTTCAAAACAGAGATTGTCAAGAGGCAGATAATTGCAGACTAACACATAGCCGTTGGAATCAGCATTTTTTCACGGGACTTAAAATTATTTCACTGTCACTTATTGGAACACTTGTGCTGATAGAATAGGAGACCAAGGTTTCAAGGTAATGCAGACTTTTTTTTCGCAGTCAAGTCTTCTGTGTAACCCTAAAGAGTGCTGTGTCACACCAACACAGCCAGACGAATCAAATGTAGTGCTTGAATTGTTTCAAATTATAAAACACTTCAAACTGGCTAGCAAAATAAATGAATGTAAATGTTCATTCCTCTAATTAACTCCTTTTTTTTACATGGCTTAGAGTTGTGACTGTTGCATTCAAGGTTTAGGAACTGAGACATGCAACCCATACTAAGCAAGTGTAAATGTCTTGTGTTTGAATCTTCTTTGCAGCCTCATGCCGCCAAAAAGTGTCCCTTAAAGCTTAGGGAGACTCAGGAATGTTTTTTCAGGCTTCAGGGCCATGTCAGAGAATACCCCATCCCACCTGAATGGAATTACCTTCTCCTTACACAGAGGGGTATTTGACGAACTGAGTATACAGTTTAACATTTTAACGTCACTGCCTGCCAATATCAAAGAGGTGTATTTCCCACTGATTTCTTTGTTATCATTTGTTTTATGCATTTTATTTCCTTGATGCATTGCACTCACCCTTTCTACAAGGAAGTCTGGATAGCACACATGCCTCTCCCCATTTTGTCCTCACAACAACCCTATGAGGTAGGTTGGGCTGATAGAGTGAGATAAGCTTAGGATCACCCAAGTGGGTTTCAGAGCAGAATTGTGACTGCAAAACCTGATCTTCATCAAGGTTCAACAGTAAACTTCAATTTTTCAAAAGTGTTGATTGGCATCCCTTTCAGTAATTATAATGTCATAAGCCTGATCTACAATGTTATAATCACTCTAATTCCCATTTACAGTTGTTGCACAATCACAGTGATCAAAAGTACTCTCACCCCAATGTTAACTTTAGTGTCAAAGCCTCCCCTCCAACATAATCATTTCCAAGGCACTGGAAAGCGGGGTGATGAATAATGACATATCCATCCCTCTCCAGTTGTGGAGTGTGGTGAGACAGATGGGACAACAGGATCCCAATAGGACCTCCCTCATGGGTCTCTGCAGCTGTTTGTCTCAGTGTGCCCTGTGACTGGAAAGGGGATGGACACATCATTAGCACCCAACGCTTCAGCACATCAGAAATGGCTGTTTTGAGGGGGAGCTGCAAGGCTTCAAAGACATTTGAAGAGTAGCATGAGGAGACCTCATAGCTATGTCTCTGTAGCTACTTCTCCTGAAGCAGGTCCACAATATTTATTTTTGAATTCATATTTAAAAAACCCTGGAAATTCCAAGTCTAGCATTTCAAAGTTCAAAACTCCTGTGAAAAATTTGGTTTCCACTCTAATCCTGACATTCATTCTCTTCCAAGAAACTAGCATAATGGAAAAGCTCTCGTTAAACTGCCTGCTTTAACCTTTGAAGTGTTGCATTTGATTTGATTTGATTAGGGAATAACCCAAGTTCCTTACTATTTCCACTGAGAAACTGTAATGTGCAACATATGGCTACACCAGTCAGACACCAGTCTGACAGATGCAGTGTTTTTTCTCCCTTAACACATTTTTTATATATCCTATAGCAACAGGGAGCCCAAAGTCTGGCTTAAAAATCCATTAACACTTCCTCAGAGAGATATTTGCATTTGGCAGTGAGAGGACCTTAATGGAGCTCCAGTACTCCCAAAGGCCATTAGTTAATTTCTTTTGCGCTGCAGGGCAAAACTCTGGGCTATGGCAAATATTTTCTGTAACTTCAAAGTTGGTGTTTTTGAAATATTTGCAAACTAGAAAAAATATGGATGGGAGCGACTTTCTTTTCATTGACTTGCTAATTAATTCAAATGGTGCGTAAGTTGAGAATGAGAAAATTACTCTTTTTTTGGATTACAATTCTGGCCCTAATGGCTGGAAAATTCTGGAATTTACAATCTGGAAAAGTACATTTCCAAAGTTCTGTTTGGGAATAAGCGACCATAGATTTCTTTGGAGCTTGCTCAAAAGTATTGCAAAAAAATTAATGGTATTTCAAAGCACCTTCCATAAGAACGGTCTCAATTTCTTTATAGGTTTCGTTTTTATGCTCATGGCCAAGGGCACAGTGTCTTCATATCTCCTCGTTCTGTTAGTTATCTCTATCCTGAAATTTATCTTAAGAGGAATCACAGGCACCCTACTTCATCTCATTAGGCCTCAGTTTTTGACCTTGTGCCTTTATTCAACCTTTACCACAGAGCAAATGCAAACAGATGGAAAAGAGGAGTGCCCAGCAGTATCTGGGCCACTTGAGCCTTGTGTTGCCCATGCTGTAATGAAGTGATGGGGTTTGGTTTACACACCAGAAGGGAGACGTGAGTTGGAAACATTTTGGTGATTCACACCAGGTTAAGCCACTTCTTGAAGTGATGTGCAGCAGCAGCAGGAGAAATATCACGGAAAGCCATCTCTGTAACTAGAAAAAGTTGCCTTGGGCCATTTCCACCCTACACCGTTATAGTGCTATTGTTCCACTTTCAACATCCTGTGGAATTCTGGGGTTTGTTAGTTTACTGGGGCTCTCTGGCTGAGAATTCTAAATGTCCCGCTCTCAATTGCAAACCTCAGGATTCCGTAGGATGTTGAAAGTGGAATAATAGCTCTATACAAGTGGAGGGTGGAAATGGCCAGAGGCAATTTGTGATGCTTCCACCTTCATCACTGTAGTAGCAGTGGCCATTTCCTCCCAGCACTGCATCACTACCTATACCAGGAGTGGACTACTGAGGCAGGCTAGAAGTTTGTGTTAGTCCTGGGAGACCTTGGAGGACAGCATCTCCCCACTGCACCTCTGAAAAGAAAAAACTCCCAAACACCTTCTAGGGGCTGTGGGGGACATTTTTGCCATGTTTTCAGCTCCCCTGGGCCATTTTAGCCCTAGGGGAGGCATTTTAATAACAGGAAGTGATTGGAAATTATATCCTGTTCACTTCCTGTTTTAAGAAAGGCCTCTGCTTGGTCTAAAATGGTGAAAATGTTCCCATGTCCTCTAAGGGGTATTTGAAGGCAAGAGAAACTGTTCCCCTGTCCTGAGAAGCTTAAAAATGGTCCTGAATCATGTGGCCTGCAAGCCACACTTTGCCCACTGCTGCTCTACACAGTCACCACCACCTGTGTTACACTGGCCAATGGCTTGTGGGCTTTGTCTCAAGCCATTTCCGCACTAGACTGTTATAGCGCTATGATTCCACTTTCAACATCCTATGAAATCCTGCGGTTTGCAGTTTTGGGAGAGGCCGGCTGGCCCCTCCCGAAACTGGAAACCCCAGGATTCCATAGGATGTTGAAAGTGGAATCATAGCGCTATAACAGTCTAGTGCGGAAATGGCTTCAATGAGGACCTTCCAGCTGCCAGTCTATTGGTTGTACCTTCTCATTACCTAGAAATACAACTGAAATGAAGCGTAAATCTGATTCTATATTACATTACATGAGATATTAGGATATTTTGCACTTTTGTTTGCCGAGTAATATATACAGATACACAGACATTACTCATTCATTGAATTATATATTCCAAAAGTTGTCTTGATAACATGGAATGTTGCTGGAGGGAGGGAGGGAGGGAGGGAGGGAAGGAAGGAAGGAAGGAAGGAAGGAAGGAAGGAAGGAAGGAAGGAAGGAAGGAAAGAGAGAACGCCGATCTGTCTAATATTAGCCTGGACACATATACTGCTCAGACATTTTTGACCCTCCTTCCTATGCCTGATGGGGAAACCACAAGATGTGGTTTCTCACTTAGGAGATGCTCAACCCCTTGGGAAATAAGAAGCTGATTAAACAGTCACTGGAGCAGCCTTTCCTAAGTTAGTGTCCTTCAGGTTTGCCAGACTACAGTTCCAATCCTCGTCAGCCAGCATAGCCAGTGATTGTTGTGCCTGAGGATGGTGATCTGTGTAGTCCAACTCATCTGGAAGATTCTAGGTTTTGGGAAGCTTCAATAAGGTGATAAGGTGCCTCTAGGCAAGAGACAGAAACATTCAGTTCACCATCTAATTTCACACAACCTATGCAGGGGCAAGTAAGAAATCTGCAATACTGGAAAACACATCCATTTTGACTCCACCTTCATTGACCACTCATTTGTGTCTTCCAAAAGCTCCCCTGACAAGGAAAAGCAGATCTTGACTAGTACCATTCTTCAGCCTGTGGTTTAGGTGAACACTGTCTTGACTAATCTGCAGGGAATAGAATCATAGAATCATAGAAATGTAGAGTTGGAAGAGACCACAAGGGCCATCCAGTCCAACCCCCTGCCATGCAGGAAAACCCTCAAAGCACTCCCGACAAGTGGCCATCCAGCCTCCGCTTAAAAACCTCCAAAGAAGGCGACTCCACCACACTCTGTGGCAGCACATTCCACTGCCGGACAGCCCTGACTGTCAGGAAATTCCTCCTGAGGTTCAGGCGAAATCTCCCCTCCTGCAGCTTGCATCCATTGCTCCTTGTCCTGGTCTCAAGAGCAGGAGAAAACAAGCCCACTCCCTCCTCGACATGACATCCCTTCAAATATTTAAACATGGCTATCATGTCCCCTCTCAACCTTCTCTTCTGCAGACTAAACATACCCAGCTCTCTAAGTCTGTCCTCATAGGGCATGGCTTCCAGACCCCTCACCATTTTGGTTGCCCTCCTCTGGACCTGCTCCAGCTTATCCATATCCTTCTTGAATTGGGGTGCCCAGAACTGGACACAGTATTCAAGATGAGGTCTAACCAATGCAGAATAGAGTGGTACCAATACCTCCCTCGATCTAGACACCATACTCCTATTGATGCAACCAAGAATTGCGTTGGCCTTCTTGGCTGCCGCATCACACTGCTGACTCATGTTCAAGAAGAAGTCCATGAAGTCGGAGCACGGGTAGGAATCACACAGCCTTCCAGATATTGTTGGACTGCAACTCTCAAGAGCCCTATCCAGCATAGCCTATCTTGAAGAGTACTGGGAGCGCATTCCAACATAGGGATATAAATCCTTGACTACATAATCCTTGCATGTCAGAAAGAAAAATTATGAAATCTTTCTGCTCATTGAAGGAAAGAATGAATAGTCCCTCTCCACAGTATTCTTCCCATAATCAAATGTACCAAAGAGTTCTGAAGGAATTACTCTGTGTAGAAAACGCATGAGTGTTTTCTTTAAAAAAAAAAGTTTTCTGTGCAGAAATATATTTTCTGTGTAGGAAAAAAAGTTTCATATGCAGGAAACAGGTTTTTCCACAGGTGAGCAACTTGTTTTCTGCACAGAAAACACTTTTGTATGTGTGCAGAAATGTTTTTCTACACAGAATAATTCCTCTGCAGCATTCTAGGATATCTGAACACTGGGAAAGAACTGCATGAGATTCTCACTCATTTATTATGGGATTTTCCAGCTATTGGGAATCCTATTTTTCAACCTGAGAATGAATAATATTTTTTTCCATCTCTGATCCAGCAACTTCTGGAGGAACTCATGATTCCCACTCTTGCATTGATGGGATCACCGCTCTCTTGAACAGTGTAGAAGTGAAAGAGTCACATATCACAGGTTCAGCTGGCCATAAGTAGAGTATGAAAGAGTTCCTTTTGGGACTACAGCTCCTAGAATCCCTTAGCTAGCATAGGTACTGGGATTTGTTAACAGTTTTCTAAGCTATGGCTTAAAGAGGTGATGGAAAGATGAGTATCTGGCAGCATGTGGGCCACCTAAATATTGTCTGGTGGCCATGCTAGCTGCAGATTCTTGGAGTTGTAGTCCAAAACCATAAACATTACCAAGCTCTGGCCAAAAGAACAGAGTAGGTGAGGAGAATGAAGCTTGGTCGGGGCTCAGCAGAAAAAGACATTCTGATCCAAGGGGAAATGCCATCATACATTGCTTCTACATTCATGGGTGACTAGTTAAGGGTTGACTTTTTTTTTTTTTACAGCAGACAGAATTTCAAGTGTCTCTCTCATTTTAGGGAGTATAGCCAGCTGGCACAAATGTTAAAATTGATTTGCCATGGCACTGAAGCAATTCTTTTGATGATAAAGCTCCCTTAGTGAATGAAAAGCCACCAGCAAGCCCTGTAAATATTGATGCTGCTAATGAACTAAGTAGAAATCAACCTTCACTTCCTGCTTAAGCTCCCAAGAGCAGATAGCCGCTCACAACAACCATTAATCTCCTTTTTGGGGTTTCTTTGATATAGAGTGTATGCTAATGGCAGCAAAGGCAGGAGATCAAAGGTACTTGCTAATTAAAGATCTAAGCTTGACTAATGTTAATGAGAAAGCTAAAACTGAACAGCCCAATGCTATGTAAAAATTTCCGCCCCTGCAGTGCAAATGGTGACAGACTCTATTGTAGGGAAAAGCTGATGCAATTGCAGCCTCCAGGGCTGGAGCAGAGCTGGTTTACTCTTCCACAAGTTCCATCTCTATACTGCTCTGTCCCCAAGTATTATTTTTAATAAAATGCTACACAAGGTTACTTGGATCTTTTCTTTGAGGAACATGTGCCAACGAGCATGGAAATACGAGTGGGAGGGCATAGATCTCTCCTCTTGTAGAAAGCAACCATTACAGTCTCTTGAATATTGTTCTTCAGGTCAGAGTTTAATCTGAGCCAGGGGAAAGTTCTCCTCCATCTCTCTTCCTACCCATATAGCCTATGCAGGTATCCTTATGTGCCCTCACTCCAGTTCTTTAATCGACCCACTGTGTACCCCACTGCTGATGGTGCTGTCTGGGAACGATTGTGAGCAAGGAGAAAATGGAGGAGATCCTATCTTCTGTTCCACTCCCTCTAGGACAGAAGCAGAAAATCTGGGGCCTTTTCAAACTACGGTATTATAGCACTATAATTCTACTTTATAATTCTACTGCCATAGCGACATCCTATGGAATCTTGTGATCTGTAGTATTTAGAATAATGAGCCAGAGAGCTCTAGTTCCTCAACAAAGTACAAATCGCAGGATTCCATAGGATATTGCCATGGCAGTTAAAGTGGGATCATAGTGCTATATTCACATAGTGTGGAAGGGCCCGTGCTCCCTTCTAGATTCTTTGATATCATGATGACCATTGTTGTCCTCTTCCTGCTCCTCAATTTAATTTATTTTCTGCTTTTTCACCAAAATCCTGACTCAAAGGTTCTTACAAGTTAAAATGAATACAATATGCATACAACCAATGAACATTAAAATGGAATTAATCGATCAACAAAAATTCAAAGCAATTTGAACCATACAATTAAAAATAATAAAAATGCTTTAAAGACATTACAATCCAAAACTGTGCAGCTCTCTATGAAAAAACCCTTTCTGTAAAAATATTTAAAAACTACAGATCCCATAAGCATCAGCCCTATGGTCAGTGGTTAAGGATTCTGGGAGTTCTAGTTCAAAAAAAGTCTGGAGAGCACCAGGCTGGTCTGGTGACTGGTATGCAGTCCACCAGAAACAAGTAGCCTTTTGGAGATGTTGCTTTCGAAAGGGAAAAAGCAGGTCACCAGCATCCCATTCCCTGAGATCTTCAGGCCAAATTCTGAGTCCCTTGTGACATCGTAGTGTGTGGGTTCTTGTGGTATTACAGAGGCAAGGAAGATGAGTATTTGGAAGGGACCCAGAATAGTTTTTCAGACAACTAGTTATAGAAAAGGGCATGGGAGCAAAGGGCCTAGTATTTAGGTTAAATTCAGCTATGCAGATAATATGGTAACCTGGAAGGGTGGGAGGAGGATAAAACAAAGTGTATCTTGTTACTGCCATTCTCTCTAGGGCTCACATCTCTCACATGTGACCTTATCACACAGCACTGATGATATGTGGAGAGATTTTCCAGACATTGTGATGCTCCTAGTGCTTTTCTGAGACACAGGCCATTTCTGCACCTGTTATAGAACCTTTTGCACGGCATTTGCCTTACGAAAGGGCCCCTGGAGCATTGCGTGACTGCGAGGAGCAGTCCACATGACGCACTCACAATCACGCGATGCTCCAGGGCCTGGCAGGCACTGATCGCGCACTATTTAATTTTCGGCTTTGAGCCGAAAATGTTGTGCGATCACGCATCGCTCCGGGGCCCCATGTGCACTTGCCATTCGTGCGGAGCTCCAGAGCCGTGGCGCTTGTGCTTCCTGCCCCAGCACAGCCTGGGAAGAGGAGGGGCTCTTGCGCTACCTGCTCACGAGCAGGTAGCAGCTGCGGAGCTGAAGCAACGGGGATGTGAGAGCCTCTCGCAAGAGGGTGCTCACACAATCTCCGCACCCAGCTCCACAAAAAGATGAGTTGTGGAAAGGGCCATAGTGTTATTATTCCCCTTTCAACATCCTATGGAATCCTGGGATTTGCAGTTTAGAGAGGGGTCTTCCCTAAACTACAAATGCCAGAATTCCATAGGATGTTGAAAGTGGAATAATAGCACTATAACAAGCTAGTGTGGAAATGGCCGCACTGACAGCCTTTGAGGAGTTGTTTTTTTTCTTTCCTTACACTGCCACTGTCAAAACTGTATGACACAAAGGCTCATGAGTCACAACACTGGCTTTCCACTCCCTATGTTGGTTCAGGTAGCACACTGGACTCACATGCATGCACTCCTTGGGTCTCTCCTCATTTTCTTTCCTCATTCTTGGTGTTTAAGTATTCTACTGTTGCAAAAGTGCAAAGTTTGTGGAGGCAGGCTAAGATAGAGAGCTATCCAGCTGCAAATGTATACCCTCCAACTCTTTGGTAAGAGCAGTCTTGATAAATCCTCTGTCATCCCACTTTTTCAGCTGCTTTTAAAATGTCCCAGTTTCTTTCTCCTCCTCCTCTCACATTCCTCCTTTATCCTCATCTTACTTCAGTGCTACAAACTGAGTTCAAGTGCAAAAGTAGTTTGCAATCAGTTAACTCAGCAGGCAGGAAAGCAGAGGACAGAATCTTGCCTTTCTCTATAGGATCAGGCAAAAGCAAACTACAGCAGCCTCTCCTAGATTGTGTGATCTTCTTCAGTAATAAATGTTACCACTGTAACCACAGTCTGGTGTTGCTTGGCTAGATGTGTCCCAGTTTTCGCCTGTGAAATGTTGGAGGGTATGGAATGGGTAAAGGTGGGTGCCCAGGAAGTAAAGCCACCTCAGATGCAAAAATTAATCTTCTTTCTTCCCAAGAGCTGCTCAGGTTGAGATTTGTCTCCCTACCTGGAGAGGCACAGGAATTCCCTAAGGCTTCAGCCAAAACCCTGAGACCTGCAACCTGGGAATGGGTGAAAGACCTCAGATGGTTTAGTAATAAGGGAGTTTTCCTTTCGCTGCCCAAGTTGTTTCATAGCTAAGCTATTTTTGTTTAATGGAGCAGGAGCAGGTTATAGGTTGGCTGTTTATGAGCCAAGTCAATTTGAGATGGGCAAGGTGTACAATTCACTAATCACTAATCCAGTTTAAAACAGCGAGATTTAAGAAACCAAACTTGTGGGATTACAGTTTCCTCTCATCTGTTTCTTAAAGGTGCCTCGTGTGCTTAAGGTACTGGATTTTGTAACTATTCCCAAACTCTGATGTTTTATGTCATTGCAAAATCACAAGAAACATACAGCTCTGCCAATAGGGATCCCACATATTTTAAAAGAGGAAAGGTGAAGGTGGTTCAATATTATATTAAGGATTCGATTCAAAAGGGACCCCAGCATGCTGAAAAGAATTCATTTTGCTTTGTCTGAACATTGTAGAAAATTGGAGAATTAACAGTTCACTGTTCAGGATTTGACATCTTTATCAACCTCAGGTGTTATCTGCACTTTTTTTCTCCCAACACATTAAGGGAACTCATCTTGGCTCTGTCTTTCCAGCTAAACTGACCTTGGCTCCACCCTCTGCAAGAAGGCTACACTTCCAAATGTAGCAAAGTAGTTGTCCAGTCCTAGAAAATGGGCCTGTCCCTCTTGGTCAATTGGCTTTGAGTATAGCACTCTTTTCTTCTGATTGTCTGGAAGTTCACCCCCAGCCAATTTTTGGGGAGAAGGATGATGTTTGGTCCCTCTGCCTCCCGCCAGGGTTCCTGCCTACCTATATTTACCATGTGACACTTTGATTGCTTGCCTTCTGTTTGCCATACTAATCCTCCTTGCTTTTTTTTTTTTTAATCTCTGTGTATGTTATCTATTAATACTCACAGGCGTAGGAGTGTATTTGCTTTCCTAACCCTGTTACCCTCCTGCCTTTGGACTGATTATCTCTTGGCATTTTATATTAACCCTTGGTAAGTGATTTAATAGTTCTCCTCTTCCTTGACAGTGAACAGTTTTCTTTTCTTTGATGTTTTGCTTGATCTGTTTGAAGCTTTCCAAATTTAAATGGATTGCATCCCTTGGAATGTGAGTTAGCAAGGAAAGTAACACCTCTCAGTTCTACATTTTGCTGAAGAAAGCATTCTGAGAATAGTTACATGGAATTCTAGTCCGTCAGCAAGAAATTTATATGTGTTGTGTGCAATCGTTGGTGTGGATAAGTTTTCACAGTGTACCATTCTGGCTAGTACATAGAATTTGCTTCATAGAACTCATGTTCCATAGTTTAAGCAAAAGTCCTTTTCGCATGTTCATATTGTAAACAGCAGCCTGTCCAAATTGAGTGGAGATTTTCCAAAAGTAACTGGTATGTTTTTAAATTGTCATATGCACAAATTAATTGACAGAAGCTCGGTGCATGCTAACAGTGAATGTGCCAGTGTGTTTAAAATATTGGTATCAAAATGCATATCTGTTGTTAACATTGTTTTATCAAGACTTTCCAGTCACTGGAAAGGCAACCATAATTAAATTGGGGGTATCTCTTTTTGTTTTTGAAAGGAAATTTAAAAAATGGATTTTGAAAGGAAAGGATGAAAGTTGACCAAGTATGCCCATTTTGTAAACATTAATGACTTAAAGGAAGTATTAATATTGATGCCATGTATTCCCTTATAGACATGCCTATAACTTATGATGTATTCGACTGCTTGGTATTAAATGAGGACATCCAGGACTCTGTCTAGACTAGTTTTGTCTCATTTGACTCACAGTAGCTCTCCAGGATAGCGCCAGCATGATGTAGTGGTTGGAGTGCTGGACTACAAACTGGGTGGCCTTGGGTGCATCACACACACACAGCCCCAGAAAACCCCATGATAGGGTCGCCTTAGGGTCACCCTAAGTCAGAAATGACTTGAAGGCACACAACAACATAACAACTCCCCAGGTCTCATGCTGAAGTTTGTCCCCTTCCTGTCTCCCAAGAACCTGCTGATGAGAAATATTAGGGTTAAACCATCGAGGTGCATCTCTTCTCCTAATTATTGCTCTGTGGTTTTTTTTTCATGACTATTCCTTTCATTTTGTCACACATCCAAGTAAGGTAGTGTTATGGTTTTTCCCTCCATGTAAATGGACAATTGATGCTATTTTTATCATTAAGGTTGCAGTGATGCTAGCAAACAAACAAATGAACATTTAGGCCATGAATAAGCTTTGGGAGTCATGGGACCCTATTCTCATGTGAACTAGTAAGCATAGCTAAAGATAAAGGATAGTGGAAAGTGTAGTTCAATAACATCTAGGAAGACACTATGAACTCCATTGAATGGAGCTGCTTCGCCAGCTGATCCGTAGGGTCTAACTAAATGGTTGCAAGCAGTTAACATCCACATTTTAATATTTTAAACAGTATCCACAGGTGAGCCCTCCCCTAGCTTGTGTGTTCTTCTTCATTAATTACTTTTGCCATCTTGACTCCTCTTTGTTGTTACTTGGCCATATATGTCCCAATATCCATCTGTGAAATTTTGGGGCTCTGTCATATTTTTGTGGTAGGCAGTTATATACATTCTTCATCCACAGTGCTGTGGAATATCCAGATCTTTTAGGACAATAAAGGGGGCAGTAAGAACTGCCATCTCTGAGAGCCAACTGGAAAGCAGTCCGTTTACCGCTCCTTGTGTGTCAGAGCTTGTCCTATTGGTCTTGCCCTCCCAAATTTGAATCTCACAGTGACAGTGATATTCAAGCAAGAGGGACTGCACGTTTCTGGTTAAGCATCGCAGCAGATATTACATGATAAAAATGTTCCTGATTGGCAGAATATTAGTCACTGGGGGAGAATCCATTATCTCTAGTTAACAATTTCAACAGAACTTGCCTTTCATTAGCAATCACAAAGCATTTGAAACTAGAGGCATGTGCCTGTTGTCAGTGCCATCCCACTCACCCCCCTGCCCAACACAGTTGCTAATTATACACTGGTTCATTAATACTTACAGGTAAACAGGAGTAATTAATTGTTGATAAGAGACAAGTTCCTTGGGGTATGTTGCATCAAGGAAATGGGGAAAAATGAGGGTCCCTCCTTCAGTACTGGCAAATTAGTGGATAATAGTTAGGCAAGAGAAAGTGCTTGCCTCTTCCTCATTATCCATGGTATAAATCTTAACAGATTATGGTTACATTCACAGCAGGGCCTGGATCTATTTAAAATCAATCCTGAGTGAACCCTGTTGAAGGAAATGACTCAGTCAACCTTTCCCAATTTAGTACCCTCCAGATGTGTTGTGTTATAACTGCATCATCCCCAGCCAGTGCCAGAATGTTGGGTGGTGATGATGGGGATGTAGTAAGGCATATTTGAAGGGTGCTGGATTGGGAAAAGCTGATATAAATTTTCAGAAAGATTAGATGAGGTTAAGCCTCTTTTTGGATTGTGGTACCTTTGATTAGCAGTGGAGGGCATGTGTCACAGAACTAAATGCTTCTTCATTCCCGGTCCCTGAACCAAATCCATGTGTTTGTGTGTTACATATTCAGGAAAATCCAGCCTAGTCCCTCGTGAAATATAACAGAGGCTTGTTCATGTGTTTGTTCTGTTACTGGCCAGCATCCCAAAATGTGAGCCTTTCCCTCACATTGCAGCGTTCAGCAACATGGTCTAGAAAGTTCACTGCCTCCTTTGCTGTTTGTGGAAAATAACACCTAACACTAACTGGTTCAAGGCCAATATTCAGGTGGCTGGTTACCTGGGTTTGGAGCAGCTGTAAAGATGTGGAGCGTGGCTGGGGGGACATAGAGCTGCATAGGTAGGATGCTTGATACAGGATTTTGCCCTGGGAGCGGAGAAAAAACTGGGGATTACAGTGCATGTGGAGGGGAAAATAAATCCCTCCCCCCCCCACTAAGATTCTAAGGAAAAATCCCCCTTCTAAAACATTTGGTGCCAGCAGAGAATGAAAATTCCAGATTCATAAGTGGGATTTTCTCCCAGTGGCACCACATGCTTTCTCTTAGAATCACAGAAGCTGAGAAGGGGATTTAATTTCAGCTCCACACTTGCTGAGAGCCCTAGATTTTTCCTTCAGCAACAGAATGAGTAAAGGAATGGTGAGATCCCCCTGCAGCTGCTATTTCAATAATTGCCAGTCTCCTTCCGCAAACCTTTTTTTGAGTGGGAGGAGGAGTGGCTTCACATTAACTGCCAAGGAGCATAGAGCGAGCCAGCACAGAATCATAGAATAACAGTTGGAAGGGACCACAGGGGCCATCCAGTCAAATCCTCTGCTATGCAAGAACACGCATCAAAGCATTCCCAACAGACAGCCATCCAGTCTCTGTTTAAAAACCTCCAAAGAAGGAGACTCCACCACACTCCAAGGCAGCACATTCCACTGCTGGACAGCTCTTTTCTTGTAGCGTGAATCCATGGTTCCTTGTTCTAGTTTCTGGACAGGTGGAAAACAAGCCCATTCTCGCTTCGATACAGCATCCCTTCAGATATTTAAACATGGCTGCCATGTCTCCTCTCAACCTTCTCTTCTGCAGACTAAACATCCCCAGCTCCCTAAGCCACTCCTCATAGGGCATGGCTTCCAGACCCTCCCAGTGGTTCTCAACCTGTGGGTCCCCAGATGTTCATGGACTTCAGCTCCCAGAAGCCCCAGCCACTATGGTCAATGTTCAGGGCTTCTGGGAGCTGAAGTCCACAAACATCTGGGGACCCACAGGTTGAGAACCACTGCTCTACCATTTTGGTTGTCCTCTTCTGGACACATTCCAGCTTGTCAATATCCTTTTTGAAATGAGGTGCCCAGAACTGGAAACGGTATTCCAGATGAGGTCTGACCAAATCAGAATTGAGTGGTATTATTACTTTCCTCAATCTGGACACCATATCATGGTGTAGTGATTTGAATGCTGGACCAGGATTCTGAGAGACCAGGGTTCCAATCCCTGCTTCACCATGGATACCCACTTGCAACCTTATGCAAGTCGCGCTCTCTCAGACATAAATAAAGGCAATGGCAACCCCTTTTCTGGAGAAATCCTCCCCCTAAAAAAATCCATGATAGGTTGACATAAGTAACTTTAGGGTCACTGTAAGTTGGAAGTGACTTAAAGAGACATGACAGGCAGACATTGATTTGGAAGAGTCCTCAAAAATCATGTAGGTGAACCTCCTGCCAGTATAGGAAGCTAATGGTTACAGTATCATGAACTGGTGGCCACCTATTTTGTACTAAAATTATCTTGCCTAACTGGACTAGACCCATTGAATCAATTAGTTGTATGTCTACAGTACTTGTAACTAAGGCCACTTCCACACTAGACTGTTATAGTGCTATTATTCCACTTTCAACATCCTATGGAATCCTAGAGTTTGCAGTTTAGGGAGGGGCATTTAGAATTCTCAGCCAGAGAGCTCTTTGGCCTCAGTAAACTACAAACCCCAGAACTCCACAGGATGCTGAAGGTGGAATAATAGCACTATAACAGTCTAGTGTGGAAATGGTGTAAGCAATAGGAACCTGGCCCTTACTCAATCCCAGAGAAGCTAAAGAGGGAGCCAATGTGATGCAGGAGAGAGATTGGTGCCTTTAGGCTTGGAAAATGGGCTAGGTATCACTTTTGAGCATGACCTACTTCTTAGGGTTGTTGTGAGGAACAGCTGGGGAGAGGGATTATGTGTCTCTCTTGGATGTTGTTGGTGGAAGAGCAATTTTTTAAAAGTAATAATAGTAACAATAAAAGAACAAGACCGCTCATCTTCCCATCTTTATCTCACACTTGTTGACTTTCTCCAGACCCCAACCGATTCCATTAAATCCAAACATGAAACTCTGGAAGACCTATTTAACTGTCCTTTGGCCCTCTTTCTTGATTTTGGATATTGTGCATTGACAGACCTTTTCATGCGTGTGTTATTGTTTGTGTTTTTTTCAAGCCCCATCCAGCTGGATGACTTTGACAGCTACATCAAGGACATGGCTAAAGATTCTGATTATAAATTCTCCCTGCAGTTTGAGGTAAGTCTTCCACAGATACAGGCTTCTTAATTGTGCATGATAGGGAGAACAGAGGTAACTGACAGTACTCTTGGGTTTTCCCACTTTAGAATAAGCTGGGTGGTCCTATCTCCTGAATATTTCCTTACATTTTACATCTTCATTCCTATCTCTTCCCTCTTCTGCTATGCTGAAGAGAGAAATAGGCAATTATGTGCCTACAGGGGACAGTACAGGTAGATAGGGGTACCTGGGGTGTTCTCTCTTGTCTCTTCTGTTACTTTCCTGCCTGCAAAGCCAGGGGTGGGAATGTGCGGCCTTCCAGATACTGTTGAATTAGAACTCCCAGCTTTCATCACCGTATGTATGTTTCCTGAGGCTGCTGGGAGTTTCAGTCTGGAGGACTGTAAAATTCTCACCTCTGCTTTGGACTGATATTCTTAGGTCTGACTTCACTTCTTTTCACCCATCTCTCTTTGCTTTAGTTAAATAGCCATAGGTGGCAGATCCCATCCTTCTCTGTATATTAGACATTGCATTTCTTCACTAAAGGTATTCTCTTCACTTCAGACCCTCTTTGATAATGATTGCTACCAGCCAAATTCTACATCCAGCCAACACTCATTTTGTTGTAGAGTCGAAGGTTTTCACGGCCAGAATCCATTGGTTCTTGTGGGTTTTTTTGGCTTTGAGACCATGTTCTGGTTGTATTTTCTGGTTGTAAAATGCAACCAGAACACAGTTTCAAAGCCCGAAAAACCCACAAGAACCAAAACTCATTTTCTTTGCCCTTATCTTGGGGCCCCAGATGCTTAACTATGACAGCAGTTGTGCTCCTGAGGCTTGCCACACTACACAGTTATTATAACTACACAGTTATAACACCACATTCCACTTCAATTACCATAGCAACATTTTATGGAATCTTGGGATTTGCGGTTTGGGGACGCACTAGAACTCTCTAGCTTGGAATTCTACATACCCCTCTAAAGACTACAAATCCCAGGATTCCATAGGATGTTGCCATGGCAATTAAAGTGGAATTATAGCAGTATAATTGTGCAGTATGAAGGGGACCCTAGTGTGATCTCACTTGGTTTGGGTTTGGGTGTGGCTGTGGGTCACTATCTACCAGCTGTAGAGAAGTGGGTTAGCTTAAGAATGGTATTTTTATTTTGTGTTACATACAGGAACTGAAGCTGATTGGTCTGGATATCCCCCACTTTGCAGCAGACCTCCCCATGAATCGCAGTAAAAATCGTTACACAAATATCCTGCCTTGTAAGCTACTATGCTATGAAGATATTCTGTCATGTTTATTTTCAACAGTATTCTTGTCCTGGTATTCACATCACTTCTAACGATTGGACATCTAGCTGTGTTGTGCCAATTCAGTGGTACAATCAGAGATAACGTGATGGTTTGCCATTCTTGAGTATCTATCAAGGTCCACACTTCTCTAGATGCCAGCACAGCATTTTGGCCCTGCTACTGTTCCTCTTGCTACTTCCTTGGCTGCATTCTTCCTCTGACTTAGGGGGGAACAGGAAGTGCATGTAATCAGTTGTGAGCATGGAAGCCTAAGAGTCACATGGATTGTTATCATGTTAGTTGCACTTAAATCCATCCCATAGTGAGAAAATAGCCTAGCTTCTTTCTTTCTTTTTTCCTTTTCAGAATTATAATCATGTTAGTTGGTTTTCCTGCATTTAAATCTGTCCCATAAGAACTTCCCGACAATCAGAACTGTTTGGTAGTAGAATGTGCTACCTTGAAGTGTGGTGGAGTCTCCTTCTTCGGAGGTTTTTAAGCAGAGGCTGGATGGCCATCTGTTGGGAGTGCTTTGAGGTGGCTTCCTGCATGGCAGGGGGTTTGACTGGATGACCCCTGTGGTCTCTTCCAACTCTGTGATTCTGTGATTCTATAATGGTAGCTTAGCTCCCTCCCTCCTTTTTGTTCCATTCCTTTCCTCCCCTCACCATCTTTCTTTCTCCCTCCTTCCTCTCCTTTTGTTTAGTTCATACGTGTTAACAATGAACATTTTTTTTAAATTTATGAGGCAACATTCCTGAATAGTCTTTGTGATTTTGATGAGCTTCAAGAGACCCAAACTGAAGAATTTTCAGACAATTTCAGTTTCAGACAATGAAGAGGTTATGAATTTACTGAAAAATTCATGAAGCTGGCTGCAATGTCATGGGTTTGTTCCCTCCCCAGGTGTGCAAATTTATGTTAAGCTTCCAGGGGCTTAATTAGAAACTGTCTTATCCATTTGTGATGAAGTTCTAAGCTTAATCCACCTTTGGTGCTTGTTTCCTTTTTCGCCCTTGCTTCTTTTGCAGATGATTTCAGCCGTGTTCAACTGGTTTCAATGAATGAAGAAGAAGGTTCTGATTACATAAATGCAAACTATATCCCTGTAAGTAAATTCGATTTACCTTGGTCAAAGGGATGATAATTGTTAACTGCGCCTTGAGAAATGCTACACAGACTATGCAAAGAATCAAATATTTTTCACAGATCCGTGCAGTCTAATGGCAGCCTTGCCTGGTGGAGTGCCAATAATTGGAAGTGACACAGGGCCACTCCACAAAGGGAAGGGTTTCTGTATGTTCATGAGACTTTTTACGTGTTGTTGTTATTTGCTGCCAAGACAGTTTTGACTTCTGGCAACCCTATGAATAAAAGTTTTCCAATAGCCCTAGTCGTCTACAGCCCTACCAAGATCCTGCATACTACAGTCTTTGGGTTCCCTGAATGAATCAATCCACCTTTAGTTTGGCCTTACTCTTTTCCTACTATATTCCATTTTAGCAAACATTATCATATTTTCTAGTGAATCACATCACCTTGTTCAGAGTATAACAGCCTCAGACCATTTCCGCACTAGGCTGTTGTAGCGCTCTGATTCCACTTTCAACATCCTATGGAATCCTGGGGTTTGCAGTTTCGGGAGGGGCCAGCCGACCTCTCCTAAAACTGCAAACCCCAGGATTCCATAGGATGTTGAAAGTGGAATCAGAGCGCTACAACAGTCTAGTGCAGAAATGGCTTCAGTTTAGTCATCTTGGTCTCTAGTGCAAGTTTGGGTTTGATTACAATAGGATGCATTCATTTGTCCTTTTGGCAGTCCATGGTGTCTGCACAACTTTCCAGCACCACATTTCAGATGAGTTGATTTTCTTCCTCTCAGCTTTCTTCACTGTCCAACTCACACATGTATGTATGTTTGTGAATTAAAAACAGGGGGAAATTGGAGTGGGAGAACACCCACACATTTTCCCAAATCTCATAATGCTAATATGATGCGGAGATATTTGGTAGAGAGAATTGGCAGCTGGGAGAGGAACTTTCAACCTCTCCTGAGCTCACCTATTTAAATGACAAATAGTCTCCTTTCCATTCCTACTTGTTGATTAAAGGATTCATTGACTGCCTTCTATAAAACCTTTTAGATTCCTAGTGTGTTCCTTCTGAGGAGTGTGACAGCCCTGCATCCTCGCCCCAGTGAAATCTGTCTTCAGATGTCTTGTGGCACCTTATAGTTTTATTCTATTTTGTCTGGCAAAAGCTTTTGTGAACTCCAGGCCGCTCTGTTAGATGCATGATGTCTACAAAAGCCAGATAAAATGAAAAATGTTAAGGTGCCACAAGACTTTGTGTAGTTCTGTCTTACAGCAGACTACCAGACTACTGCCAAACTATTTTGTAGTTCTGGCTACCCTCTAAAAGAAAAATCAAAGTGCTTGGCTTCAAAGGCAAGTACATCTGGCAAGAGAAGTATGGATGATACAACCTCTAATTTTCAAAATAAAGTCTCCTCATATTTTGATGAAAAAATGCTATGCTAGATGGTGACTTCCAGTTCAGTGGGTCAGTGAAATCTGTTTGAGGAGCTAAGGTGTTAGACCTGTTTGGAGGATAGGGTTAAGTACCTTAGACCCAAGTTCAAACTAGAACCCAGAGCAGTTCAAACTAGTACCCAGTCACTTCTGCACTGACATGAAAGCCACCAACTATCACTGAAAAAAATGCAGAAAGAGACTATTAAAACAAGCCGTCATATGCTTTCTCTACAGGGTTACAACTCTCCGCAAGAATACATTGCAACCCAAGGCCCACTGCCAGAGACAAGAAATGATTTTTGGAAAATGGTCCTCCAGCAGAAATCGCAGATCATTGTTATGCTCACACAATGCAATGAAAAAAGAAGGGTATGTTGTGGAATACTCCAGGCCATTGTGGGGACTCAAGTAGTTCTAAGGATCTTGACCAGAACTGGATATCTAGCAGTGGCCATCTGCATTATTCTAAATACTTGGAAGCTGGATATTTCACCCTGATTGTTTGTCTGACATTGTACACTGAGAGGCACGATCCACCTTGTTAGCAGTACAGTCCCCCTCTGAACACAGCTGTTTTCCATGTTGTCAGAGAGCGGGTGGATCAGCAGGGACATGTTCAGCTAGTTTCCTGATGAAGTCCTTGCAACATGTCCAGCTGCCAGAAAACAGCTGGACAGGTTCCTGCTCATTCTCTTGCTCTCCAGCAACATGGAAATGACCATCTTAAGGAAGGACGCTATATTGCTTACATATTGGGTTATGCAGAAGGATTTTGGTCGTTGCATATTCAGAACAGAATACTAACCTCTACAGTGACCAGAATTGGATCTTGCAATAGCACACGTCTGACTTATGCCTTTGTAATTCACCAACAGGATGCCAGCCTTTGTCTCATGTTTTCAAACTAAGGTCTGTGGGTTCTCGGAAAGAATCAATCCACCTTTAGTTGTACGTTCCTGCCATGCGGATATTAAAGATGAGGAGCCTCCCAGAAAAACAGAGGCAGCAGTGCTGGTTCAGTATTAAAATGTATTAAAATGGTTCAGTATTAAAATGGTTGACCGCAAAGGGATTCAGATCAGGGAAGAGCCTTCAACTCTCAAAGCCCTATTCCTTGAATTGATAGATAAAGCTATTTGTGAAGAGAAGACTGAGAGGAGACATGATTGCATTCTTTCAATATCTAAAGGGCTGTCATGGAGGGGAGGGTGCAGGTTTGTTCTTGCTGCCCAACAGGTTAGGACCAAGTCTAACATTTCCAGGAAGTAACTAAATTACAAGAGGGTAGATTTTGATTTAACATTAGAACAAACTTCTTGACAGTAAGAGCTGTTTGACAATGGAACTAATAGCCTAAAGGCTTTAGTGGGCTTTCTTTCTCTGGACATCTTTGCTAAGAAGCTGGACAGCTACCTTCTGGGCATGCTGTAGCTCGAGATCCTGCATGGGTCAGGGGCGTGAATTCAATGGCTTATGAAGCCACTTCCATCTCTATGGGCCTTTCTGCACTATATGGTTATAGTGCTATTGTTTCAGTTTCAACATCCGGTGGAATCCTGGGGTTTGCAGTTCAGAGAGGGGCATTTAGAATTCTCAGCCAGAGAGCTGTTGCACCTCAGTAAACTACAAACCCCAGAATTCCACAGGATGTTGAAAGTGGAATAATAGCATTATAACAGTATAAAGTGGAAAGGCCCTATGATTCTATGACTTTACTATCAGATTTTGTTTCTCCAACATTCAAATCTCAAGCTTTTCCCATCTCCTTTGAAATATTAAGAAATTCTGATATAATCCTGTATTTAAAAATTAATATTATAGGAGAGAGTATCTATTCATATTTAGGATGTAAACAAATCTAGTGAGCATGAAGCTTCCCTTATTATTCCAGAGCTTATTGCCTGAGTAACTGTTTGCCTGTATAATAGACATATGATTAAATTTATGCTGTAGATATATATTTCATGCACCTACTTTTTCACTGTGAAACTAAGGTGCTCAGGTTTAGGAAAACCATGTCTTGAACAGGGCCAGCAGCTGTCCGAGGCACAGAAAAAGATGGTTTTATTTCCATTAGCGCTTGGTACAAAAGCCAGCTGGCTGTACTGTTGGTGGGAGAGCATCCATCACTACATTGGGAGGCAGCCGACTAACTTAGGGGGACAATGTAAACTGCGTTGCACACAGTTCTGTCCTTGGATTCCACCTCACTGTCTCCACTGGTGTGGCCAATCCTGACCATAAGAAGCAACTATGAGCATGATTGTACTGGTAGACATCAGAGGCTCACCATTCATTAATGAGACACATGAGTGTTTTCTTTTTTTTGAAAAAGTAAGGTTCTAGTTCTTAATATGCTTGAAAGTACATGAAAAGATGAAATCTCGGGTTTTAAGAATGCTGGCTAAATTGAAAATAGTTACCAATTAGTCAGTGCCCTTCACTCTTCACCATCCAACAGTGACCCTCAAGTATATTGTCATGGTTGTTAACACTGCAGGAAAAATATGCAAAATATAAGTACACTTAATATGCATAGTTTATGTAAGAGTTCTCCTTAACTAGAATTTTCTCAGGTGGAAATCTTTAGTCTTTTTGGTTTACGTGGAGCTCTGGAAATTGTTTTCTTAAATGTTAGCAGGGTTAGGTAAGGAAAGGATCCAAGAAAGGGATATCTTGACTCACTAGGAACTTTTGATTCTTTTTTGTCCTCTTTTCCAGGTAAAATGTGACCACTATTGGCCTTTCACAGAAGAGCCGGTTTCTTATGGAGACATTACGGTGGAAATGTTGTCTGAGGAAGAGCAATCGGATTGGATTTTCAGGAACTTCAGAATCAGCTATGTAGGTCAATGGAAATGTCTTGTGATAGGCTTAACAAACTCTGGATCCAAATTGTAAACCACTTGTAGATTTAACCGTTAAAAAAGTTATTCCACCCTCACACACCATTCTACTTTCAAAGTTTCCTGATACTTTAAATGCTCATGCATTTCTGTTAGGTTCCTCAAAGTGACTCTTAAAATAGATTAGTAAATATGAGAAGAGACTGTTGTCCTATATGCATGATTGGGTTTTGTTGTTATGTGCCTTCAAGCTGGCTTTGACTTATGGTGACCCTATCCTGGTAAAATTTTTTAGAGAAGGTTTGCTGTTGTCTTTCTCTGAAACTGAGAGAGTATGACTTGCCCATTTACTAGGTTTCTGTGGCTGAGTGAGGATTCAGATGCTGGCCTCTTAGAGTCTTAGTCAAACACTCAGAATTGGGAGAAATTACCCCCTACACCCTTGGCTGTAATGTTTTTATTTCAAGAGGGGCATAATAGGGGTGTAGCCCTCTTACATCCTGCATGTGGCCAATGTGCTCCCCCAATTCCCGGCAGTTGCCCACCCTACACTTTGTTGTTGTTGCATGCCTTCAAGTCTTTCCCACTTACAGAAACCCCAAGGTGAATCCATCATAAGATTTTCTTTGTTCAGAGGAGCTTTTGACTTTTTCTTCCTTTGAGGCTGAGAGAGTATACTTTGCCCAAAGGCACCCAATGAGTTTCCATGGCTGAGTGGGTTTCATATCCTGGCCTCTTAGTCAAACACTCAAACCCCTATTCCCTGCTGGCTCTCACACATATGATTGTACTTCACTGATTTTTCTTCTGTTTAGTGTTGTCCAGGTATGTTGAACTAAAGCTCCCACTTTTCCCAGCAAGCATGGCCCCAACCGCATACTTGCTGGGCAAGACAGGAGCTGTTGTTCAGTACCAGGTTCAGGAGAGCTACTCTGGCAACATCTAAAGAAATTTTCACATCATTCTATTATTTAGAACAGGGATAGAAAGGAGGCAGATATCTGAGTGATTCACAGTGGATCATCAAACACTGATGACTCCCAGTTGCTTTTAACAACAACACAATAAAATTTTGCCCCTGGAATTAAGAAAACCTTGGGTAACAGGAAGCGTATTTCATGTGTATCGAATAACTGTGAACTTCATTGAGTCCTAGTTACCCAAAACAAATTCCTGGGTTCAAACTTCTTTCCTTCTCTGAATTTGGCCAGAATTGTATTGGCTCACCTCGACTAGAACAGATCCACTGAATCAATAGTCAAGGTGTAGGTTAAGCCCATTTGATTGCTGGTTGGGCCTATGTCTTTTGCATCAGCCTCTATTTAGTCCAACGGGTGTTGTTGAACTGCAACTCTCAGCAGCCTTAGCCAACATAATTATTGTTAAGGCATGTTGAAAGCTGCAGTTCCACGTCTGGAGAGCTGCATTATTCCCACCCTTAATTCAGTAGATCACAGAATTTTATTAATAGGAAAGTAGATCACTCAAACTTGAAGTTTGCTCACTTCAGACAGAGTTTGGAAAAGTTATATTTTGGATTCCAACTTTCAAGTTTTAGGTGATTCTAAGAACTGTTGTCCAAAAAAGTAACATTTCCAAGCTCTAGGATGGAAGCTCCCATAGCTGTCATTCAAATTGTGTTGGCCCATATAGGTCGCCACTTACGTATATATCCAAAGCAAATATATAACAATTCTGTTTGTCTTTTCTCCTAGGCAGATGAGGTACAGGATGTAATGCATTTTAATTACACAGCTTGGCCTGACCATGGAGTCCCTCCAACAAATGCAGCAGAAAGCATCTTGCAATTTGTACAGATGGTCAGGCAGCAAGCAACAAAAAGTAAAGGTCCCATGGTCATACACTGCAGGTAAAACCTTTGTTTCTCCCTTTGAAGATGTCAGGAAAACCCAGTCCATAGAAAGATGTTTCTCTGGCTTCCAAACCACTTGCAGAGATGGCAGTAGAATTCTGTCCTTTGTGTGCAAAACAAACTGAGGTGCAAACTGAGAAAGGCCAGATATCATTACTACCAGCTTTCCAGCTTCAAAGTCACGTGGCCAGAGACAGCAATGAATCTATGCTGGATTTTAAAGCAGCTACTGCAAGTGTAAGGCAGCATTTTGCAGGAGGTACCCAAGGTGCTAAATTTACTTTGCAGTAAAACTGAGGCCCTTTTCACATGGCATTTGCCATGTGAAAGGGCCCCTGGAGCATCGCGCAACTGTGAAGAGCGGTCCACACGACGCACTCACAATTGCGTGACGGTCCATGGCCTGGCAGGCGCTGATCGTGCACTATTTCATTTTTGGCTACAAGCCGAAAATGGTGCGTGATCGCACATCGCTCCGGGGCCCTGCATGCACTTGCCATGTGTGCGGAGCTCCGGAGCTGCGGCGCTTGTGTTTCCTGCCCCAGTGCAGTCTGGGAAAATCCCAGGCTGCACTGCGGAAAGAAGAGGAAGGGCTCTCATGCAAGCAGGCAGCAGCTGCAGAGCTGAAGGAACCAGGACGCGAAAGCCTCTGGCTAGAGGCTGCTTGTGCGATCTCTGCACCCCAGCTCCACAAAAAGGTGAGTTGCAGAAAGGGCCTGAGTGTAGATCCATTGCCCCGAAGCACCTCTTCAAAGATTTCCCCTTCCAAGTGCTTGTCTTGCATAGTGGCTTGTCCTGTACTGTGGCACTGTGGTCAGTTTTGAAATGCAAGCTGACATCAAGACAGGCTCCACGGCTGCACCCACAAGGAAATCCAAAACCATAGCCTGTTCTCACCCATTAACTTAGCCTTCTGTTCTTTGGCATGAGGAAGGACATTGCCCAGTTGCCAGTGCTGAAGTCAGATTAATCTGCCACTATAGTCAGCTTCTGTGCATGGGCTGAGAAAGAGACACCATCTTATCCTCTGTTGAGTGATAGAATATTAAGCCAGTCTGTGCTGCTGCCATTTTGTGAAACTGGATGTGGCATTCTGGTTACTTCCAGTTAGTTTTCAAGCAGGTTTTGGTCTGCTTTGAAGCGGATCTGAAACAGTTTTGCACAGCAAAACTGTGCCTCCTAGAGTAATATTTGGGTTGCAAAAGTGGGAGGTGGATTTGATCTGGCTATAACTCAGGTTAGAGGGAGTTGGTGGGGACTCCAGAGACTTCAGGGGCCACACAAGATCCTCCCCACGCTGAGTGCGTATGAGTCACAAGCCACTCCATTCCCATACTATGTGACATAAGTAGCATTAGGGTAATTATGATGGACCTTTCTAAATTTAATCCTGTATCCCAGAATGGCAATGCATCAATATAAAGCACAAAACCTAGTATGTAACAGAATGTGTATTTTGCAGTGCCGGCGTGGGACGGACAGGGACTTTTATAGCACTGGATCGCCTCTTGCAGCACATTCGCGATCATGAGTTTGTAGATATACTGGGGCTGGTGTCCGACATGCGGTCTTATCGGATGTCCATGGTCCAGACAGAGGTATGGCTTCCAGCCCTATTTGTTTCAAAAGAACTTGATTGCATTGATATCTAAACAGATTTCCATTCCCTCTTTTCAATGACAGCTTGTGAGAAGTTGAAAGTGTCAATAAAACTAAATAAAATTGTGAGACGGCACATCAAAGGGCCACAATGTAAAAAAGCAGTATGAAAGCAATCAGCAGAAATGAAGAAAAGCCAAGCAAATATGAAGCAGCATAAAAGCAATGTGCTGACAAATGAAAAAGCTAGAGGAAATTTAACAACTCCTTGGTTAGCATTAGGCACGCTTGGGAGACTATGGGCAAGATCCTTCACTGGGGATGCAGAATGTAAATATCTACACATGGCATTATTCACTAATTGTGTTGTGCACATGTTGAATGGCAGCACTGTGCAAATGAACTATATCACCAAATGTACAACTATGTGTGTGTGCACCCCATGCAGAATGCAGAATGTACTCCTTTTGCCGTTGTTATTTATATCCCACCTTTCTCCCAATAATTGGGCCCAATGTACCTAAGAAGAATAAAAATTAAAATCTCTACAAAAACTTTGATAAAAGTATAAATACAAAAGTTATTTTCAAAGCAGTTAAACAATTTAGAAATTTAAAACGTTAAACATTAAAAACATTAAAATGTTTAAAAAGCCAATACAAACCATAATACAACCCAGCCCAGCATTAAAAGCCCATCCCATCTTAAAAGCCTGGTGGCAAAACAAGAATGTTTTCAGTTGCTGACAAAAGGAGATCAAGAAAGAAGCCATCCTGGCCAATCTAGGGAGAGAGTTCCAAAGACTGGGAGCAGCTACCAAGAAGGCCCTCTCTCTTGTTTCCTGAGCAAGCCTGAAAGGAGACTGCCTGATGCCGTCCCAAGGGAACATGTGGGGAAGTGAGATCGCCCGGTTGTTGGTACATCACAGCTTGGTCATTTTCATGTTATGACAGAAGAACAATAGGAAGGAATGCAGCTCACTTGTTCTTCCATTCCACTCCCCTGGCTTTGGCTTGATCTATACAAACAGTGGGTCATGGGACTGTGGCTTCAGATGTGAGAATCAGAGGAACTGAATGCTCCTCCCATATTTTTTTTAAAAAACTTAAAACATGAAGGGTTCAAGCCTAGCCTTCTCCCTGATGTGCTAATTCTTATTTTTTTTAATATATCCTTGACTCTCTTTTTAAAAAAATTGAGAGAGTGCATTCAAACATGCAAACTCACCACTGCCGCTACAGCCATCTGTAGGTTCAGGGGACACCGTTCAGTGACAATGGCGCCCCCCTTCATTCTTTGTGTGAGGCAGGCCGTTGTTGCCATGTGCTGAGCCTCCCTGTGTGCCAGATTAGAGTGCCACCAGGTAAGGTGCTGTTCTCTTTGCTTATCTCTGTCTTCCGCTTGTTTGTGCAGTGGCACTCAATTAGTTTTTCTCCAAAGTGCCCACATCACGAGGACTGCCAACTTCTGTGTTGTTTCTGAGGTCTTGCTGTGTGCCAGCTGGCCTGTCCCTGTGTCATGTTGGCAAAGCATCACTAGATACACACACACACACATTGAAAGAGGAGGGGGAGAACAGACAGCAGGGCTCTGTAATGCTTCAGCAAACTGGATCAGGATTAAAGAATGGCCCAAATCTGTGCCAGTGTTTAATACCCAGGAGCAGGATATGAGGCGTAGCTTTCCAGTGCTGGAGCATTAGGAGGAAAACAGTGGGAGGCAGGGGCAAGGATTGTGTGTGGAGCCAGAAAGGAGGGAAAGCCATAGTTTTAATCATTGGTCAAGGCATTGTGTGTCTGCATAATGCAAGCTCAGAGAGGAAAAGAAAATCCAATGTCTTGGCCAAGAATTCCCAAACACTATGATGAGAATTAAAACAAAATATGCATTACATTTTCATGGGGCGTATTGGACGGATGTAAACTCCTTCCCCCCATTTGTTGGAATGGAGGCCCATTGCCAAGTTCTTTGAAGCAAGAACTAGTTGGCACAGTCGCTGCAAGCATGCGGTTCGATCCACCTGTTTGTGTCAGCTGGAACTATTTGGCTCTACTAACCACTGATCTCATCACAGCTTTTTCCCCTCCTCCTCCTTCCTCATCGCAGCATTTTGTGTTCTGTACTATATATGCCTCACATTTGGGGTGTGATATGGGGGGAGGCGGGAGGTCCTTAGCTTGTCTTTTAATAGAATCGTGGAATCTTAGAGAAGGAGGAGACCACAAGGGTCATCTTGCCTAACCCCCTGCCATGCAGGAGTGCACAAGTAAAACACTCCTAAAAGATGCCCAGCCAGCCTTTGTGTAAAGACTGGTAAAGATGGAGAGTCCAATACCATCAGAGGCCTTTTCCGCACTACACTGTTATAGTGTTATTATTCTACTTTCAACATCCTGTGGAATTCTGGGGTTTGCAGTTTACTGAGGCCAAAGAGCTCTCTGGCTGAGAATTCTAAATGCCTGTCCCTAAACTGCAAACCCCAGGATTCCATAGGATGTTGAAAGTGGAATAATAGCACTATTACAGTGTAGGGTAGAAATGGCCTAAGACACTCCATTCCACTGTGGAACAGCTCTTACTGTAAAGCAGTTCTTCCTAGTGTGGAGGTAGAATCTCTCTTCTTGTTTTTGCAGCAAGTAGCATGAAATTAAACACATGCATATTATCTACCAGTCCTTGGCCAGTGCCCTAGTTTAATACCAGAGTGGGCAATATGCAACCTAGGGGCCACATGTGGCCCCTTGCCCAAACTCCCTGAACCATGACTCCCATTATTTCCCCTCCCCCCAAAAAAAGAATAAAAAAATTGTACCTTGCTTAAATTCATGTTGTGAGCCGCCTTGGGTCCCGTTCAGAAGAAAGATGAGATTTCAGACAAACTAACTGCTGTAAGGTAAGATGCCTTGGCATCTATAGGAGTTTTCCTGGCTTTCAAATCTTCTGAAATTCTGGGAAAATGTGTGGGTGGGTGGGGGAAATCACATTTTTGGAAGGGTACAGCTCACATTGGCTAGCAATTTGTTAGTGACACATGCGTGTATAAGATACCCTATACGTGCAGGACAAATTATTTGCCATAGAATAACAGACATATTCTACTGACAGCAGCAGAAGTGGAGATGCATGCAGTGCAGCACTCTGCATTGTGCTTATGCACTGTGCATTATAATTGGGCCTTGTGGCTAAAACATTGTGCATTGCCCAATGGCACCCAGAAATTGACACTTGTTGCACACAGTTGCTACTCTGCCAATGAGTTCCATAGTGCTGGTATGGATATTTACCCTGTGGGGGTGTTGGATAGCAGCCATTTTGTGTAGGGTTAGCAAGATTGCCCCATAAAAAAAGCAAAAATTGGAAGGCATCCAATAGAATCCATGGAAGAAACAAGAGACATAAGGGATTTACTATCAGTAAACCACTATCTTCTGATTATCTTGAGATATTTCTTCTTTGAATGTTGCTCTAGATGAGTCTACCCTTGCTTTTTATACCAGTGAGCTCTCCCCTTCTCTCTTCCCTGTTATCAGGCAACAGCACTAGGAGCTTCTCCCAGAGCTTGACCCTGAGAGATGTTGGGTGCTGGAAGGATGTGGAACAGGGAATGTAAACCTACGCATATATCTTGACCATAATTTTTCCATTGAAATTGCATTGTTTAGGCACATATCTTCTTTTTAGATGCATTTCTTTCACTTATAAGATACTTCTTACTTTTAGTACCTTTCAGGAATAAGCCCTATATAACAGGAATGGAGAAAGTGTGGCTAACAGGCTGTATGTGATCCCAAAGTCATTTTTAAGCTTCCCAGAGGTCTCAACTATTTTCCCCATTGCCTCCAAACCATTTAAGGCTATAAAGTTGCATTAAAAAAAAAAACCCTCAAAATTCCTCCCTTCCAATTTTTGCCGTGTTTCAGGGGACCCCTTGATCTGTTATAACGGAGGAGAGGCTTTTCCCCAAAAAACAAGAAGTACACTTTTCAGCCAGGAAGTAAACTGCAGAAATGTAAGAAAAAAGATTAGCTGTGTGGTGGGAGAGGTTGCAGACCTCCAAGGTCCAATATGAGGCCAATGCAGCCGCTCAACGTTCAAGAGGTGCCTAAAATCAGTGAAGGTTCTCAGCCCTCTGATGACTAACAAGTCACACAAAACAGTGATACCTCTATTGGCCAACCAAAATGCGCAAAACACATCAAGCAAGCTTTCAAAGGTCTACTGGCTTCTTTGTCAGGCAAAAGACTTTTAAATAATAATGCAGGAGAAAGAAAAAAGAAAAAAACTGGGTGATGGTGTTGGAGTCACAGGGCCAAATTTTCTATCAGATGTTGTCCCTGCTGTAGTTCAGTTGGTCTGGAGGGATCTCAATACGGACGGAGGCCCCTTCCCTTCTTGCTCGTATGGATACCGAGATAAAAGACAGTGAAATTTAAATTCCATTAGCAGCAGTAAAGTAACTCCCCTTGGGATCCAGGGCATCTTTGTGAAACCACAGGCCTTTTTCCTAGGCAGACAGCTTACAGTTATGCTAAATAAAACTTGTTAGTCATTAAGGTGCCATTAGACACAAACAGAGTTCTCCCACCCATCCACCCCCTTCTCTGGATGATGTTGAGATAAAAGCAATCACAGCTGTACACATTTTTTGAATTGCTTGGTAGAATTTGGCCCATACTTTATTGTTGTGCTGTTGTGTGCATTCAAGTCACTTCCGACTTACTGCAACCCTAAGGTAAACCAATCACAGAGTTTTCTGGGGCTGAGAGTGTGGTCACTGAGTGGGTTTCCCTGACCGAGCGGGGAATCGAACCCTGGTCTCTAGGCTTGTAGTCCAGTGCTCAAAGCACTACACCATGATGGCTCTACTTATTTTCAGTGACAAACGCTCTAGCATCTTAGTATCATTCACAATCCCTGCATTTCCAGAAGCAAGAGGGTCCCAGCCAAGATGTCCTTCCCAGTTACTGGCCACTAGATGTCAGTGTCTCTTCAGGAGCTGGATGGAAGCCGCTCCTTCTCCTGGGAGCGTTGTGAATGTTTCAGTAGAAAACCCGAAACCACATTCCATTTACCCTTCACCTGGTTTCATATTTCCTCACGGAGTGGAAAATTAATTGGTTAGGCTCACCACATTGCTTCCAAACCTTCTGGGTGAAACAGAAGCAAATGTTCCTGAGTGCGGTTAGAAACAGTCTGGCGCTTGCATGCTCAAGGGATTGTTTTAAAGACCCAAACAAGTCTAGTATTTAAACTTTCTTACAAGGCTGAAGACCAGTTTTTCAACACACAGTGAGAAAGGATAGTAATAAATACCCACATAAACTTTCTGTTCAGAAGCCAGGGGAGGTTTTCATGGAACGGCCAAATGATGATACAGCATTTGAGAATGTCCAGAGCTAGTTCATCACAATCCTGAAATGATAGGTTAGGTGTATCATTATGCCCATTTTGCAGATGTAGGTGTTGAGGCTAAGCCAGTGGCTACCTGCTCAGTTTACGGCAGAAGTGAGCTATAAATGGACAACTTCTCCCTTCACATGCTTTGGTGCTGTCCTTTTCTTGTTGTTACATCTCTCCTAGTCAACTCAGCAGTGTAGCCAAGGGGAGAGTCATTGCCTTCAAACCACTTAAGACCGTAGCCTCCCTGCCAAATAATAATTCCACCCTTCCCCCATGAAATTTCTGTTCAGTTCCTAAATTTCTAGCATTGCAGTAGCTTAAAACTTCAGCTGAGTGTTAAAAAACACAAAGTTTAGACATTCAGAGAAAAGAGGCAGGCAAAGCTACCAAGGCAATGTAGACACTGCAAATGTGTATAAGAATTCTAGGTATGAACAATTTTCAGTGTATCACTCTGTGCTATGCTAGAAATTTGGGGACTGATGGTAAAATTCATTGGTGGGATAAAATTCTTCTTTGGGAGGAGCAATGTCTTCATGTTGCCCCTGTTAGCTACACACACATACTCAAATAAATTCTGAGTTATAGCAAAACCTTACTGTAGGATTTTTTTGGCAAGATTTATTCAGGGGAGACTTGCCATTGCCTTCCTCTGAATACAACCCACAGCATTTGATATTCCCTAGCAGCTTCCCTTGCAAAACCATACTTTAAGCATGGGCAATATGTGATCTCCTGCCCAATTTTATGTGGCCCCCACCTTTGTATTCTCTAAAAACTCAAGGAAATGAAATTTTCCTTTAAAAGACGATGTGCCCCACCATCTTTTCTGTCATTCAGACCTTCAGCCACTTTGAAGGGCCTGGGGAGAGAAATGGTTCCTCAGATCGCTGGAACTTCCCCACTGGTGAGCATAAATAGCAGCCACTTCTGGTGTAAGAAGTTAAGAGTACAACCTTAACAGAAAGAACCAGCATGGTGTAGTGGTTTGAGCTTTGGATTACGTTGCTGAAGATAAGGATTCGAATCCTTGCTTGGGAAAGTCACGCTCTCTCAGCCTCAGAGGAAGGCAAGGGGAAATCCCCTCTGACCAAACCTTGACAAAAGAAAACCTGTAAGAGGTTTGGCTTAGGGTCATGGTAAGTCTGAAATGATTTGAAGGCACACAACAAAAACTACCTTAATTGCCAAAGAAGGTCAACTAGATCCTTTTGAAAATACTGTGCTAGTGTTGTTCTTGTGCCCCCCTCCCGTCTCCATCCATCTATGCCATTAAAAATGAATTGTGAAATAGTGTTGTTCCTTTCTGGATTTTTTTTGTTATGTTTTTGGAAGAGCAGACATACTTGTTTTCACAACAAGAGAGGTTTGACTGCTGTCAAGTCTAACTGCAGGCTTTAGCACTGAGAGCTGCCCCGCCTCATGAGCTCAACTGTGGCCATTTCCGCACTGCACTCTTATGGTGCAATGATTCCACTTTCAACATCCTATGGAATCCTGGGGTTTGCAGTTTCGAAACTGCAAACCCCAGGATTCCATGAGATGTTGAAAGTGGAATCATTGCGCTGTAAGAGTGTAGTGCGGAGATGTCTTGGGTCTGTGCAGGAATAGGTGTGGGTGCAGGTGTACCTGTGTGGGTGTGCCCTTGTAATCATCTCCCATTGCTGTCTGCAGACATTAGAAGCAAAAAAGCTACCATGTACTTAAAGCATTACAAAGCCAATGTATTAATATGATATTGCAAGCAGGGTAGTAGTATCATTGTTGCTGCCCATGCATTATTGTTGTTGTTTAAAAGGTAGTTTACAGAAACAAGAAATTCCTCCTCTCTCTCTCCCTCCCTTCTTTTCTTCCTTATAGCACATTTCCCCACATTTTCCCCAGTTTTGGATTCAAAGCAACTTAAAACAGTTAAAACGAGCATAGTTAAAAATTTGCACTATATAAAAGTTTAAAGGCAATTAAACCATTATAAAATTTGAAACAAGTTAAAACAGATTAAAGCATCAATGACAAGTAAAAGTTCAGCACATTATTAAAGGCTCATTTCCCCTAAAAAAAAAAAACAGCCCCCCCCCCAATTTTCAAAGGCCTGCTGCAAGAAAAAGGTATTTATCTGCTTGTGGAAAGATAGTAAGGAGGGTGCCCATCTAGCCTCTCTGGGAAGGGCATGCTAGAGCTCAGGGACAGACAATGAGAAAGTCCTCTCTGGCGTTTTACCACTAAATGTATCTGTGGGTGTGGCAGGACAGAGAGCAGGGCCTCCCCAGAAGATCTCAAAACACAGGCAGGTTCGTATGGGAGAGTACAGTCTTTCCAATAACCTGGACGTGAACTGTGTAAGGCTTTTTTCTTATTATTTTTAATTTAATTATAAGAAAGGAAAAAACACACACAAAATACGTAAGGTGATGAACATAAAAGTGAAGGAAAAAAGGTTACAACAAAAAAATGCTTACATTTCTATTTCTCTCTAAATCCATTTACATAATATTACTTATTCAACATATTATAAATCATACTGATTATATATTTTGGTTATATATATCTAAATCTCGTTCTCATACTCATTGTTGTTTTTTATTCCCATATTAACATTTTAAAAATATACTATTAGTAATTTCATTCTTATTTCTATTGTTTTCAAACTAAATTTAACCTATTACTATTGCTAAGTGTACCCCATCACCAGAGCCAATTATGCTTCAAATTACTCCATCTTCCAAAATTGTAACTCTTCTTGTGGAGGTATGACATCTTCCTCTTTTACTAATACCTTTTCCACAAATATTTTCCATATTGCTTCAAAATCACTCCCTTTCATTATTCCTTTTTTTGACTTTAATTCCACATGTTAACTTATCATTAATGGCGATTTTCCACACTTCTTTATACCAATCCCCTATTTGAAAATCTTCTTGAATTTTCCATTTTCTAGATTTAACTAAGCTTGCTGCAGTTAAAAAATTTGTAATTAGATCCTTTGTTGCCTGAGTACAGTTAATCTTATCATATGTAGATAACAATGCTATACCAGAACATATTTCTAAATCAATTTCTGTTATCTCTTTAAACACCATTTGCCAAAATTTTCTGTACACATTCACAACTCCACCACATATGACTATAAGTACCAATTTCTTGGCAACCCCTCCAACACAATCCTGAGTAATTCTTATGTATGTGATTTAACCTTACTGGTGTTAGGTACCATCTCCAAACCAATTTATAATAATTCTCTTTTATCCATGGATGAGCAGGGAATCCAACCCTGATCTCCAGGGTGGTGGTTCGGCGTTCAAACCACTACATCATTGGGGGCTCTAGCCATGGAGCTATATGTAGATAAAGTTACATCAACGCATGATAGAGGATTCTGATCAATAATAATAATAAGTAGTAGTAGTAGTAGTCGTCTTATTCCTGTTTTACTCTTGAATAATAGAGACTATTTATTATTTGGCTTAGCTCTTCCCTTTCTCCAAGAGGTGGACAATGTTGTTTTAGTGGCAACAGTTCTAGGAAAGCTACTGCAAATATGGGATTAGGGCTTAGAAAAATTAATTATTCAGACCAGAGCTCCCCAAATACTCCAGCCAGCATGACCATTAGTCCTGAGATCTGTAGTCCAGGTGAATAACTTGTTTGCACTCTGATCCAGATGAAGAAGAACACTCTTAAAACACCAGAGAGCAGGAGAGAGGTGTACTGGATTTGAGTGACTAGGTCTAGGAAACTGAGTTTCTCTTGGATACAAGATACTACCCTTTTCTGTTATTGTTCTCTTTTCACAGGAGCAATTCATTTTTATTCACCAGTGTGTGCAATTAATGTGGCTAAAGAAGAAGCAGCAGTTCTGCATCAGCGACGTCATATATGAGAATGTCAGCAAGTCATAATTCCAAGTCATGGGTGGTAAGTTAGGAAAGTCTTCTTGGCTGCCGTGCTGCAGTTTGGCAAGGCTGATGCTCACCTGGGAGTGGTTGCTGCCATCAGTATTAATGTATAGGCTTTTATTGATTGTAACATACTTCTTCGCCAGGTACTCTGAGCCAGCTAGCCTGTGACAGCAGCAATCTGGACGCCTGGCTGTTGTCCAAAACTGCATGGACGGGCAACTTCAGTGGATCCAGGGGCCAATTTTCTCCCCACGGAATTCTTTAGGGACTCACTAAAATGCTAAAAATCCCTTCCCCTCCTCAAAAAACCCCCAGCAAAGCAAACCAGAAATGGTCAGATCTCTACTTCTGCCTTTAATGTTAAACAATGTAGCAGACTTTGCAACCAATTTGGAAAATGCATTTGAATGCATGCTCAGTTTCCTCTCCTTCCTCCTCCAGGAAGAGCAGGGAAGGGGGATAAATATCCCACATCTGACATACCCTCCACCCTCTGAGTTTCAGAGATACATTTCTTGGCCCAAAGATGTACGCGCAAATCTCTTTGCATCCATTTTTTAAACAAAGCCATAGTGATTAAGATGAACTTTCAGAGGAAGCATTTTTAAAGCCTAGTGGTTAGCCCATAGAGAACAATTTGATCCACTGGGCCTGCAGGTTAACAACGTCCTCATTTCTTGAGGTGAGTTTGTGTGCTTCAGTGTGCTGCTGCAGTAAGGAATGAAAAGCTAAAAATGACCTTTCACAAGGAAGGGCTGGCTTTGCTTATTAAATGCTAAAGTACCTTGCCCTTCCGACAACAGCTGAAATGGGCACCTATACTAAACCATTTGTAGTACGCACATTTATTTCATCAGTGAATCAGTTAAGGATAGAGGATGATGCACCGCAAAATAATTTCATGGCTAGAATGTCCTATTTAATAATACTTGACTGTTCCCACTGCCTTCGTAGGCAGGTTTGGTGGGAACATGGGAGAGGACCTTCTCTGTGGTTTTGCTGCTGGACCCCCGCAGGGAGGTTAGAATGACTCATTGTTTGCTATCTTTTCAGCTTCAGGTGAAGACCTTCCTGTTCCAGCAAACCTTTGGCAATTGAGTATTAACAAGAGCCGTTTTTTTATGGTGCTGTATTAATATGTTGTCAGAATCCTATGCAACTATTGCCTACTTTGTTGCCCCATAACTATATTGGTACATAGTGAATTCTATCATAATCCTCTCCCAAACCCACTTACTAGGAAGCAGCTGCTGCGATCGACAGGAGTCCATTCCTCCATTTTTTTATTGTGCTGTATTGTTTTTAATATTTTGTCAGAATCCTATGTAACCATTGCGTACTTTGTTGCCCGGTAATTATGTTGCTACATAGTGAATTCTGTCATAACCTTCTCCCAAACCCACTTACTAGGAAGCAGCTGCTGCGATCAACAGGAGTCCATTCCCCCTGTCAACCAAGAAGCAACTGCCTGACATTTCCACCCCCTCCTGTGAGCAATCTCTGGCTCGTCAGTCAGAAAAAGGATCCCTGTCACAACTCCTCCTTGCACAAGAGACTGCTCTTGCAAGGGGGAGTAGGAACATCAGCTGCTTCCTGATCAACAGGAGAATAGACTCCTGCTGATTGCAGTGGCTGCTTAGTGAAAATCAGGGTTTATGGGACTTTCATGGTCGCTGTGTAGCCCCTAAACTAGGAGCTGTGTAGGGATTGTGAATACATAGCAAATGCAAATGTGTAACTCTAGGTTATACATTTGCAGTTGCCCCAAAGGATTCTGGCCTTTGCTTGTTAGTAGTATTTTCAGTAGTGTTAATTCTGTTGTTAGTTTAGTACTATTTTAATCTTAATTTTTAAACATTTTTAACTACGTCTTTTTGTTGTAATTTTCTGGGTTTTGTAAGCTGTCTTGAGTTCCAGTCTGGGAAGAAGGCAGGAAATAAATAAAGGGAGGGAGGGAGGGAGAATGGTTCATCTTTGAAATGAACTAATAAGCTCACTAACTACTATTGCTGTTTCCAGTTTTCTTTCTTCTTTGCAGATTAGCACAAGAATGCTTCCATTTTCCCTTGCTTCAAATCTTAATTCTCTCTCTTTCTTTCTTTATCTCTCTCTCTTGTTTTGTTTTGTTATTTCCTTTCTGGCTGGCCATGGACAACAGCAGTTCTGCAGCACACGGACAAATGCAGAAAGATGACATTTTACATCCAGAAGCTCTGGGAAGACACATAGCCTTAAGGAACCTGCAGTGTCTTGTTTGGACTCTTTAATTTCTGGACTTTTGATTTTTAAAGCTAGTAACACTGGACCAAATTCAACATGGCAACAGTAAAAGGAAACATGTCGTAATGTGCAGAAACATAACAGCACTCAGAAAAGATTTTTCTGTTGTTGTCTCATTCTGAATGCTTTGTTGTTTTTTTTACATATGCAGGTTGGGCTTAAAGGTTACAGAAAGTGCAATATTCAAGGTTCAGTCTGAACAATGATAAACTTTCTCCATGTACCTCCAATGAGGTGTGTATAAGTCTGGAGTAGGCAGAATTAGCATTGGATAATAATACCTCATTCGCTTGTGGTGAAAGATGAGAAGATTCCCTGTGTTAGGAAGGGAAGATGGGCCATATAATGCCATTTAATACTAAGAGGCACTTCCAACATGGAGTATCAAATGGGGTCTGAATCCTCCCAAAATGAAGTGGCTCAAAGCTAGAGAGGAAATCACAGAAGACCTTGACTCCTGACTTCAGATTCAGCGTTTGAAGGTTGACATTGTTCTGGGAATCAGTGGCAATCTTCCACTGAGGATCTTATAGCGCATTAAGTCAAGAGGTTCAGGATAGAGATGCCCTTTTGGCTGTACAACTAGCCTGGGAGAAGGAAAAAAAAAGATTGCACACCTGGATTTGGAGTGGAACTATGGATGGACATGACATGCTGTCTGATACGACCACTTCTGGCATGAGCACCATCTCTGTACCCGTTGTGTTGTCAGAACCAATCTTTGCTGCTGTCTGTAATTTTCCCATTTGTTTGATTTGTTTAATTTGTTTTAAAGGCATTTATCCTGTGAGTTTTTTTTGGGGGGGGGGAATGGAAGTTGGTCAATGTTTTGAGGAGGGGAGAGAAGTAGAGAGCAGAGAGCATCCCAGCTTGATGGGGTTGAGAGTCTGGAAAAAAGACGTAAGGTCCAGAAATGAGAATTCCTTTTGGGAATCTAAGAGGATTCAAATGACTGCTTGGTTCTGCACTATGGGCTCATGTGTCACTCTTCAATTCATTGCCAGGTGTTTTCTTCTGGAAAAGTTTGTATAACTCGCATTTGCTGCTTCCTTTATTGATTTCTGTATCTGGTTTCATTGTATTGAATTAGACATGTCCTTGGATGGTGACCTGAATGCCATCAGTGCAACATCGATGGCATTTTTGGAGGCCTTCTGTCCTCAGTTTGACTTCCTCCATTTTGCTGGAAATTTCCAAAGGAAGTGGAACTCAATGTGCAAAAAGCAAAGTGAAGCAAGTGAAGAGAAAGCAGAAACATTGAATCTCTGCTCACAGGGGGAAAGCCAAGGCTGGAGTTGTTTCTGTGAGAGTGGCCATATGGTATAGGAGGTAGAGTTTTGGACCAACCCTGAATTTAGATCCCCACTAAGCCACCAAGCTCCTTGGGTTGAGTGCTTATCTCAGCCTAGCCTACCTCATAGGATTGCTCTGAGGATAAAACTGGCTGGTAGACAACCACATACACCAGCTGGAGTTCAGTACAGAGAGAAATGTAATGAATCAATATATTTATCTAAAGCCTTCCACACCAAGCTTGGAAAGGTCAGTCAGGAAACTGTAGAAAGCTTTTCACCCAACAGCCAAGACCCCACACCAGGGCTGTGTACCGTAGATCTTCACATGCAGAGTTACATATTAATTGTACCACACAACCCTTGTGTTCAGTGGGAGTATTGCACCACTGAACCAAATCAGCAGCTGAGCTCTGAACACACAGCCAAATGCACATCCATAATGGTAGCACATGTGCAACTCTGCTTCTGTGAACTTGACCTCAATGTGGCCATTCAGCATCAGACCCCAGTGTCCACTTCTTTCCACAGGGCAACTTCTGCATGAGTAAGACACCAACAGCATTATGGTTGTGAGATGAAACTCTCATATTGGAGTGGGATTTGAGGTTGCCATTCAATACCTGCTGTTCACGCACCAATCACATTGTAGGCATTGGACAGTACAGGAAAACCCTTGCATCATCCAGCTAGGTTTGGAAAGAGCCAACAGCAACAAGCAGCTCTCAGGGAGAAGATTTAGGTTAGGCCAGATGCCAGCTGCATGTGGCCTCCAAGACCATTTTCATGGTTCTCCAGCCACCTCACCCCAGAAAAAGAGAAATTATGCTGTTGAAATTCACTGGCAAGCTAGCAAAAATCCCTCAAACAAGTAGCAGAGAAAGAGACTTGATCTAAAGGTCTTTTTATTGCTTTGAAGTTCCCCATCCCTGAATTATATAGTGGTGCTTCAGCCATCAGCCAGGCATCCAAAGCGAACCTTGTAGGTTGGCTGGGGAGAGCGACAGGGACCCAATATGGCGTAATGGGCAGAACACTGTATCTGGACAGGAGTCTTTGTTGTGAAATGTTTTTATTGTGTTTTCCTTTTCTGCTAGCAATGAGAAGACCTGCTTGTGGGATTTTATGACTCCATGTGTGAAAATGACTTTATGGCAGTAGCCACCTTGACTTGGGTAGACTGGGGAGGGAATCATTTACTTGGCTGACTCAGGAGGCATTCTAGAAGCTGGAATATCTAAGGTCAGTGGGGTGCTGAATCCACCCTGGGGTTTGGTCTGAACTGTAAGGAAGATTTCCCAGGTGCTGAAGTTATTTCATGTACAAACAGGGAACCAGGATTATCAGGGTGAGACAAAGCTGGCTTCACTTGATTCATTCCACCTCACTTTCCTTGGGATGGGCATTCAAAATGCATGTCCATTGCAACGCAGTGGAATCATGAATAAATACTTGCTTAAAGCATGATTAGCATGGGCCCAGAAAATGGGATTTAACTTGCTTAGTTTATTTAGGAGGCTTTGGCTGAAATCCTATTAATCCCATCTAGAGTAAACTCATTGAATCAATTGTTAAATGGTAAGTCAACATGTAGGTAAGTTCCATTGATTCAATGGCTCTACTTTAGTCAGGACTAATAGTAGTATTTAGAAAGTCAGCATGATGTACTGGTGTGAGCATTGGACTATGACCCTGGAGATCAGGGTTTGATTCCCCATCCAGCCATGGAAACCCACTGGGTGACCTTGGATGAGTCACACTGGGTGACCTTGGATGAGTTCTCAGAAAATCCTGTGATAAGTTTGCCTTAGGGTCACCATAAGTTGGAAATGACTTGAAGGCACACAACAACAACAATAGTAGTATTTAGGTATTAAAGTGCAGATCTGGTGTGTATTTACACATAAGTAAATCCCTTTTAACGAATATTAAACATGTATAGGACATAAGCTTTAGTCAGCAGGGTGCTCAATTTTATTTAAGTTCTGTTTTTAGAATGATGCCCTTCACCCACCTGGGCAAAAGAAAAAGGAAGTCTCCTTTTGCAGGTCTACACTACCAGACAAATGTCTTCCCTGGACCAGCAAGCCTCTAACATGCCTCTAAAAATAAAGGAGAGTGAAATATTGGGATCTATAAGCAGACCAATTTTCAACCAAGGAAATGCTGACTTTATGGTGGAGAGGATACATTTTCCCATACCAAGGAGAAAAAATGAAGTAAAACTCAGGCTGTTAGATCATTTGACTGTAAGTCACAAAATTACATGGGTATGGTGCTTTGCACCCAATGACAGATGTGCACTGGGAAATGTGGAGACAAATTCATGTGAATTAAGATGCCACATTTTCCTTGCCAGCTGTTTGTGTGCCATGATGTAGGATGATGACTCGTTCATACTTTACTGGTCCATGAACCTCCTTGCAGTGTCCTACTACTTAGTTACATGTTTAGCCTCTTACGCATGTGCTACACTAAACTAAACAATGCAATCAAGTTCTCAGAGTCCAAACAAAAAACCAACTCCACCATCCTGAATCTAGGATTCAGGAAAAAAAAAAGGAATCCTTATCTGAGGTGCAGATTTCTTCCCTCTCCCCCCCAGATACACATACACACAACCCTGTTAAAAACTAATCCTAAGGAAGTCTAGGTGAGCAATGATTCAGACTCTTATAGCTTTATTCAAACCACCAACCTGGTACACTGATAATCAAATACCTTCACAGTTTGAGGGACTAAACAGAAAGAGCACCCATCCATTTCAGCTGATGAATAGGCTTGTTGTACCAGATGGCTGTAAAAACACTGTTGAGTTGCTTTGCAATGGTTGGAAGGGTGGAGAGGGGGAAAACGCCAACAATTGTGTTGATTTTGTTCTGTTGGAACTGTTCTGAGTTTTGCAACAATGTGTAGTAATCTGTGTTAGGCTTAGTTTATCTGAGATTGTAGAGTATAGAATCTGAACTTGGGGACCAGAGAGCTGTACAAACATGAACAGCAAAAATAACACTGATCAAAGCAAAATGTCTGCTGGATGCTTCATTTCTCAGGGCATTTTTGTGGGTCATTGTGCCGTCGCTTCCAAAACTGTTGTTGCTAAACCCTAAAAAGGGCAAATTCGTATACTCCTACCTTAGCAGGATGCCAACATTTTCTTTTTCTTCGTCAACTTCAAAATCTCAGCGTATGCTGGGAAATCAGCTTTGGAGACAGGTGGGGAAAGAAATGAGCAAACGATAATGGGGAAATGGGGAAAATAAGTGTGGGTGAATAGATGCTGCTGTAAAGGGAAGAGATCAATGGAGGAAAACGACGAAAAATTCTCCCTGCCTCTGATTCCCACGGACCTTAATTCTCAGAAAGGTTTGATTTCAAGTGCTCCGCTGCCTCTCAAAACAGCATACAGTTACAAAAGCTGTGGTGCTCAGAAAGTCACCAGCAAAACACCCAACTCCAAAAGATGCTCAGACTTTGCCTAAGAAAACGTCCAGGAACAGAATAAAGACAAATCCAACATATGCCAGACTCGCTAGTTTTGCCAGACTAGTGAATTGCAATGGCATCAGATTTACACCGTAGCATTTTTATGGTGGTTGTGTAGGTGCCAACCAATTCTGTTCCAAGCATAGAACCATTAAAGTCCACCCCAAATTCACCCTATAAGCAGTGCAACCTCCCCCAAAACACCCTTCAGCTGTTTCTGTGTTGTTGGAGAGCAGGGTGTGAGTGGGGACCTGTACAGCTGTTCTTGTGTAGATGGATGCACTGCATCATCTGCAGGGATGGTCTAAGAACCTTTGCGAGGACTCTGTCCAGCTACAGAAAAACAGGCATAGCTGTGTGATACACATAAGTCTCCCAATGCAGGATGTCTGCATTGTTCAAGTGCTTGATCTAAATTACTGCTTTAAAAAGACACCATATGTGTGTGTGCATATCTTTCTACGATGGCCAGCAGCTTCAACGTCTGAGCCTGCTATAGCTTTTAGGCCATTTCCGCACTAGCTGTTATAGCGCTATTATTCCACTTGCAACCGCCCCTCCCGAAACTGCAAACCCCAGGATTCCCTAGGATGTTGCAAGTGGAATAATAGTGCTATAATAGTCTAGTGCGGAAATGGCCTTATTCTATATTTTAAAGGTACTGTTGGCAGGTTCTGAAAGGAAGAGGCTTCAGCCCCGTTCTTTAAATCCACCTTTGGGCCTATGACATGAAACTCACCAGTGCATGTTGTACAGATAAACATGAAAGGAGCAGTGTGGAAAGCACAGAAAGAGCATGGAAAAGTTCACATGGGAAATTAAAATTAAGGGTCTGAGGGAAAGCCTTAAACATCGCTCATATGAGCCTCTTTTTAGCAATTACATCCCTTGAGAAGCAGCAGTCAAATGACCCCCCCACCACAACTTACAAGCTTTACATAGCAACACTGGCTGAGCTGTATGGGATGGGACCTTGCCTGTTATTGCACCCAGCTCCAAATCTTCTCTTGACAAAGTGTCTGCCCCTCCCTTCTTTTTCTTGTGTAAGGTAACTGACATTTTATCCAGTTACAAAAATATATTATCCATTTCCTTTCCCCTATGTTGTTAATGCGGGTAGATTAAGGATTTAATTGATACTGCTGTGGTTTTGATTCACATCATATTCACTTGTATTATAATTTTTCAACTGTATGTTGTTTTGGAGGCCTTTGACTAAAATGCCACAGCCAAATAAATATTAAACATAATGCAGACACAGGTATGTGGCCAAATAGTGAAATACACCTGCATGGCACCCCTCCTATGCTGGAATCCAGGGGCATTTGATCTACTTAAGAGTGAAGTTAACAGCCTTCCTCTATAGAGCTAAATTCTGGGACCTCTCATCCCATGCTTCATAAGCTGTATTATCATACCATTCTGACAAACAATCTCCAGAACTCCTTCCAGCCCAACATAGCTTGCTGTTCTTTGCCATAATGCCAAAATTTTGTTACTTGTACTGACTAAGCTGCCAGTTTTATCTGGATGTGAAACACAGGTGATTTGGGACTACAGCTCCAGGAATCTCCCAATGGCATGGGTGCAGTTGACCAAATTGTCTGGGAATTCTGAGAGTTGCTTGTAAACTCTGCTGCAAAGAAACTGTGAACATGCACAGAAAGAGCTACCTATCTTATAGTATGTTTTGAACTGCAAGAAACCTCTTTAGCCCAACCTCTATATAATTGCGTCACATTAAGCAATCATAATTTGGCAGATGCTCAAATTTCCAGAATATTTAGTTTGTTGATTAATTCTGGTCTCCACTGAATACTCTTCTTGTCACAGGGAAACCTCCCATGCCAGAAACTGAGAATTCCTTTTCCGGGTGGCAAGCCAAAAAAAGAAAGAGGTCTATATAACATATGGAAGTGGAAGATTACATTTGAGTGTTTGATCTCAAAAGTTCCTTGCCGATGGAAAGCCCACACATAAGGAGAAAAAAATTAGAATCCTCTGCAACATGCTTGCACTTGAATCTTAAAGTAGTATTGCTATCCCGGGCTTATTTAAAATGTCTTTTTAATAAGTCTTTTAAAAGTTGTCTTTAAAATGTTGGAATTGTAAGAAGAGTCATGATGGAACAGACCATATGCTTACTCAAGCTCAGTGTTTTGTTCCCACAGTGAACAACCCACTGCCTATAGGTAGCACACAACTAAAACAGCCTGCAATCCAACATCCTTTCAATGTAGTGCAAATACACTGTGGACCTATGCTATGCTGAGCCTTATACCCCGCTACCAACGTATTGGAAAACCGCTAAAGTTGTCCTTCATGGCCATTGTGTGCTTCATGTCAAGCACGCAGGATCAGAAAAGTGTCTGCTATGTCCCCAGAGCAAGATGCAAAATGATTACAGCAGTGCTGATCCACTGGGGCCCTCTGTGAGTCTCAGAACTGATGCAATTATTTTGTATCTTGCTATAGCAGCACAGCCAGGCACTCCTTTAACCCTGCCTGCTCAAAATGGCCATGTGAGGTGGCTTCAGGGGATTTTCCATAAGTTGAGGGAAAAGCTTTGGGTGCTGGGGAGGGGCAGCAACTACCAGCGCTGCAGTGTCTCCCCAATAAAGAGCATCCATGCTCACAAAGGAAACTTTCATATGGGTAGATTCCATTAACTGAAAAAGACCCTCCTATAACACTTGTGCTCCTTAGCATATATCATGCTGGTACTAGTATGGGGCAGAATATTTGTCATAGCTAACAGCCTCAACATCCACAAATTTCTCCATTCTCTTTTTAAAAAGCATCCAAGCTGACTGCCATTCACAATTCTTGTGGTACTAAGTTTGAGGTCAACTGACCCCTCTATTCTGCTTTGGTCAGACCTCACCTGGAATCTTGTGTCTAGTTCTGGGCACCACAGTTCAAGAAGGATATTGACAGGGGAAGATGACCAAAATGGTAGAAGGCCTGGAAACCCTGTGGGGAGTGGATTTAGGAGCTGGGAGAAGAGGAGGTTAAAAGGTGACATGATAGCCATATTTAAACATTTGAAGGGATGTCATATGGAGAATGGAGCAAACCTGTGTTCTGCTGCTCCTGAGACTAGGACATGAAGCAATGGCTTCAAACTTCAGGAAAAGACATTCCATCTAAACATTAGGAAGAACTTCCTGATAGTAAAAGCAGTTTGATAGTGGAATATGCTGCCTCAGAGTGAGGTGGAGTCTCTTTCTTTGGAGGTTTTCAAACAGAGACTGGATGGCTGTCTGTTGGTAATGCTTTGATGGTGTATTCCTGCATGGCAGGGAGCTGGACTGGATGACCCTTGTGATCTCTTCCCACTCTATGACTCTAAGAATAGAAAAGTAAATCTCTCATTTCGCTCTTGTAGGTAGCAATGAAAACATCAAAATTCTCCCTTTGGGGTTAGATTACAATAAGGTGTTTTTTGTTTTTGAATTTATGATTTTTTTTTCACATTTCAGGATTTTCAGCAAAAAAATAAAAAAATTATTTGCATAAAATAATGTGAAAGCAGGCTGAGATCCTGCAGCTACAGAGATGCATCTACATATCCATAGCTGTATCTCCTGAGGCTATTCTTCCCCAGCCTACATTTTCCATGTTGTTGGAGAGCAGGGAGATGAGTGAAGTTGTATCCTGCTCTCTGTCTGTAGCTACAAGTACTGAGACAGACACCTGCAGTGATATCCCCCTACTCTCCTCCAACACAGAAATGGTTGTATTTGGGTGTGTGTTGCATGTGCATTGCTGGAAAGAGAGTTTTGGGAGAACTTTTGATCACTGCATGCACAACAACTGTAAATGTGATTAGCAATGGCATAGGACAGACTTACAACATCCCAATTGCTGAACAGGATGACAGCCACAGTTTTTTAAATGCAAAAACTAAAGCTTTTTGCAGAAATGAAATTTTAATAACCTCCCAGATCTTAAAAAGAAAATCTGACAGGGGTTGATTGTTTTTTTTGATGGGGTGTTCTGATGTGTCAAGACGTGCTTTCTTGTTGAGCAAAAGGAAATTTGCAAGGATTTTTTACATCCCTATGAACTTTTATCAGTCCTCAATCTCCCACTAGTTAGCTTCAGTGGATGATTTGGGGTTCCAGGATGATGAGAGAGAAAGGAAAGTGTTTCTTTGTCTACTTTTGCCACATGATGAGAATTGTATGCATTTCTGCAGTCTCCTCTCACCTTTTGATAATTTTGGGTTGCCCCAGCTCTACAATTAGCTTTTTTCAGCTGCAATGAACAGAACTGTCCAGAGTATTCTAGATGGGGTTGCTGCATGTATTTGCACAAGGGCAATATGAAGTTGGGAATTTTATTGATTCCTTTTCTATATGGAAAAAATGTGTATATATTCCATTCCCCAATGTGAATCATTTTTACACTTTGCCTATATAGAAAATTATTTGTCATTTCACTGGCCACCTCTGTTGGGAGAGATCCTGTTGGAGCACATTGCAATCCTTATTTGTCCTAACCACTCTAAACAATTGGATGCTGAAGTCAGCAAACATTGCCACCTCACTACTCACCTCTATATCCAGGCTACCAATGAACAAGTTAAAAAGCACCAGTCTCTCTGAGGAGCAGTGAGAGACCTGCTCCCTGTTCTTTCACCATTTCCACTCCAAAATGGCTGCTGGTATTGACCAAGAGTCTTTAGTGAAGAACTTTGCCAAAACCTTTCAGAAGTCCACGTAAACAGTGCCCACCATATCATTCTTGTAAATGTGTTGACACTTTTAAAGAACTCCAGCTTACCTTTGCCGAAGTTGATTCCTTTTCAGCTTGGCTTCTCCTGCTGCATTGGCTAAGCATAGTGTGGCTCACAAGCCACATGCAATCCCACTTTTGTGGCCCCCTAAAACCCTTCACCAGTTCTCCAACCCCCCATTTTTTGAAAAATTCAGTGCAATTTGAAGATTTTTTTCCCACCAAACCATGCCCTCCAAACATATGAAACATGTAGATATAGCCCGTCCTCCACAAGGACCATAGAATCTCATGCTATTCCTCAAAAGCTGTTTTCCTCTGCTGCTGGTATAAAAATGGCAACAGGACATGGTGTGAGATCATTTCCTGTGGTCATTTTGGGAAAGACGGTAGAGGAAAATGGACGTACTCGGGCTTGCTGCAGGGGTATATGTTTCATGTATTGGAGTCTGACTCCTCTATGAAGTCCACGCCTGCTCTATATGGTTCACACCTTAAATAATGCATTCGATCAGCTTCTCTAGAACAGACATCAAGGTAAGTAGCCTGTAATTTCCTAGATCCCCTTTTAAAAATCAGTGTTTCACTGGCTCATTCTGGGATCTGGTGATTTACTTGCTTGGAATATGTTACTCTAAAATTCTCTCTCTGCATCTCAAACCATTTCCGCACTACACTGTAATAATGCTATTATTCCACTTTCAACATCCTATGGAATCCTGGGATTTGCATTCTAGGGAGAGGCATTTAGAATTCTCAGCCAGAGAGCTCTTTGGCCTCAGTAAACTTCAAACCCCAGAATTCCAGAGGACGTTGGAAGTGGAACAATAGCACTATAACAGCGTAGTGCGGACATGGCCTTTGTTCCTTAGCTTCCCTTGCTGATAATTCCGGTCGAGGTACAGCTAATTTTCCTATATCTTCACCAGTGAAGACAAACAAAAATAATTAATTTACTTACTCCACAATGCTTCAAAGACAAAAGAAAACCCGACACTCACAGTTCCTCTCCCTGCTTTTATCATGACAGATAAAGCAAACTATTTCATATACATCAAATAGTGTTTATTGCAGACTATTGGCTGAGTCATGTGAAAAAAGGCACCATGAAAATTAATAAAACTAGATGATTAATTTTTCCTAAATGACATGATAGGTTTTTGATGCCTTTATGTACAAGTGACAGAATAGAACATTTTGTATGGAGAACGTAAAAACGTCATCATGGGTCCAAAAAAAAAAGATGTTTACTGGAGTATTTCTTTTCTCTATGCTTGGCTTGGCCATATTTTAAAAGATTCAAAGTCAAAATGATCACTTCATTCTCTCAAATATTTTTTTAAACATTTATAAACACCATTACTGTTTCCATCTGCAAAAACTAGGCTACCCTTTCCTTTTGACTGGTGAAGTTAAAGCAGAAAACAAAAAGAAAACAAAAGGCAATACTCTTAAGAAATAATACTGTGAATAACCACACAGATACCCCCTTGAAAAGAAGGTCAAACTGCCCCCCTTTTTAAAAACTGACATTTGTGCTATTCCTTCCATGATCGGTGGCTTTATTGGTTTGTGCTTATTCCCAGTGGAACAGCAATAAAATTGGAATCCAGAATAAATTATTTTGCTATCTACATTTCCATTAAGAAATCATCTCACGATGCTGTCCGAAGAATTTTGTCTGTGCTTACGTTAAGATAAGGGCTGTGGGTTAAACCAAAGCCATGTAGCCTTCCGTTTTCTTGGCAATCAGGAACTTTTAAATAAATTCACATAACTTAGTGCTGAAGAATGGGGACAAGGAAAGAAAGAGGTGGTGGCCTCTGGCTCCTCCCATGTCATTGGTGTGGTGACTCAGCTTCAGGTTTTAGTTTGAACACAAAAAGAGCTTTCCTAAATACTAAGCTTTCTCCCTCAAATAAGTTCAGCACTTTGGTCAGCTCATTTAAAGTTCATACACAAACTCAAGAGTGAATTCCCTGCCCCACTGATATGGGAGCCACTATACGTTGCTAGAAAGTGACCATCACAATGGACCAGAGTGATGGAAAAGAAACTCTGGCCAAAGTGAACCACTTTGGATTCCCAAGGGCAGAGTGTTAAGCGTACACTCAACTTCCCTTTCAAATTAATGGGACTATTTTGGCTGGTTCCCACTCGCCCTTTGTGTTCACAACCAGACTGAAGACTTCAGCACATTTTCAGCTGGCCAGCTCAGCATTTGGGAATGGTTCAAAAACAGCAATGGGATTTCACTTGTCCACTCGAAAAGAAGAAAAGCGTGAAATGAAATGATTTCATTTCAATTCAAGACTGGTTCAGAACTGCTGGATGATTCTCCCTTAAATATACTTTTAAATCAAGCTGTAGGAAGAGGGCAGCAGTAGCTCTACCTCACTTCCCTACCCTTTATGCCCCAATGGCATGCTTTCTTTATGGCATCAAAATGTATCTACATAAATAACGACAACCAGTCAGACCTTTCCCTTTCATGGCTTCCTAAAACAAAGTGCGATGGAAAAATGCCAAGAACAATGGGCGCTCTCGCTCTCTCTTCCGAAATAATAACAAAACATAGAAAAGACATTTAGTGACCACTGCTCTCATCAAAAGACTCTACTCCAGAGTCTACTGCAGCCGCACTGAGTTTCTCTTGTCGTCTTCTCATGATTTCTTGCAATTCTGAACTTCCACTGGTAGCCTATGAAATCAGAAAGAAGGCAGAGGAGAGACTGTTATCCAACTTTTTTTCTTTTCTTTTCTTTTTCCACAAGCAGATGTTTCCGAGTTCAAACATCAAATGATTTAATACACAAAATACTCAATGCTATGTTTGAGATCCTGTATGGCACAGCATGATGTTATTGTTTTGCAGGAGGAATTATGCTGTATCTCTCCTCTCAAACTTTCCTCCCCTCAGTCTCACTGTTCAGCCACTACAGACTTCCCCCGACACAGCCATTCAGTGGCTGATGGAGAACAGGCAGGAACATCAGAGAAGTATTTGGCATTCTCCCCATTGGTAGCAGCAGATTGATGACATAAGCTGCTGAGATCCACCAGAGTTCTCTGGAGTTCTCAGGGGATGACATCATCAGCCTGTGTCTGGCTAAAGGGACACAGCAGGATGCTTCCTTTAGCCCTTCCACACATTGTTCACCAGCCACTGAATGTTCATGGATCAAACAGTGGGGAGGAGCCTTTGGTCACAGCAGAAGGTGGAAGGAACACTAACCTCCAAATTTATCCACCCAAAAGATATACGCAGGCATAAGTAGACTTAACACCTGGTTAAGTCAATTAAAAAGGATGCAATCTGGTGTTTGAAAAATGATGGCAAAGCTCTTTAGAATAAATTTTGCCAAGAAAACTCTAAGAGAAGGATATCATAAGTCAGAGTTGATTTGAAGACACATAACAACAAAGTGCTGCACAAGCTTTGGGCAGAGCTTAGGGCAACAGATTCCAGAATCTCACAGCTAAACCACTGTGATCATGCTTGTAGGAAGGGTCTGGATGTTGGTCTAACTCTGTAATCCCCCCCAAGTTCTGGCTTTGAGTTAATCCAGCACTGTGTAATGTCAGTCAGAGAAAAATCAAGCAGAAGTCTTGCTGGACTGGATCAGATAGGAGGTCAGGAATTATATCCAAATGTTCTCTCCAAACAGGCTGAGTTAAAAACATAAGCCTCTGCCAATGTACTTAATGCTGGTCATCTGGGGGTGAAGTTGCCACGTTTCTTCCCTGGGTGCACAATAACAGTTTGGGCTCCCCACTGCAGCTTGGTCTTTCTGGCATGGACCATCTTCCCAGGGTGCTGAAGGGCAGCCAGACCACATCTGAAGACACTGTTCCAGCCAGTCAGAGGCCAGTGGGACAGGCTTACAGTGGGGAGACCCCTGGCTGCTGTTTCTCATCCAAGTTGAGGTCATTGCAGAAGGAGTACTTTTAACAATGCCCTAATACACACACACACACACACACGCGCACGCACACACAAACACACTGCATAACCACGGCTAGAAGCATCAAAAACCAGTGCCTCAAGGAGAAAGCTGGCTAAAGCCATTGTGAAGAACAGTGCTGTTTTCTATAGACAATGTGTTGTTTGCTTCTTCATTTTATTTTAATATGAGGAAGCATTTCTATGTGCTTTCTGAAGCAACACAGTCCAGCAAGTCCTCCTTTATGCAGTTCTGCTGACTCTCAGACTCTCAGACAAATAACAGAAGTGTTGCCACAAGATTACTTTTCTGCAGCAATGACAATGTGTAAATGAGTGGTAAGCTTCTCAACTCCTTGTTTATCCCAGTTATTGAAAGGGGAGGGTTCAGTGCTCAAGGTGAGGGCATTTAATGTTATGAGAAATGTTCTGAGAATGAAGCTAGTCTTCACCTGCATTTGAATATTTCTTCCTCCCTCCCCCCTGCTCCCACAGCTTGGTCATAAGAAGTTTGATAAGCTTTCATTTCTGTTTTGGATTAGATTAATATTGCTATGTGTCTGAGACCCTGGACAAATCATTAAAGTGAGGTGGGCAATTATGGAAGGCTAGAGGGCTGTGTTAGCCCCCAGGAGATCTGGGGAGGCAACCCCCTCCGTAGCTACTCCCATAAAAAACGCCCCAAATGCAGATGTGATCACCAAGTTTTGGGGCCTTCCTGAGCTCCTAGAGGGCATTTTGGAACAAAGCAATTTAATTAGGGTTTAGCATGACATGTAATTTTTTTTTACCCCTTGGGGGCCCTGAGGGATAGAAAAATAGCCCTGGGGGTTGCATGTGTTTCACAGGCTTCAATCTGCCCAATATGGTTAGTGGAAGCAAGTTAACATCAGACCATGGTTTATGAAGATTCCTTGTTTTCAGTGACCACAGCTAAGTTCCAGAGACAACTGAGCTGCATTTAATACAAATGAGATGGTTCTGATCTACTTTCGACTGCATCTGGGAAGGAAGCTGAGCACACCCAAGCCTGAGGTTTGCCTAGCCTTGTTCTTTTAATGTTAAACTAGGGTTTAGCGTTACATCTAAACACAGCTAGTACAACAGAACCCTGCTTTCAAAAATGCACTCACACAATTGCACTGCTTCATGCCTAAGGATAGCAAGCTTCTGAGTTTCACTGAAATCCATGTAGCATCTATTTCACAGAGCATTTAAAAATTACTTTCTAAAAGTAATTCATTCCCATTATTTGTTACAGTCTTTGGAAAGTAATCATAACTATTACTCGTTGCAATGTTCCAAAAATAACTAACTGAATTACTTGCTGTCCTCCTTGTTACTTTTCTGTTACTTATTTTTTTTAGTAGGAAAAACTTTAGGGTGGATACATAAATAGCACAAAACTTGAATAATTCATGACAAAATACCTCTAAAAAGTCTTTAAAAGTAATTTTTGAAAGTATAGTCCCCTCTCATTCCCATCTGAGGCTCCCCGCTCCCATTCCTTTGCCTTTTGCCCCAGAGCACTGCCTTCCTTCTCCACACTTGCACAAAAGGCAAGGGAATGGAGGGAGGAAAGGCATGCATATGTCTTCCGTTTCCACATGCAGTAATCCCCTTCTCCCATTCCCTTGCCTTTTGCCCAGGCAGAGAGAAGAAGGCACAGTGCTCCTGGGCAAAAGGCAAGGGAATGGGAGGAGGAGAATGGTGGGGAAGGCATGTGCATGCCTCGCGAATAATCAAATTCACAAAGGTGGAGGGGGGATTGTAACTGGAAGCCGCTCCTTGCTGCTGCAGTAAAGCAACATCAGTATTACTCATTGCTGTACGTTGGGAATGTAACTTCCTTCTCTCCTAATGCAAAAAGTAGAGTTAGAGGCAGCTCTGATCCAACAAGTACCTGGTTAGAAGCAGCTGTGTTACAGTCGGCCTTTCACATTTGCCGGATGAACTTTCACAGATTTGATTATTTGAGTTTCTCGAACCCCTGCCTCCCCAGAGCTCCTTTTCCAGGGGAATCTTCCCTCTCAGCATTTCTGATCAGACTGCACAGCCCTTTAAAAACCTGCCTCTGGTCCTCCTCCTCCTCCTCTATCACCAGCCACTGCCTGGCCAGTTAAGGATAGATCACATCCCAATTTCTCTGCACCATAAACCCTCTCCTAATGCCCCTCCACACCCAAGAAAGGAGATGAGTGTGAGAGAGAAAATATAGGACTAACATGCTGACCTACCCCCTTTCCCTCTCTTTTCTCTGACCGGGTTTGGACTTTGGGGATCCACTCCACTCACCATGCCTCAGCCCCTTTCCCACAGGCACAAATGCACATTTTGATATTTGCGATTTTTCACTTTTGTGAGTCCTGCCTCCCTAACCCAAGTGAACAAGGAGGGCCAACTGGGCTTCTAATTCATTACTTTCAACATCTGTTACTTTGTCCATCCCATGCTTTGCGGAAATTGCATTGACCAATTTCTCCAGTTAAAAGCAGGCAGAGAATATCCGGGGAGGGGAGAGGCTCCATACGTACCTCCAGTGCAGCTTTCTGAACAGTAATTTGGCTGTAGACTCTAGCTCCTTCGGGGCACACTGATCTTAATTCATCTTTGTTGAGAGAGAACAGCTGAGCACCAGTCAAAACTCCAAGGCTGTTGACAGTTCTGTATGAGTAACAGCAATAATGATTTTACAACTGTGCTTTTAAAAAAAAAAAAATCTGCTAGTTGATAATAGCACAGTATGGTGGTTTGAGTGGTATAGTGGGTTTAAGTCTTTGACTAGGATTCTGGGAAATCAAGGTTTGAATCTCTGCTTGGCCATGAAAACTCACTGAGTGACCTTGGGCAGGCCACACTGTCTCAGCCTCAGAGGAAGGCAATGGCAAAAACCATTATCAACAAATCTTGCCAAGAAAACCCTGTGATGGTTCACTTTAGGGTTGCCATAAGTTAGAAATGTTGTGAAGGTAACACACAGCAAAGGTGAGGAATCTGTGGTCCACAGAATGTCATTAGATATCCCTCATGAACATGAGCCCTGATAATAGGAGGGTGGAATCCCAAAATAGCTGGGGAGCCACTCCTTCTCCACTCACTTGCTAAAGCAACTGTAGATGAACTTTTTCAGGTTAAGGACCAAATTCAGTTGCAAAGAAGTCCTCAAGGGCTGCATTTCTGTTGGAGATGCTCCTCTGTGTCCTGCTGGTGGGAGCAGGACACTGTGGGAAGACATGGGAGAGGGGCTTCTCTGTGGTGGCACTCTGATAATGAAATACTGTCCCTTCAGGGGCCCAATTGGCATCAACACTGGTATCATTCTAGCACCAAGTCAAAACATGGTGTTTTAGTAAAGCTTTTATTTTATCCAATTTGCACATGTACTATGGCTGGTAGTATTTTGTTTTAAATGGTAAACAATTTAATATATCTTTAGTCTTTGAAAAGATATTATTATTTATTGTCTTAAACTGATTTTATAGTATGCTGTCTTGACATCCTGAGATACAGGGAGGCATATAAATATTTAAGAGAGCCAACATGTTGTTTGAACACTGTACTAAAACCCTGTAGACCAGGCTTTCAGTCTCCATGCATCCATGGAGACATAACTGGGCATTTCACACACTCTCAGCTCCCAGAAAACCCCACGATAGGTTCACCTAAGGGTCACAATAAGTCAGAAATGACTTGAAGGCACACAACAACAGTAAATATTTAAATAATTAAATACATAACATGGACGGGACCAACAGTGGGAAAGGGTGAGGCCAAAAGGCTGGGACCAAAAATTCCAGCATATTTTACTTAAAAGATCTCACTGTTTGTAACTAAAAACCTGAGAAACAGAATGGGGAAGAAATCCAATAGTCCTGCGGAACTACCAAATAATGGTGTGAGGAGGAAGGGACATATCCTTCTGGGGAACCTCAAAGGTCAGAATCCAAGAAGCTGGATTCAGCCCCAGGATCTCAATTCCATTAACTCAAGTAATACAGTAAAACAACTACTAATTTATGCAATGTAAACTTGAAGTCCTGAAGATTGCTTACATTCTTTTCTTGAGAACCAAACACGTTTGCTTGATCCCAGCATGAACTCAAGTAGAAGAAAAGGTTGAGCAGCCTATTTTAATTTGCTCATATTTCTTTCATGAATCATTTTTTCAGTTTACAGAGGGTTTTGTTGTTGTTGTTTTTTTGTTTGTTTTTTTGGTAATTGGTATTAGTATCACAAAATTGGCAGGCTGGACTGATCTGCACAACATCTTTGCCAAGACAAATATGTGTGTTACATGGAAATTGCTGGTTAAGTTTGGTATCTTCTTAGGAAAAAGGAAAAACTGCTTTATTTCAGGAGAGGGACAGGTTTATCAACACACTTGCATCGATTCTCTGAAAAGGCTCTTTGCTCAAATAAAGGAGCCAGGATCTAAGAGGTCTGCGTGAAACAGTGGGTACTACATTGACTAGGGACTAGAGGAATTTAGGTTCCATTCTTCACAGAATCAAGTCATTTAATGGGTGATCTTCAGCCAATCATACACTCTCTCTGTCTCAGGCTGATCTACCTCCCAGGGTTGTTATGAGGATAATGTGAACCACATATGCTGCCTTCATCTCACTACAGGAAAGGTGGGATGCAAATGTCACTCACAGATGAATAAGTCACTCCATTTAACCACAGTTGTTGCAAAAGGTCCTCCAAAAGATATGAGAACTCTGATACTGACAATGGGTATGAGGAGATCCACCCAGGAAAGGGTGCTTTCTTGGTGCCTCTGCTACTTAGTTAAGCACATGCAAATTTACATTGAGTGAAACGACATACAAGAGTCCAGCCCTTGGCTTTAGAGCCAAGAGTTCTGCTGTCTGATTTTATGGCAAGGGGTGATGCCAAAAAATGTCATTCCTACAGGTGTTGGACAGACTGCAGGCCTTTAGCATGAACTTAAGAGTTAAGTTAAGGCAAACTTAAGGCAAAAGTTTGCTCCACTGGACTCACACTGGGTTGAATCCTTTGGCCTGTAGCCACATTTTCACATCATCTGGAGAGGATTCATAGTTGATGTTGACTACTGGGGCATTAGAGCGTGGCACGTGGAATTTCTTTTGGGCAGCACTTCGGCCAATGGTGAGCCGGTGAATGAGTTCATCCTGGACTTCCTCCATCTGAGATTTCCTTCCTAAGAAAGAAAGAAAGAAGGAAAGAAGGAAAGAAGGAAAGAAAGAAAGAAAGAAAGGAAAGACAGATTGCTTTTACCAGATGTATGATAAAGTGACTGAGGCCTAGCGCAAGACAGCCCATTATGTTAGCCCTTGCACATTTTCAGAGGTAGGGTGAGGGTGCAATAGATTTTGTTGCACAATTTATTGCACAAGCCTTGTGCAATTATTTGCACAAACAGCTGTTTAACAGTGTAATCTAGTCCAAATACACTAGCAGGGATTTCCATACTGCTCACACGTTGAATTTAGGTCTTATACATGCTTTTTATTTGCCCTCCCTACAGTGTAATCTTATCTGAATTGCTGAAAAGAAAGTCTTACGGGGATCAATGTGGCTTACTGGAAATGTGCACAGAACAGAAATAATAGTTTTACTGTCAGTTTACCTTTCTTAGCATTGGTTTCTTCAGATTTTCTCTGTCATCTAGAATTTTAGAGGCCTGATAAGTTACAGCACACCAGTCATAACTCTCTCCACCCTAATTTACTGGGACCAACATATGAACATCCCAGTTGCATGCCTAGAGCCTGGTACAGCCAAAGTGAAAAATGTAAAGGCCTGTTGATTTCAATGGTAGAACCAAACATGTACTTCATGATGCTGCATTAATACCCATGGAACTTAAAATATTCTTGATGATGGGTGGAATGCACCCTTACAGACTGGAGCCACTAAGAACTTCTAAGCTTTTCTTTTTCTTTAATAAAAACATGAATGCAAAATTTGTCTTGGTTTGATTCTGTAAGTTAGCCTAGCCCTAGCTGTTTATAATTACACAGCAATATTTGAGATTATTGCGGTAGCAGCCAGCATCTCTCTATCATTAATACCAAAATGGCAAAAGGTCTGGTGACTATGCCCTCTGAGGTACAGCTTAGGGACCTGGGTATGTTTAGGCTGGAAAAGAGAAGGTTAAGAGATAACATGATGGCTCTGTTTAAATATTTGAAGGAGTGTCATATGGAAGATGGGGGAAGCTTGTTTTTAGCTGCTCCTGAGACTAGTACACAGAGCAATGGCTTCAAACTTCAGGAAAAGATAGTCCATCTAAATATTAGGAAGAACATTAATAAGAACAGCTTGACAGTAGAATATACTGCCTTGGAAGGTGATGCAATCTCCCTCTTTAGAGGTTTTTAGACAGAGGCTGCATTGCCATCTGTCAGGAATGCTTTGATTGTGATTCCTGCATGGCAGGGGGTTCGACTCTATGGCCCTTCCAGTATCTTCCAGCTCTATGATTCTAATAGTCATGTGTTATTAACACATTACTTTTTAGTCCTTTTATATTTTTACAAAGTCCAATTAAAAACAGAAAAAAGCCTGCCAGTCATTAATTTATTTGATTTATACCCAGCTTTCTTCCCAATATGGGACCCAAGCTATTCCTTAAATACGTACTTAAAGTAGCAATACTACTGGCAGCTGTTGCATTCTTTTCCAAAGAAATAATCTGTTAAAGGTAATGTTTTTATTATTCATAATATATTATTTTTAAGCTTTGGGACCTAAAGCTAACCAAATTATTTTGGTACCTGAAGCAGAAAATCCTATAAATACCTCTCCTCCACACTATAAGCACCTCTCCCTCAGCTTTGGATAATGACGATTTATCTGCCTTTTCATGACTGTCTAAATCTGCTGCTTTTGGCAGTTGTCTCAGTCTGCCTCATGATGGGGCTGGCCCTGAGCAGAATCTCTTAATGGTACAAAGCTCAACATGATAGCAACATAAGAAGCTGTCTTATATTGAGTCAGATCATTAGTCCATCTAGCTCAATACTGTCTGGTTAGGTCAGCTTTTCCTACCTTACCAAAGAATACTAGGGATCAACATTGTGTTATTTTAGATACAAAACATCCGATGTCTGGCTGCCCAACAGCCCTTCATGGCCCCTACTGACAACTGGAAGCTCTGTTTAATCCCTGTGGAACTGGTGAAATTTTAAACCAGGAGTGGTAATTGTGTGGTGTTCCAGATGTTGAGCTGTAGATCCTAGTACTCCTAGCCAGGTTAGCCAATGATGAGGAAGGCTGGGAGATGCAATCTAACAACATCTGGAGGGCTACAAGATTCCCTCTTTTAGGCAGACATTGAGAACAGATCTTGAGATGTTTTAGTTTGGAATTTAGAAAGCTCTTTTTTAACTAAAAGAGCTGAGAATCTCTGAATGCCATTTTTCAAAACCTCAGTTCTTCTCGATGACAAATCCTGCTGTGAGTCCAAAAGACATTTCATGCACCATAAAGTAAGTAACTCTCTTTTTAACCCACATGATCTTCTTCTCTTGAAAAACAATCATGCACAAAAGCAAGAGACACTCACGATCCACAGGGGGTGGTTTTTGTCTCTGTGCATCCCGCCCACCATCGCTTGACGTGCTGCTCTGGCGGCTGATGGCTCCAGGTACCTTTGGCACAGGGATTGGTGCTGGAATGCTGGGAGGAAGAGGAACTGGAATCGGTGTCTGGGGTGGCGAAGGAGCAACAGGTGTGGAGTCAGGCTGCTTTGGAACAAAGTCTGTCCTTTGCTTCTGCAGGTGCAAAAACAGGAAGGTTTAATTTTAGGCAGAAATAAAGATAATCTCTCAAGGGTTTTGAAAAAAACACACAAAGATGCAACTTCTGCAAGAAAATAAAAATCACACATGAAATCAGTGCAACTCCAAAGAGGCATGATAGTCAAAACACAGAAATCCAGAGCTAGATTTCACTATCACAGCTATAGATGCATAAGCTAGCATTCTAGGTTATACTTTCTTCACCCTGAAGGCCCACTCCTAGGCCATTTCCGCACTAGACTGTTATAGCATTATGATTCCACTTTCAACATCCTATGGAATCCTGGGGTTTGCAGTTTAGGGAGGGGCCCTAAACTGTAAACCCAAGGACTCCATAGGATGTTGAAAGTGGAATCACAGCGCTATAACAGTCTAGTGTGGAAATGGCCCTAGTCAAATGAGTCCACAGCATGGAACAGCAAGCTTTTTGCACTATAATTGACCATGCTCACTGGGGGATTCTGGGTGCTAGTCTTCAAATGAACTTTTCCAAGCGTAGATAAGACTTGGCCAGATTGGAACAGGGAGGCCTCAGACATAATGGATCTTCTTTGTTGTTTTTACTGGAGCTTCCAGGTCTTTCCACCACAGCCATTTGCAAAAGAGTAGAAAGTAACTCATTACAAATAACTTGTTACTTGTAGCAAATTCTTTTTCCACATAGTTGTTACTGCATCTTAATGAATGATGATTTCCTTCTTACTGAAGCATTAATTGTAATTTTAAAGTTACAATTAAAATTACAGGGGTTTCACTAAAAGACAGGGAAAGGATTTTACATGTCTCAGGTGTTGAACTGGGCTGTGCACCCTGCTGCTGCACTCAGATTTTTAAAAAATAAAAAATAAAATGGAACTATTTAGTTACTTTTGAAAACATGAAAATAATTATTTTCTTAAACTTGTCACTATAAGAGTAACTACTGTTGAGAGGAGGGCACTTGGAAACTAATTATTTTTATGAACAACACTACAAGCCGTGCAGAAGACATATATTTAGATATAAAGAACATGGTGTGCATCTGAATATATTCTGAGCTTGGCAATGTATATTCTGCACCAGAAGTGAGCTAAGTTCTCATTGTCCTTTCACACAAAAGTCCACCTTTGAATTCTCAAAATTTTCTACATTGGAGCAACCCAAATAAAGTCTCATTAACCAACATTAGTAATTTAATTAATGGTTTGGCCTAATTAATTTTTAGATCTAGGTAGGAAATCGTGTTGCTATTGTTGTTAGGAGTCCAAAATCCTTGCTGTTCTGCTGAAGATCATGGAAACCATCAAGTTCATCCTGATTTATTTCATGTCCCTCTTTTGCTAGTTCAATTTGTTTGGCCTCATCTAAGGCAACTTCATATCTTCTCCCTCAGTTGTGACTCCTTAATATTGAACAGTGAGAATTTGTTTTAAAAAACAAAGGGTTGGGAAGGCTTTTAGAAATGCCACATATTTTATGGACAGTCCTCCAAAGCTTTTAACACACAGCATTTTTCACAGTCTTGCATATGAAAGCATTACCTCTGAGAGTTCTCCCAGTAATTGCTATGAAAAAAAAAATGAAATAAATCAAAGCAAATTAGGTTGGTAAAACAACACTGGACCTTCAACCATAAATTGGCAGTCCTCCAAACATTAAGGGGCACTCAACGGCTCTTGACAATGGCACTTGCTCACTGATTTTTTTTTTATATAACAGCATTGTTACCATTACTGGTGACCACAAAGGTGCAGACATGAAGCAGAATAAACTATGGCTCAGGATGCAATTAGACAATAACATTACATTGAGTCTTGTTGTAAAAAAATATCATGTTTTGTACTGTATTACCTAAATAATTACTTGAGGCAAAACACCAAATTTTCCTGGTCAAGCATCATTAACATGGTTGAGATATGCAGCAAAAATACTGACGAATGACACTTGGGTTAGAAACTTATTACAAATATCAATCTTTGGTTTCTGAAACAGAATTCTTTTAAGCTGTTTGCTTGCGATTTTGCAAGGCATATTGTCCATCCCTCTTGTGGAATGGAAGCTGAGCTTAATGCCTCACTCAGAAATGGAATAAATATAACTATTTGCAAATAATGACAGCCAATGTTTTGTTTTGGCTCCTGGGGCTGGGAACTGGCCAGTTTTTTGGACCAAGAGATGCCGCCATAGGGGAAGTAGTATATCAGTTTGATAGGCAGTCATTCATAGCGGTGGATGCAAATGGAAGTGACGGCGGTACCGATGGGCCTCTTTAAGAATGCACAACTATAGCACTTCGATTCTGCTTTAACTGCCATGGTTCCATATTACCAAATCCTGAGAAATGTGGATTGGGAAGGCAGACAGTTTTAAATAGCTTACAAAACTCCAGATCCTGAGATTCTGAAGGAATGAGCCATGGCAGTTAAAAAGTGGTATCGAAGTACTATAACTGTATAGTGTGAAAACGTCCCCTAGATTTGCTGAACATATGGATGGAAAGAATATTCAAAAATATTTGAAAAATGGTTGAAAAGTATGTTTTTCAAGTGTTGAGAAACCCTGGTGAGAAAAATCCTGGACCGATAAGCATCTTTGCAGTTCGGGACATTTTCTGCACAAAATCTGCACAAGGTTGTTCTGTGCAGAAAACAGCATTGTCTGGGCAGGAAATAGCATTTCTCAGGAGCAATATTATTTTCTGCACAGAAAATACGTTCCCTGCATTGCTGTCGCTGTGTGCCTTTAAGCCCTTTCCAGCTTATGGCAACCCTAATGTGAACTTATCATGGAGTTTTCTTGGCATGATTTGTTCAAGAGGTGGTTGCTTTAGGCTGAGAGAATGCGATTGCCCAAGGTCACCCAGTGTGTTTCCAAGGCTGAGGAGAGGTTTCACATCCTGGTCTCCAGAGTTGTAGTCCACTGCACAGAAAATGTTTCCTGCATAGAAAATGCTGTTTTCTCAGCAAAACAACCACACAGGAAGTTTGTGCTGAATAAATCCTGAGCACAGGCTTCAAACACCACACAGTTTTTGAAGACTTTCTTGCACAAGTAGGAACATTGCTAAAATTACTCATTGCTTCCTTCAAGAAGAAAATTAGTGAAGAATTATATCCCCAGCTGAATGTGGCTCTCTGTTCTTAAATGTCCCCAGTCTTTGTCCTGTGACCTGCGTCCCAAAACGCACCTGTTTAGCTTTCCCCACATAATTCATTGGGAGTGACTGAGGGCAACGTCACCTCCGCTGTCTTGCTCTGTCTTTTGTTTCTGGGCCACTGCAGAACACAACCCGATGTTAGGAACTAGCTTTTAAACATGAGAACGAAGGTGAACTAAAGTTCACTCATCCCCAGACCTCCGAAAGTGGTCTGCAAAAATGGCTGGTGTGGCCTACTGTGAAGTGTGGGCTGTGTGATTTCCACGGATAAGGGCTCCTCATTAGTGGGTGCTGGAAACTGCAGGAATCTGTCCTGACTTGGGCCATTTCCACACGACACTGTTATAGTGCTATTATTCCACTTTCAACATCCTGTGGAGTTCTGGGGTTTGTAGTTTACTGAGGCCAAAGAGCTCTCTGGCTGAGAATTCTAAATGCCCCTCCCTAAACTTCCAATCCCAGGATTCCATAGGATAATGAAAGTGGAATAATAGCACTACGACAGTGTAGGGCAGAAACGGCCATAGATTAGCCAACTTCCCTCTCTTCCTGACTCTGAACAGATAGTAAATACATTTTTAAGAGGCCAGTTTTTAACTGGCAACCTGCTCTTTTCATGACATTCTTGATTGAATTTTATCACTGCTATCCCCTGATTACTCGCAGCTTATTATTGACTCTCTTTTAGTGAGACACTGCTTATGATACTGCCTTTTCTTTAATATTAACCACTTTGGTTAGTTTTTGAATCAGAAAATAATATGCAAATAATGGAGCAAACAAATCAAATAACTATATATTTGCCAAGTTAGATAAATAGAGAACAGATGTAGATGCAGATTTTTCTCCCCCAGCTCTGCTCAATGTCACTGCCAAAAAGTTACTTTTTTGGCCTTCTGCTTCCTGTATCCCCCAGACAACATGGTCAACTGAGCTAGGTACTGGATTTGGCAGGGGGTGGGGGACTATAATTCAAAAAAATAACATTTGCAAGCTATATTGTCCCTCACTGAAGGAGAACTCTGGCCCTACACTCCTTGTTCTGCCCAGTACAAATGGATTTACTGCTTCATTTTTCTTCATGTAGCCTTTCTAGCCCACAATTTGTGGACAAAACACACAAAGAAAAATCCCCATGTGAATTTGGGTACAGTTGTGCATGCAACTGTCTGTTTTCAAAAGTGGAGTCACTTCCTTTGGACAAAATCCCTTTACCCTGAAAGAAAAAAAGGGAAAAGAAACTCAATGCACTCACAACTGAATCAGACTTCCACTGAAAAGAGGGGAAAAAAGCCTATCTGTTTGTAGCTAGAACACTACTGTAAGTATTGGCAAAAACTTAACAGGAATTCTGGCAAGTGCTGAAGGTGCATCTACCCATGCGGATTCCCTCATTGTAACCTACTTCCCAGGCAATGGAGAAAAGAAAAGGGGTTTGGGAAAGGGAAAGAGGGCAGTTGGCAGGAGATCCTTGTGTTGGACCTGCAGGTGCCGGCAGCAGATCTAGGCATCAGAAATGTGTGCGAAAGAAAAGCCGCGCTCCCACAGAGAGCCATTTGCTGCAAATTGCTAAATAAAGATACTTGGAGGAAGGTTGTGTGGCAGAGTCCAAAGAATGTGGACGGCCACATAGACCAGGAAGCCAAACTTGGCACAGGCAGCCTGCATGTCAGCGTTAATGGCCAAGATCTTTCGCCAAAAGGAAAGGACAATAACGATCATAGTAATTTTAAACAAACTCATTTAAGCAGTGCCAGTACTGAAAAGCAAAGAGGCAACCTACTGAACTATATACTGAGGGTAAGGATAGGCAAAGCCAGTCTATTTCCTTGCTGTTGTCCACTTTTAGGTACTTTCACTCATGTTTGTTCCATCCCATTTCCACATTGCTCTGCATGGAAATGACAACATGCACAAAAATCCCTATTTAAATATATCTCTGTGGGCTGGATTCCAACTTTCTGTGGGCCAGAAGTCTTTCTCTTACTTTAGAGAAGAGCAAAGCTGAACTAGAAATTACCTGACCCACTGTAAGAGCTTCTTTGGTTGATTTCTTGGCAACTCTTAGTTTTGCCTATAACCAGGAAGGGGCAAGCGACACACAAACTGACTTGAAAATGACCAGTTCAAGACTCTTAGCAAGCAAAAGTCCTGGCAGGCCTCCAACCCTCACACACATATTGTTTCTTATCAAGGATGTTATGCAAACCCACAAAAGTGCACCATGAAGGCACCCTCCTCTTGTCCTGCTAAGGTGAATCACAACTGTGTGGCTTACCATACTGTTAAATATTGACTAACAGAGAATTTCAGTCCTGCTTCCTTCTTCTAGGATAAGGACATTACCAGAGTGCTTGGAGCTTCATCTTATTTCAAGAAGGAACATAACACAGATTCTCTTTTCTTTTTCCTCCTATCTGTCAAGAGGGTTTGGAGCAAAGAAAGAACTAAAACACCAGATACTACTGTGATCCTGGCACTTTCCCTCTGCCCATCTTGTGTTCATGGGGACAGGAGGAAGAACTGAGGTCTCACCCTGCTGGTCCTGGCAGGATGGATCTTTGTAATTCTGCAGTTTAGGTCATCTTCCACCATAGAGAAGACAGATTGGGAAGCAATGGGAGGTGGAGCAGTATTTGCTATGCCCTGCTTTGAAAATCTTTGCATTTTTTAAACAAAGATATCTCACTAGCTTTTAAAGGAGCTTCTAGTGGGGCATCTCCATGATCTCCAACTAAGTTCCTCCTAGACCCAAATCTGCTTTGTGTGTCAGAGATGGAACCATTTCAGCATTTTTTAATTCCATTCTTTGGCAGGTCACCCAGAAATTACCTTATTTAAGTATATTTTTCATTTGTTTCAGAATAACCAAACAATTTTTAAAATGTAAACAATAGGAACCATGAGAAAGAAGGATATTGACAATCTGGAACATGTCCAGGGAACAGCGACCAAGATGATCAGAGTTCTGAAAACCAAACCTTATGAGGAATGACTTACAAAAGTTGAGTGAGTTTAGCCTGGAGAAGAAAAAACTGAGAGGTAACATGATTCACATCTTTAAATATCTGAAGGGATGTCATGTAAATGATGGAACCAGCTGGTTTTCTGTTGTTCCAGAGATTGGAATGAGAGCCAGTGGATTCAAAGTAGAAGAAAAGATATTCAATCTAAACATTAGGAAGAACTTTTTCTACTGTAAGAACTATTTAATAGAGGAATCAATTGCCTTAGGGTGTGGCAGACTCTCCATTTTTGGAGGTCTTTAAAAAAGAACTTATACTGACGTCTTTCAGATGTGCGGAAACTGAGTATTAAGCATGGCAGGAGGTTAGACAAGATGGTCCTTGCTGTCCCTTCCAACTCAAAGGCCATTTCTGTATGATAACACTTATGTCACATGAATGTGTCAACAGGACACATAGAATCCTAGAGTTGGAAGAGACCACAGGGGCCATCCAGCCTCTGCTTAAAAACCTCCAAAGAAGGAGACTCCACCACACTCTGAGGCAACATATTCCACTGCCTGACAGCTCTGACCATCAGGAAGTTCTTCCTCAGGTATTAAGTGGAATCTCCTTTCCTGCAGCTTGAATCCATTGCTCCTTGTCCTATTCTCTGGAGTGGCAGAGAACAAGCCCACTCCCTCCTCAACATGACATCCCCTCAAACGTTTAAACATGGCTATCATGTCCCCTCTTAACCTTCTCTTCTGCAGACTAAACATCCCCAGCTCCCTAAGCCGCTCCTCATAGGGCATGGTTTCCAGACCCTTCACCATTTTGGTCACCCTTCTCTGGACACATTCCAGCTTGTCGACATCCTTCTTGAATTGAAGTGCCCAGAACTGGACACAGTATTCCAAATGAGGCCTAACCAGTGCAGAATAGAGTGGTACCATTACCTCCCTCGATCTAGACACCATACTCCTATTCATCCAACCAAGAATCGTGTTGGCTTTCTTGGCTGCTACATCACACTGCATCACACATTGTTCTGTTACAGTCCTGGCAGGGAAGGGAATGCAACAGGAACACTTCCCTCCACACCTCACTGGCTCCTTGTGGAAGGGAGTGTGATGTCCATGCCTCTTCCTTCTGTAGCACAGCCAGGTACTTTCTCACCATGCTTCCTGCCCTTCCACATGACAGGTAGGTTTGGGAGCGCTGCATGATCACAGGCATAAAATGGATTTTTTTCCATTTAGCAAATACCACGCGAGCACAACACACAGGGATGGAATGGCAGTGCATTGGTGACGACATCATGTGGGACAGCCCCATCATGTGGAAATGGCCCTAGATTCTATAATTATATGTTGCTATGAAATTGCTTCTTCAAAACAGAAACATATCTGTCACTAAGCCTGATCTGCTTTGGAGTAGGGCTCTAGTTAACCAAAAAGTATCATAAGTAGGAGGCCCTTGGTGGAGACTTCCTTATTATCCAAGATGACTGAGTACAAAAAGTCCACCATGAAGTCATCCATATGACACCATTTCTCTTCCTAACCCCTGCCATTCCATGGACAATGCATAGTGAGAGAAGCTTGAGTAGAGTTTCACAAATGTGACCATAATCAGACAAACTTCAAGAAAGATAGAAGCATCAACACAGCAAAAAACACTGCAAGCTGTTGAGCATGCTTCATTTCATTCAGTGCAAACAGTGCAAATCAACCAAGGAAAAGACAAGGCTACTGTTTGTCCAGTTTAACATAAAGGTCTTTGACCCAGTTCTCAAATCATGACTCCCGATTGTCCTTTCTGTGAGCTAAATCCAATTGCTAATCTCAAACAGAGTAAAATAATTGAATCAAATGCAGAATGCAAGTGAACACTTATATGGGTCGAAATGATTCAATATCCAGTTTAGCACCTACTCTAGATGAGATTGGATTTAGCCTTCTATTTTGGGTAGAAGCCTGCTCTTTTTCACTCAATATCCACCCATGGGATCCAGTTGGATTTCCTGAGCTTGCTTGTTTGTTTAAAAATCTCAATTCTACCAGTTCCCCTCCAAAAACTATCACACTCATACAGAGCTTCCTTCCACTGATAATCCACCTGGTTTCTACATTGGGTTAGAAGAGAGATAGAAAGTTCTTTCCCACCTCTGACAATCCATGCGCTCACCTCCATAGAGTTCCATGAACTCCCCTGTGTCCAGTTTTTGACAGCCAATAGCAGCCAGGCCAGTGCTCAATTACAAAGTTTATTAGAGGAATCAGGGATGAGAAATACATGGCCCTCAAGATGTTGCTGGATTGGTAGCTAGCATAGCCAATGGTAAAGAATGATAGGAGCTATTCATCCACATTCATATCAACATTAGAACAACATTAGAACCTCACTTGTTTGCCCCATCCTTGTTCTAACTAGTCACCCAGACAAGTTGCTGGGAAGACGTTAAAATTCTGTCAACATACATTTCTGTGTCTTCTTTTACTGCACTCGTTTGTGTTTTCAATAGTAGATATGAATGTACTTCATGACTACACACCAGAAAATCTGAATCAAAGCTTTAAGCCAAAAAATAATTTCTGTTAGTACACAAGGACTACACACAATGCACAAGAAATATTCTGGGCAGTTAAGAGCTTATAAGTATCTTTTTTTTTTTTTGAAAGAAAACTATCAATGCACACACATGCAAACATCAGCAGAAGTTACAGTTCACACTTTCAAAGGGAATTGGAGTCAGGGAGGAAACACCCTACCTTAAATAATTCAAATTCCCTCTTTGGCATCAATAGCTGTTAATGTATGGCAAGTTTTCGAAATTAAAATAAATGTAAAAGCAGAGATTGTACAATGGAAATAATAATAATGAAATGGATGGTCGTAAACCACAAAACACCTCCAAGCTAAAAACAAACACTACAAAGACTCTGTCCTATGTTTGAGGGACGGAATCAATTCAGCTTTTCTTTTAAACTTTCTTATTTTGTATTTGCATGATAATCTATTATGCTCTGAATCCAGAGCTTTGAAAGTTACTGTTTAAAAAATTAGATACCGTTTCAGTTCTGAAGTGACCCCCACAAAGAAGTTATGCACCATTATAGTTACAGATTTTTAAAAAGCAACTCTCTTTACTCTCTCTTTCTCTTTACTTTCGTGTTGTTCAAATGTAACTAAAATAATTATTTTACTTTAATTAAATATATATATATATATCTGAATGCCACCTCAGCAGGGAAGTCACACACCGTTCTGTGATTATAAAAAGAACTAAAAAAACGGTAACAGTTATACCACAAAAGAAGTTCTCCCTGACGGGAAAACTGGAAGTTCTTCCTCACTGGTAATTCTAGCCAAATACCTTTTACAAGTTTAAGGCAAATAACATTTAAACCGTGCCTGTTTGGGGGAAAGGAGAAGGGGCTTCAACAGTCGTCCTAGTCTGTGGGCTGCATTTCAACTACCCTTGCTGTATGGATTCGTACTTGAGCTTAGAGCAGTAGTTCTCAACCTGTGGGTCCCCAGATGTTCGTGGACTTCAGCTCCCAGAAGCCCTGAGCATTGACCATAGTGGCTGGGGCTTCTGGGAGCTGAAGTCCATGAACATCTGGGGACCCACAGGTTGAGAACCACTGGCTTAGAGTCTCATCTCAAAGCACAGCATACCCCAAGGCTCTGCGGTATAGTCGTGCCAACTTATATATGACTGGCAATACGAAAATCTATCAGTCCTTGTTGACCTTCCCAGACTGATAATGGTATTCTTAATCCAACTCATTTCCCTACTGAATTGTGAGATGAGATTGTGAGAGGTTTTTTTTTCCTCCCACACAGAAATTTCGGCATGTTTTCATGCACAGCTCCCCTCTATCAAAATGTTTGCATTTATGCACACATTTTCCTAAGGTACCCATTTTTTCATGAATTTTTTGCAGTGCCTAGAGCAAGTTTGTGTACATTTTTCAAATGTACAAGTTTTTAGTCATGATCTGAACAAATGGCATTGTACATATATTTTTTTGCTCTAAAACACACCACATGTCTTAGAATTGTACATGTTTCTGAGGTATGATGCATTCCATTCGTTGGAGTAGTCAGGAGGTACAAAATGCACATTTCTATACAGAAATGCAAATCCAGTTAATCTCATTCCCATTCCTATCCAGCGTGACTTATCTAAAGAACAACTGGGGATACCTGTATAGTATGTGTATAAGGCAGTTCCGCAGAACCAGGTTCCTGAGTTCTGAGAGGCTCCAAGATGTTGTTTGGCACAAATCCCGTAACTCCATTTGCATTTTGGACTTTCCACCATTGCTTCCTGTCATCAAGGATCTGGAAGAAAGCAAATGGTATCACAAGAAAAGTGTCCATGTTGGTGGAGAGTGGTTCAGTTGTTACATCCAGAAATTTACTTGTGCACACATAACTGTTCACCTCACCAATAGGAGGACAGGAACCTAAGAGGTTAGGCTACTTGTCTGTTTAGCCAAGTATGGTCTGCTTTGACTGGCAGTACTTTCTCCTGGAGAGGTCTTGTCAATCACCTGCTACCTAACCCTTTTAAATAGGAGATGTCAGGCACTGAACCCAGAACTTTTTGCAGGGTTGTTGTCAGCTGTATAAACAATAGTGTGCATGGTATCACTCTTCCAAAAAAGATACACTGAACTAGCTTCCAAAACAGATACACTGAACATTCAGTCCTACAGATCAGGTAAAAAGTTGTAAGTCCTCTTTCCATAAGAGCCTGCCTTATTACTGAAATCACCAAGAGAAGTCCAAACTGAGTATACACCAATGTATGAGGAGGAGTGGCTACCAGATCATGCTGGGACAATGAACCTTTTCCAACCTGAGGGACTGATTGCAAGCTAGGAGATTTGGCTGTTGCCTTCCCGTGACACAGGCAACAAATGCCCAATGTGGGAGTAGCCACCCTTCTGTCAAATACCACCTGGAATACTGTGTCCACTTCTGGACACCACAGTCCAGGAAGGGTATTGACAAACTGGAACATGTCCAGACAAGGGTGACCAAAATGGCAGAAGACCTGGAAACTATGCCATGTGATGAGACACTTAGGGAGCTGGATATATTTAGCCTGCAGAAGAGAAGGTTAAAAAACAACATGATAGCTAGGTTTAAATATTTAAAGGGATGTCATATGGATGATGGAGCACAACTGTTTTCTCCTGCTCCATGGACTAGGACCTGGAGGAATGGCTTCAAACTTTAAGAAAAGAGATTCCATTTAAATATTAAGAAGAACTTCCCGGCAGTAATAGCACTTTGACAGTGGAATACACTGCTTTGGAGTATGGTGTAGTCACCTTCTTTGGAGGTTTTTAAACAGAGGCTGGATGGCCATCTGTCGGGAATGTTTTGGTGGTGTATTCCTGCATGGCAGGGGGTTGGATTTGATGGCCCTTGTGGTTTCTTTTGTAGCCCCCAGGGTTTCCTTAGGAGTGAAAAAAAAAATCAGAAAAAATATTCTGTCCAAATGCTCTCTAGCAGGTGTGGAGGATTTTTTGCCATATTTTGGGACCCCAAGCCAATATAGCCCAGGAAAGGTCTTTTTTAAAAAAAAAATTAGGCAAGCAAAACAGAAGTGACTTCTACACACTTTCTGTTGTTTGAAAATTATTCTCCTAGGCCTAAAATGGTCCAGGCAGGGACTTAAAATTGCCCCCTTTTGTCCTGAAGGGTGTTTGGAGGAAAAATTATTTTTAAATTATTGCCCACCCTCTTCTGCACAAATCAACTGAGAAATCATTTCCCCCTTCTTAGTGCTTAGCAGGAAAAGAACTCCTACAAGCTGGTGATTGGACCCAAGAACTTTTCCTTTCCAGGGAAAAGATGCTGGGCAAAAAAATGGCATGTCAAATTGGAAACGCCTGCAAATTAGAGGTTCCCTGTACCAGTATATAAAGACACCTACTCATGCAACTTTCCCCCTTTTTTCCTGTTCATTTCCCATCAAACTTTCTAACCTATAGGTGGCAAGTAAAGACTACATTTTGGTGGCTTTTAGCAGTGGGATAATTTTACCTGATTTGTTGCTGCCTAAAATGTTATCTATTGTTTTGTAATTATGTTTTAAAACTGGTTTTATCAAATAGCAGTTGTTGTTGCTGTGTGCTTTTGTTTTGGACTTATGGCAACCGTAAGACAGACCTACCATGGTGTTTTCTTCACAAGAGTTATTCAGAGAAGGTTTGCCATTGCCTTCCTCTGAGGCCAAGAGAGTGTGACTTGCCCAAGCTCATCTAGTGGGTCTCCAACTAGGAATTCAAATCCTGATTTACTGATTTTCAGAGTTGTAGCCCAACACTTAAACCGCTACACCATACAAAACATCCCAAATTATCCCATTTACTCCTCAGTTAACAAACTGTCTCCTCGTAGGACCATGACCACAGACAATGATATATCTGTAAAATGATTATGAGCAATTATTTATAAAAATAAACCCTTGCATGTAAAGGTGTTTCCCCCACCCACTCTGACTTCTATATATGAATACTAGAACCTCAAAGTTTCTAGAAGCACTGTCTGTGGGCCAGACCTGTGAAATAATTTTCTGTCAGCTGACAGCCTAAATTGGAATGTGTTCTTCATGGTTCATAGCTTAACAGCAATGCCAGAGCTTGGAAAAATTCCTTCATTGGACCTTCATTGGACTATCACTAAACTCCCAGTCAGCTTTGGCAAATTCTGAGAGGAATAACCCAGAAAAGGAGCGTTTTGAATATTTTGTAAAGCATATACAGTGACTCCTCCACTTTTGTGAGAGTTCAGGGCACGGAACCACGAACCTCACCCATGCTCTGCCTCTCATTCCCTTCTGGGGCTCCCCTGCCCCATTCTCTAGTCTTTTGCCTTGGCATGTGTTCTTCATGCTGAGGCCAAAGGCAAGGGATTGGGAAGGGGGAGCACTGGAGGTAGAGAAGGAAGGTATACGTGTGTCCTCATTTCTCCCCATTCCCTTGCATTTTCCCCAGATGTGCTTGCCTTCCTTCTCTGCACCTGGCAAAATGCAAGCGAGTGAGAGGAGAATGTGGGGGTGGCATGTGCGCGCCTCATGAACAATCACATTTGAGAAGGTCAAACCCATGAATGTGGAGGGAGGACTGTAAATATATGCTTTGTACACAGAAGGCAAAGTTTCAAGCCCTGGTATCTCTGGTGGAGAGAATCAGGTGGTAGGTGATGGAAGGACCTATGACAGCAAAGCTGGAGAGCTGCTTCCAGTCAAAACAGACAACACGGATCTAATAAGGGACAAACAATATCAGACTACTTGTGCTCCCACTTTCCTCATTTCTCCAAAAGTTTCTCCAAGACTGTGCAACACAACTAACCATACCCAATGAAGACAAGCTGCTTTTGGAAGATGATCCAACAAGGGAGCCGTGCATGGCAGAAAACTATTGGAGACTCTGTGTCAAAATAGGTATGGTATTACCTCTAAAACGTCATCCTTCAAGACAGAAAGTTCACTCTGGTTTCTTCCCACAAAGTCATACTTGGTTTTGGCATATTTCTTAGATGGGTTTCTATGTGCTTCATAATTTCTACAAAGCAAACAAGACAAATGTTACTCCAGCTCCAATTTGCAGCAATCCAGAGCCAAGGAGAGCTGAAGAAGCATGCCTTGCCTACCAGCAAATATAATTAGAGACGGTGATTTGCCCAAAATTTACTACCATGCAATGGAGGCAACCATCCATCACAAAAGCAAAAAAAAGCTGAGAGGAGGCAACCACACTATTAAACGCTGAATCAGTTATAATACTCTCTTGGTATAAATGAATCTGTGCCTGCAGACTCACCCACATGCTCTCCTGCAGCACAAAATGAACGAATTTAAACAAGACAGGCACGCTTCTTTTTGTATGTGTGTCCCTGCTAACAAAGGAAGATGTCCTCTGCTTTACATTTTAAAAAGTGTAAGAAATTTTACTGCGTTTAAAACAGTGCCATGCTATCACACAAATGGGCACAGATGAGAGCCATGTAACAATCTGCAGAAGAGTTACCAAGGCATTATTTAACCTTAATGTTAAGTGGCACTTTCCAGAGGGCTGCTAAAGCTTTAATTTCAGTGCTTTGAGTTATTTTTATTTGAATATCCCATTTGTAGGGTAAGAGAGGGGACTATGATTGTAAAAAGCATTCATAAAATACCTATAGAAGGATCAGATAAAGTGACATGTATCACAATATCTCACCAAGTTAAGAGCCTAAGGCAGAAAGTTGTTTTATATAGAGCTAGACTGTTAGCTTAGTTCAGATCTTGGAAATAGTACTACTATGGACTATAACTCCCAAAGTCCATATTGTCATGTTGGCTAGAAAGACTAGGAGTTGTAATCTCAAAGAGAAGCATTTCAAAAATCTAATGGATCTCTTTGAGAACCGTCTGTACTGGCTGGCAGTGATCTCCAAGTCTTCAGACAGGAGTTATTCCCAGTCCTGTCTGGAGAAACTTGAGATTACTTGGGAATTTTTGCATGCAAAACTTTGCCACTGTCACCAGGCCACCAAAAATAAGTTAAGTGAAAGGAACAGGTGGTTTTGTTTTTTCATGACAGACATCTGTCTACAGAAGCCAAAGAATGGTGTCTATCAGAACCTTCAGGTTATTATTTTAAAAACTGAAGGCAGCATCATTTTATTTTAAATTATAGTCCTTAATCAGAGTTTAGACAAGTTCCTTTTTGGACTACAACTCGCAGAAACCCCCAGCCATCATGCATAGTGTCTGAACTGGCTAGGTATTCTGGATGTTGTCATCCCCAAAGTAACTTTTCTGAGCTCTGAGTTCTTTACATTTAAATTAGCATCATTGGATCTTAATGCCATCTGTCCTGGTATCCGGCAGAATTAAGCATTTATACAATGACATACAATACTCATATGAATACATAACAATACAAACAAACAAAACAGAATGCAATGTCTGAGAAATACTGTACACCAGACAGGAATGAATGGATTTTGGGGGGTATTCATCCATTGTCAACTACTGATCCTGAATACACCTTTTGGGTGCTCCAGTAGCTGCCTAGCTCTTGGTTGGCTGTGGAGAACTGTCACAACTTACTTGAAGAGAGGAGTAGAAAGACACCAAAGAGTTCCCACGGACTGATCCTCAGTTATCCAAAATGCTAATGATCTGACTCAGCCCAGTGGCCAATATAACGCCGTATGGAAGTGAGCCAATATAAATCACAATCCCATTTTCCCCAATCCTTTGGGCAATTTGCTTGTCCCGTGTTCCCTCTATTGATCCCAACCCATTTGGATAAATGAGGTCCACACATGTTGAGTCTGAAACGTATGGGCTTGAAAGCAAAGGGCAGACTTAGGCAAGATGGGAAGAGCACGCAGTGGGAACCCCACAGTTTAAGCACTCCACAGTCTCAAAAGATGATAGCTTCAGATGATGTGCTCCAATTAAATCACCTAGTTTTCATGTTCAGCTTGTGGATCATGTGATGTAATGAGATATATAATAACAACTGGGGAAGATCATCTATATGGAGATGTTTGTTGGTTTTACCAAGTGAGAGGCTATTCATAAATGAGGCCATGCAGGGAGGTAAGGTTGATCTCAGGGCAAAGTCCGAAAGTGTATGCTGTAGCTCATGGGGAAAGAGTCCTTAATGATGTGATTATTTGTTTATATTTTGGGTTTCCTCCCCTTTTTAGTGGTGATACTTTCAAATTGTTTTTAATCCTATTGATAAGTTATATTTTAATTTCTGTATGATGTGAATTTTTAATCTGTTATCTCAGGACCTGGCTATTTGAAGGACTGTATCTTGGCGTATGAGCTTGCCCAAGCTCTTAGACATGCAGGAGAGGCACTTCTTTCTATCCGACTGCTTTCATAGGCATGGTTGGTGGGAACACAGAAGAGGGCCTTCTCAGTGGCTGCACCCACACTTTGGAACTCCCTCCACAGGGAACTTAAGATGGCTCCTTCCTTGTTGTCTTTTCAGTGGCAAGTTACGACTTTTCTTTTTCAGCAAGCCTTTGGGAACTGATTTTTATTAGGAGAAGGGCTTCTTATGGTATTCAACTGTTTTTAAAGTCAGATTTTAATTCTGTTGTTGTTTAATACTATTTTAATCTCAATTTTGTATATTTTAACTATATGTGTCCTTGCTGTAATCTTCTGTTTTTTTTGTGAGCTGCTTTGTTTTTCCAGTCTGGGATAAAGGCAGGTTATAAATAAAGTGATGGATGGAGGTATTTTAACTTCTTTAAGCTACTTTTAGTCCTAAGGAAAAGATGAGCTAAAGATAAGTAAGTACAAATTATATTAAAATAACGTTACTGGAGCTAAGCAACATAGGAAAACTCAATAATTACATGTGATGTCTTCTATCTTAGGCCAGGCTTTCTGCTTCAATCTTGTGTTACAAAACTAATCTGTACCCTACCAGCTGGCAGGGAGGAGACGTTGGCAGATTAAATTTGAGAGACAAAAGAGAAGAGAGAGTGAGGAACAGAAAAAGTGAAGGTAATGGGAAGAGAGTGTTCAAGGGACAAATTTGGTTTGGTGTCTCTGAGGTCAAATACAACCAGCTCACAACAACTCAAATCACAAAGCACAACATGCAACAGTAAGCACCCTTGCGTACTTGAGTTTTGATAGTTGCTGAAATCTGCAAAGCTACCTAATACGGCTCTTCTCCAAGGACTCAAGAAGGAAAGAGACATATGGCTATGTCAAATTGATTGCTTTGTGGAATGACGAAGTATAGAAGTTAGACACTAGTAAGGAATTTTAAAGTCACCTGGCCATAAAGTGTGGATCATTCTGAAGAGGCACCTGTCTGGAATTCATGTAGTGTAGGAAAAGGGGAACTAAGGCCATTTCCACACTGGGCTGTTATAGTGCTTTGATTCCACATTCAACATCCTATGGAATCCTGGGGTTTGCAGTTCCGGGAGGGGCCTCCTGGCCCCTCCCAGAACTGCAAACCCCAGGTTCCATCGGATGTTGAATGTGGAATCAAAGCGCTATAACAGTCTAGTGCGGAAATGGCATAAGTGGTTTACAGCCCTAATTCTAAGGCTTGCTGCTGCAAAACAAATGTCCAGAAGATGGGGGAGAGGGAAGAACTACACCACAGCCAGATAACCATTCAGGACATATTAGCGGCAGTGCAAACAACCAGGGATTCATGTGCTTGTCAGTCTTCAAAATTTGCACAGTAATACTAATATGGAAGAGAAGAAAGCAAAATGGTTCATGTTTCCTTCAGCATTGACTGATGCACATTAACATTTGGAAAATTCATAGGGTACTAAGAGCTTGGGAAAAGTGACTTTGGGGGGCTATAGCTCTGAGTACCCCCAGGCCAACATGTTCAGTGGCCATGCATGTTTCTGGAAACAGCAACCCAAAAAGGAAACGCCTCCAATTTCTGTTCTGCTTTTGCCTCAGTAGAGTGGAAGTACTCCCTTGTAACAAGATCTGGGGAAGATGCAGCAAGAATTTTTCTCCTGTATCTCTTTTGGCACAAGCGACAGCTAAGTCCCCATAGAAACTACATGCCCTACTGTTCATTTTCACCCTAATCAAGGGAACTCATTGTTCAAAAGTGACATAAGGTTCCAGTCTCCAATTCAAGTTTACAATTCAATTTTCCATCTCTTCTGGGAAGCATACATTGACAGTAGTGTGTACAAACAGAGCTTATCAGAATTATCTTTAAAGAGAGAATTTAGGTATTAGCTCTAACACAGAGAGGATTATCTACTTCTAGAACCAATACGAAAAAGTAACAATATACAGAAATAGCCACCTCCACCCTAAAAGCAGCCAGCTGGGACAGTTCTCCATAGCTGTACATACAACACTCACTGTAATGTTACCTATCTACATGTCGGCTAACAGTTTGCTTAAAGGCAGCTACAGCCGCCCCCTGGTCCGGCAGAGGCCCTCTTTTGTAAGCTGTGTGACTGAATGCATACCCTTCAGATGGAGGATAATCTGAGATACTGGAATGCTGAAAAAGAGAAAACAAGAAGGATTTGCTGTTAACCACATGAAGTCAGCAATGTATTTTTCATCACAGGTAACCAGCAAGATCTCTGTGCGCCGGCAGCATTACTGCTTTAACCCAAAAGGCTGGTTCATACATTCTTCAACACAGACAAGCGTGAAAATCTACTACTGCAAAAGCTGTCTTGTGGATACTCTTGTCACATCCATAGATCCCAGTCTGCAATACTAAGGATAAGACATTCTTGTACTCCTGGGCATAGGATGGAATGTGATTGCCTGTTATTGAAATACTGGGCTTTGAAAATCTGATTACCTTTATAATTGGTTCTGGGGGGAATGTTACTGGGGTGTGTATACACTTCAAATTTATATATTTTAACCACAAGATGCCTACAGTATTTTTAGAAAAAAATGTTAAAGTAACAGAAATGATAATGCTACTGCTACTACTGCTACTACCACTACTGTTCTTTTTTTCTTATTGCCAGGTGTTGGCAATTTGCAACCATTACACATGCCAGCAAGTTTACAAGCTTGGGTTTGAGAGTGGGGACCCTCAGCATACAAAGTATGCGTTAATAACCCTGAGACATGGCTCCTCCCTCAGAACTGTGATACAGATTTCACTTGCTACAAAAACGCCCTTGAGATCCCACTAGTTGCTGCAGTTGAGATGCATGAAATGCCAGCTGACACATACACCTATGGATGAGAATGCAGACACAGGTGCAATTCCCGAGACTGCAAAAGCACAAAAATACCCATTAACAATTGCAATGGAAACAAGCAACTCCATCTTGTATTTCATTCCAGTAATTACGCCCAAGCAGGAAACCTATTCAAGTGACAGAGGAAAAACCCACAGTGGATGTCACCATAGCTTAAGCTCAGAATAATTTTCAGAAATCAGAATTTCTGATGTACTTCCCTAGATGTCAGTTCAAAGCTTCTTTCTCTGGGTTAGGCACTGTAACCATGGCAGCAGCAAGTACGGTGTTAAGGCACACTGGGGTGCATTTTTCTGTATTAAAAAAGATGCCCGGTAGGAAAGAGGTGATCTTGTGGCAGGAAAATGTAATGCCTTGGCGTTTCCATGCTGTTGGATCCCTGTGTGATATCAGACTCAGCTTAAAAACTTAGAAGAAAATGAAGTCTTATGTGTATCTTCATTTACTTTCCAACAGAGCAACAGGTTGCAATCTGTCCCCACAATTCTTGATAGAGTTTATATGTTCACTTAAGTGTTAGAAAGCCTACAACATGTGTTTAGGACAGAAAATGTCAACACCTGTCATTTTTTTTCTTTGTGTTTCTTGGAATCTCACCAACATTCTCATTCCATCCAAGTTACATATTGCAGTGAGAGACTCTTCCCCCTCCCTTTCTACAAGGTAATTTCTCTGTATTTTGGTACATACCTGTCCCAATGTATACATTTTATACATTTTTTCATTGACTAAAGTATAAGCATGTGCATTTTTGAATACATGCATTTTTAATCATCTGCATTTATTTGAATATAATTTGAAGGAAAAAAAAGGAATCTGATGACTGCAGCTTTCTCCTGATGACATGAATCCAAAAATATCTAAAGAGCTAAAAGTACCTCAGTCTTGATTTAAACAGAAAGGTCACATGTTTGAAAATCCTGAAGTCATTTTTTTTTCTTTTAAAGAAAAAAAAACTTAGCATGGATCGTGAACTCACTGGCCTTACTCTGGCTGAAGTCCCAACTTTTCTCAAAAAATATGCTTCTTTAACGTGCTTCTTTATGGTTAATATTCTAAGTCCTACAGTACCTTGCTTAGAATGTAAAAGCTGTTTATGTGGGTGTATATACATTTTTGCTTCTTTCCCAAGGAATTAAGGAGTAGCCAAAGGCAAGAGAAAATGCTATTCTTGCTGGACAGATTCAGCTTTGAATAGTTTTCTAACTTGTCCCAGAATACCTTCCTTGTCCTGTTGAAGGAGGAGAATAATTTCCACTTGAACCCCTCACTCCCACCCCAGCTTTTGGTCGTGTAGTTCTGCCTGCTGCATTTTAAATGAGCACGGTAGCCCATATTTGCCAGGTCGCATATAAGACTGTGAATGAGTGCAAGAAGAGCCACTGTTCTCTTCTTTATTATCACAGTCATAAACCATTATACAAGTGATTTATGGTTCACATATTAAGCCCATTCTGCAAGCTGTTTCATCATGCAAACCCTCCCACTTGGACTTCAAATCAGAGCTCAGAAAAGTTACTGTTTTGGAGTATGAATCCAAGAACACTGTCTCCGCTCCAGCCAGCAGGGCTGGGTGAGTTGAAGAATTTATTATTCCCCAAAAGTAATGTGGCCAAGCTCTATTTAAAATAAAACGGAAGCCCGTTGCCTACCTCAGTTGACAACCGTTTCATCTCTTGCTTCCGTTGCTGCTCAGCCACGTTGGCCACAGACTCTGCTAGCTGGTTGAGCTCCTGTTCCTTTGGGGCTCCCATGAAACTCAGTAAAGGAGGCTCCCAGCCATTTCTGAACCGTGGCACATAGGGTGGAATGAACTGTTCTTTGGGCCACTCTGCTCTGCATTCAAGAGAAAGCCAGGGACAAGCACTTTACAAATCTAACCACCGCAACTGTTCCACCACCTTCCTTGTTCCTTAAAGGGATCCCTGAGCTAGGAAGAAGGGAATCCCCAGCCCACTTCCTGAAACAGTCGTATGCAGTGGTTTGGAAAGACACTTTCCTAGTCTACAACTCCCAGAAACTAAAGGGGTTGTAACTGGAGCTGTTTTAACTTTTGTAAGTCATGGTGAATCCCAGACTCAGTGTCATGCAATGGTTTGTGTGGTCAATGAGGACTTCAGGAAAAGAGAGTGTGAATCCCTGCTCAGCCACGGAGCCCTACTAGGTGACCTTGGGCAAGGCATACGCCCTCAGTCTTAGAAGAAGGCAAGTCTCCTCTGAATAAATCTTGTCCAAATAACACAAAACAAAAGAAAAAACCATATAGGAGAAAGGTCCTCATAACTCAAAAACAAAACAAAACAATAATAATAATAAAATAAGAAAACATGGCCTCCCAGAAGGAAGGGGAGGTGAGGAAACAGGTGGTCGTGGTGGCAAGAACAGAATCCAGCTGTCATCCTCTTCTGGGTTAGGGGCACTGACCCACAAAAGGGAGAGCTCACTGGGGCAGTCTTGCCACAAGCCCAAAAAAACCCAAATTCAGACTTAACTTTCACCTACACAGCTTGTGGGGGGTTTGATTGGCAATGCCAGCTCTTGCAAAGTTTACTTGTCCAGTGGTTCTGAAATATCCCAGGAAGGGACAGCATACACCACTGGATGCACTGGAACAAGAAAGGAACACAGATACAACGGAGAAAAAATAAAGCAGGAATGGGCCAATTCACGAGGCTTGGTGGGGCCCACATTGGATCTCCTAAACCACTAGGGAAACATATCACAGTCAAAGCTCTGGACTGAAGCGTTCTTGAAATTCAGCGCTACAGCCAAGGCTCCCAGAAGAGCAACTGTTGTTGCCAAAATGTTGTTTGCAAAGGCTCATTGTGGTGTGTGCGAGTGCCAGAATATCTTCCCACATGATAGCATTCTGCCATTCTTCAGGGCAGAGAATCTACTTCTCCTTCTAGAAGGGAAGACCTAAAACAGAGGTCTGAGCCTTGTGGCTCTGTTGTCAATGGCAGTGCCCCTTTCACTGCTTGCACTGTTTTGTTGGCAGCTCCAGCAAAATGGAGCAGAGCTACGACTGCAAAAATAGCCAGGGGCTTTTCATGAAGTTCATAGACATGTGTTGACCACATCTGAAATACAGGATGGAAAAATTTGTGTCAAAGCTGGCCTGGAGCCTTTGATGAAAAGCTAGAGTGAGTAAAGAACTAACTCTCTCTCTAATATATTGATATTTGCAAGCTGGAAGGTGTCCAGAGGAGGGTGACAAAAATGATAGAAGGCCTGGAAACCATTCCCTATGAGGATTGGCTTAGGCAGCTGGGTACATTTAGCCTGGACAAGAGACAGTTTAGAGGCAACATAACTATGTTTAAATATTTGAAGGGATGTCATATGGAGGATGGAGCTAGCCTGTTTACTGCTGATCCAGAGACCAGGACATGGAGCAATGGCTTCAAATTTCAAGAAAAGAGATTCCATCTAAACATTAGGAAAAACTTCTTGATGGTATGAGCAGTTTGACAACGGAATATGCTGCCTTGGAGTGTGGTGGAGTCTCCTTCTTTGAAACTTTTTAAACAGACGCTGGATGGCCATCTGTGAGGAATGCTTTGATGATGTATTCCTGCATGGCAGAAGCTTGGACTCAATGGCCCCTGTATTTTCTCCCAACTCTATGATTCTAATATAACCAAACAAACAAGTAATCATGTTTCCAGATTTATTTATTTTTTTGCACTTATATTTCCCATGAGATAGAGATTTCAACAACTTCTAGCTAAACAGTTATTTCTGGAATCAATGAAAATACTCCACTGAGATCAACCTGCTACCCTGATGCTGCTGCATTTCTTCCCATGATTTGAGATGTCTAACACACTGCACATAAAAAGCACTGGCCTGTGGTTTGAATTACCGGCTCTTCGAAAAGATGTGACTCCCCGAAAGAGACTTTATAGGTTGTGTGTGTGTGTGCGCGCGCGCACATGTGTTGGCCATTTCTTATTTATAGGCCTTGTCAGAAATGAATCAAGGTGGCAAATAACATAAAACCAGTCCTGGGAGTAGCCAGAATTAATTGAACGGTGGCTAACTTATACCGATGCACTGAGGGGAAAGGACTGCATATTGTAAATAATAGTCATTCTTGTAGCAAGTGGCATAGTTCTGAACCAACATAAAGTACAAAACCAAAGGAAACAACACTCTGGAATTTCAAGTTTATTACTTTATTCAAACTCCTGTTCACCACTCTGAAAGTTATGGCTTCAGATTATATGAGTCAATTACTCCCATGAGTAACAGTTCTAATGAAAGGAAAGTAACTGAACTATGGAAGAAGCCAAACCCACCACTAAAAATACACCCACATATCACTGTAGGGCTCTTTGTCGTTGTTGTTTTTAAAGATTTTTTGATATTCTTTGGAGAATCCTCAAAAATCACAGTTCCTAACTGTGTTGAGAGCCTCCACAGGTGGATGAGTCTTTCTTCAGACAAACACATTCCATCCCTAAGCCATGAAACTGATTACAAAAGTAATGGGACTAGCACTCACTTCTTCTTCCTCTGCTTGCTTAATCCACAATAGATAATAGCTGAACAGGGATTAAATGGCTCACATTAAATAAACACAGAATGAAGGGAATGCGCTAGCCCCATTGCTTCTGTTACTGGTTCTGTTGCCCTCTATGCATGGAGAGTGATTGTCTGAAGATGAGGGTCTCTTCTTCTATAGAGGCTCTCAGTGCAACTTGGAACTCTAATTTGTTTAGGGTTCCCAGTCACATGGAGAACCACGTAACTGGGAAATTATGATGGGGAATGGGCCAGTATGGTCCTTCTTCTTAATCCACATAGATAACAGAATGATACTCAATTAGAGAATACTGGATTAGGACTTCAGTAACTGATTTGTCAAAGCACATATTCCAATCCCCCTGAGGAAAATTACTGATTACCATTTTCAATTATCAGGAAGATGGCATTTAAGAGAATAACTGACTAGTGTCATGAAGCCTTCATGACCACTTCAACCACTCTCCCCGTTAAGTACAAATTCTCTAGCAAAGTCTCAAAGACAACCCAATGTAGTTCTCTTGAGCTGGGCTTCAAAATGGACTTTGGGGACTTCTACTATCTGATCTCCAAGAAGTGGCAAGCTTTTTAAATGTCTCCTTTTTTTTCTCAAAACTGAAACAACCCTTAGGAAAAATATGCCTTCAATGGAACCCCAGACTGGGACATATTACTACCCAAGGTCTCTTGACATGTAGGGGCTCTTGACTGAATCACAGAATCATAGAGTTGGAAGAGACCACATGGGCCATCCAGTCCAACCCCCTGCCATGCAGGAACACACATCAAAGCACTCCCAACAGATGGCCATCCAGCCTTTGCTTACAAACCTCCAAAGAAGGAGACTCCACCACACTCCAAGGCAGCATATTCCACTGCCGGACAGCTCTGACCGTCAGGAAGTTCTTCCTGAGCTTTAAGAGGAATCTCTTTTCCTGGAGTTTGAATCCATTGCTCCTTGTCTTATTCTCTGGAGCAATGGACTGACTCTCTAATTATCAAGGGATTCCTTATATCCTTGGAAATCGTGAACAAACAAGAAAAATAAAGCATTGATTAGTAGCCCAGAAGAAGCAAAACAGTTCTCTTTCACTTGCACTGGCAGGCACACACTGGAAAAAGTCATAACAACCAGGACAACCTTTCAGCAAAGTTTATCCCAAAACAAGTGTGGATGTATAATAAACAAATCCATGTACCTAGCTTTGGTCCATGTGTCACCTAGTGACATCCATAGCTGCCCTTCTTCACTTGTTACAGTATAGCGTAAGAATTCTATGGTATCCTTTGTTAAGAGGGGACTGAGGACTGTACCAGCAAGCTCTGGACCTCCTGTTGCTTGTACCACCTATGAGAAATATAAAGAGACAGACAACATGCACATCTATCTACCTATTTGGATTAAACCAATGTTACCTATGTGGGGTTCTACTTGTGCAAAGGCAGCTTCCCTCCTCCTCCTCCTCCTCCTCCTCCTCCTCCTCCTCCCCCCCGCATATCCCTACATTCTGCTAGTGGTGTCTGGGTACAGCCCATTATATGTATATTTGCAATGATCCTCCCTATTTGTCAACCTAATCTTCACCAAACAGAACCTTTGGAGTTTAATGAGCAAGATGTTTGTAATAAAATTCTTCTTCCACCCCATGCAATGCTTCCTCCCCCCCCCCACGGCATGCATCCTGTATTTATCACCACTGTTTACTTCCTACATAGTTAGATTTGGAATGAGATGAATAAACTGAATGACTCCAAATTATGTGTTATTTCAACTCAAGAACTTAACTTACCATATTTAAAGGAGTAAACAGAAAATGGATCAATTCAGGTGCGCTGGGATTCTGGATGTGTGCTTTTAATTTCGCCTGCGAGAGGGGGGAAAATGGAAAGAAGAAGGGAAATAATGCTTTTTCTGGCAATTAGTGGGGAGAGCAAAGCACTCACCTAGGTCGCATTGAAAGAGCAGCACTGAAAATTCAATACTTCATTAGCAATAAAAAGCCTTCTGGTAGCAGAAAGGCCTCTGCTTAGATCCTTGGCCCAACCGGTTGGATCTATCAGAAAGCTTCTTATTTAGTCCACAGTGTCTAAACCTTGACAATTTCAAAACCCTCATTTGGATGGCTGGCAATGTTCCCTGAGTTTTCAAGTTCCCTTCTTCTGCTTCCATGAAAATTTGTGTCCTTCATCTCCAGATGGTTCTCACTCCATGTTGCTGTAATTTCCCAAGCTAGCAGAGTATGGTGAGCAATAACACTCATGCTTTGAAAACCTAGTTCACACCATACTTTCAAAACATGGTTAGGACGCTTACACCAACTATAATTTGCCTAATTGAGATGTAATAGCAAGCTAAGATCAATATATCAAAAAATGGAGAAAGGAACTGGTGGCTAAAAGTAAGAGGGAGTTCCAGAAAGGAAAGGAAAAAGCAATATGTTCCTCATTTCAATTTAGTTTGTGAAAGGGCAATCAACAGCAGTTTGCAGCAGCAGGAACAAAAAACGCCAGGCTATATATCAAGCACCAAGAAAAGGTGGGAGGAAGCTTTACTTGTATCTTTCATCTTCCCCAAAACCAAGACTAAAGGCAGTTTACAAATCAAAACAAGTGCAATATAGTTAAAACATATCAAAGATCAACATTAAAATGGGTCAAAACTATTAACAAAATTAAAAACAATTGTGTATTTTGTTCATACCACATACCAGAAGGTTGAATCCATGTTTAAACTTTTGCAAACAGTCCACAAATTCATCTGGAGCTGGAAGTTTTGCACGGAGGGTGAGGACCCCCTCTAGTGAACAAAGAACAAAACAAAATCATTAAACAGAATCTCTTCAAAGTATTAATTTCAATGGCACGCAACTGAGTCTCTACATGAAAGCGGAGAATGAAGCCGTTGACAGGTCCCTGTGATACCACTTCTGGATACCACTTCTGAATGCCTTCTGATGTATGTAAAATTGCAAGGAGGCAGGGACTAATTTACACCACACATCCCCCTTGCAGACTGCATTAGTATGTCCTAACACACCAAAAGTGATGACACAATTTTCAATCAATTTCAAGGGAAAATAAGACTGATTTGGGAGGTGAGGTTAGGAGTTGAGGGGTAGAAAAAACTGATTTTGGGATCAGTTCAGGGGCCACATGTAGCCTACCAGTTTGCACTTTCCCACCCTTGGTGTAGAAGAAGCAGTGCTTCAAGGAGAGAAATGCAAGCTCAAGTCTTTGTGGCTGTTGTTAACTACTGACAAGTTGACTTTGACTTAGAGAGACCCTATGGATAAGAGTCTTCAAGTAAACTTATCATCAATCATTTGGTTCAGGTCTTGGAGATTCAGGGATGTGTCTTCCTTGACTGAGTCTATCCATCTGCAGTGTGGTCTTCCTCTTTTCCTACTGCCTTCCAACTTAGCGAGCATTATCGTCTTTTCTAGTGACTCGTGTTTTCTCATGAGATGGCCAAAGGACCACAGCCTCAGTTTAGTCACCTTGGCTTCTAGGGAGAGTTCAGGTCTGGTTTGCTCTAGGACCCACTCACTTGTCTTTTTAGCATTTTTTTTTAATGTGTAAGGAACTTTGGAGAAAGAGTGGGATTTAAAAAGATGTGCTCCTCCCTTGAAGGGATACAGGGTGTTCTAGACAGAACCTTTTTTTCACACAAGTGTTAACCAGGCCTAAGTGTCTTCCTGTCCCTTGTAGTTATTTTCAAGTTTTTATCTGGCATATACAGCTAAGGCTGGTGATTCTTGTTTTTATACTTTTTTTCAATCTACAAACATTTCTTTTGAGCACTGTGCTTGGATGACCTGTGATTTGCCTTGTTTTTCATTTCAGAGCACTAACCTACCTGCTGCTACCTGTGTCCACCATCGCCTTGTTGGTACCTAGACTGTCTGAATTTAAACCAGTACTAAAAACCAGTCTCTTCTTGTAGGCCTACAAGTGTTTAAATTATAAGTTTTAAAGCATAAATTGACTGAATGTATTGTTTTATATGCTCTTTTAATAGGAATTATGTGTTCTTTAACTGGTGTTGATGCCTTTTAATCTTTTGTTGTTCCCCAACTTGATCCATAGGAAGAGACAAGTAAGAAAGATGAAGATGATGATGGTAGTGGTGGTGGTGATATTGTGGAGGTTGGTGAGTGGTAGCCGTGAATCTTTGAAGGAGCTATCCAAGCTGCTGGGAATAGGGTTCATCACCTTGGATAGTTCCTCTAAAGGATTATGGGGTTTGTAGTCCAGCAGAATTGGAGGGGACCAGATTTTGGAAGATTCATCTATTGAGGGCCAGAACCCTATCCAGGTAAAAGGAGAGGTTCTTACCGCCTGGTCCTTTCTTTTTATTCTTCTTGGTTTTTTTCCTCTTCGAAAGCTCTGCAAAGGCTTCTGCTGCTTTTTGAAGTTTGGTAACGAAATATTCAATGTCGTCCAAAATATGATTTAGAATTTGCTATGGCAAAAAGGACAGGAAGAGGGGAAGAGTTCAGAAATGTCAGAGGTTCCACTCCAACTGTGGTATGGTTAGTCACCTTAGCAGAATTAGAAACCATGCAGGAGGCAGAGGGAAAATTCATCTCCAGAAAGGGACACATGCTAAAATTAATAGTCCTGGCATTTTGAAATAGCTGGAGTCTACATTTTTCTCTGTTTCTCAAAATCATCTCCATTGAATCCACATGCTACATGAGATTTGAAATAATTAAGTTCTGGAGGGAAACACCAGTTCTTCCTGCTTGTTCTCTCTCTCTCTCTCTCTCTCTCTCTCTCTCACACACACACACACACACACACACACATAATAAGGATTTTATTATAATGTTATTCTGTCTGGGCCTGGGGTGCTATGGAAAGGTATTTTTCTTCCTTACTCATATTACTTTTCAAATGGTGGGCTATCAGCACCCCTTGCGAGAGGCAAAGGTGAAGACTACTGAAGGAGAAACTAGCTGTGTAGAAGACGACTCCATAGTGAAGCCAAAGAAAGTTCTGAATTGTGGTCAGAACTTGTATTCTAGACAGCTTTTCTCCAGGACGTGATCTTTCTATGCTCTACAAAATCTACAATATAGATCTTTCTCTGCAGTAGAAGCTCCCTAATCTTGAGACGCAACAGCAACAATAACAGTCTCCTGCTAATAAAGAGAAGCCATAAGAAGAGCAGGCTATATTTTTCTGGCTATTTAACCTCTTTCCAGTATCCACAATGCTTTCTAGAAAACAAAGCAATAGATGGATGGATATCCAAGTCTCAAGATGATGCAATCCCAGTGTAGGCAGCTGCAGTCACAGCCAGTCCAACCCTTTATAACCTTCAACACATTAACTCAGGGGCTCACTATCTGTTACTTCTATTCCAGAGCTCATTTTTTTCTTTCTTTTTGGGACTATGACTCTCTGAATTCCCACTAATCATACTAAGTGGATCATTCTGATCATTATAGTCCTGAATTGCTCTGTTCTCTTTCCTACCGTGGGAAACTGCAGTCAGAGCTTGGAAAAGTTTTCTGGACTACAACCCTCAGAATTCTCCAGTGACTGTGACTGGAAGATTTTGGAAACTGTAGTCTACAAAGAGGAACTTTCCCAAGCTCTTGCTGTAGGTTGTGTCTCAGAGATGGTTGCTGTGAGCAGAACAGTGGGTCATCATTCAAAACTTCAGCAGGTTTGAGCAACACAGCAAAGAAACAGCGCGCACACAGAGAGAGAATCTTCCTCCACTTACAACATCTCTGTCAATCTTGGCTGCCATCATTTCAGCTGTTTCTTCATGTTCATGGAACTGCCTAGGTTTCTCAACTACAGAAGGAAAAACATGAGGTGAACCATCCATCAGAGCAGGGACAGAGAGCTGCTTGTAATATTCCACAATCGCCTCATAGAAATGACACACAATAATACCAGAAGTGAAAGGCAGATTTCTTCATCCACCAAGGGCAATGTGCAGCACATGCAAGTTATGAGAAGGGTCATGATAATAAATGGTCCCATCGACACCATTACCTTTTATAAAGAAGTTTCAGTTGGTTACAGAGACAAACATTCCTGTGTTGTATAGCAACCCTGTCTTTATTTATTACTACAATTTCTACTCCACCCTTCAGCTGAACATTGGATTATAACTCTGAAGTACAGAATTCAAATCCTTGCTTCGGAAGGGAAACCAACTGGGTGACTTTGGGCAAGTCATACTCTCTCAGTCTCAGAGAAAGGCAAGGGCAAAGCCCCTTCAAATAAATCTTGCCAAGAAAAATGTATGATAGGTTTGCCTTAGAGTCACCATAAGAGACATGAAGGCACACAAAAACAGAAGCTTCAATAATGGAATCAGCATGGCTTACAAACCACAATAAAATAATTACTATAAAAGTGACTCAGTAAAACCAAAATAAAAATAGAATGGCAGAACAAATCATAATCCACCTTTTTTTGGCCCCTGATGCCACTCCAGCAAAGAACTTACCCTCCACACCACAGAAATTAAGCAGTGTGACAGCATATTAGGAAAGGAGGGGTTGGGGAGGGGACAGTGTAGCGCACCAGCTTGGGTACCACCACTGCTGTTGCCACTTGGACCCTTCCCCCTGAAGGGATGATGGGACCAGCAGTGACAGTAGCTTCCCCATAGTCATTCTTTCATTCATTCCACCCTCTAGTGTTCAATGAGGAGGGCTGGTCTTGTTCCTTCCACTTTTCAGTTCCTCCTCCCGTCAGCCACTGTCAGGTAGGCATTGAGTGAGAGAGCCAGGAGGCAGTGGGAGACAGGCAGAGGGGGAGAGACAGGGTGGATGGAGAAAGCCAGGGAAAGAGAAGCCAGAGAAGGCGGATTCGGAAAAGAGCTCACTAGTCTGTTTCCCTTCCTCTTCTCAAAAAAGATATGCCCCCTATTTGAATTCCCCTCAGCAAATGTTTTGTGGCTGCCCTCATGATGTTCTTTCAGACGGTGTAGGGCAGGTGATTGCTGGCAGCTGGGATTCCACCTGAACCTCAGAAAGAACTTCCTGACAGTCAGAGTTGTCCGGCAGTGGAATATGCTGCCTCGGAGTGTGGTGGAGTCTCCTTCTTTGGAGGTTTTTAAGCAGAGGCTGGATGGCCATCTGTTGGGAATGCTTTGATGTGTGTTCCTGCATAGCAGGGGGTTGGACTGGATGGCCCCTGGGGTCTCTTCCAACTCTAGGATTCTATTTCTTTCAGTCATTTTAACAATATTTTCAGTACTTCCCTATCTTTGTACTTTAAAGCTGCTGTTGGTTTTAATTGGTACAATACACTGAAATGTATTATTTTCTGCTGATAGTTTAATCATGGCCTTATATTGTGCTTCTTCAGTCAATTTTTCTGTTATTCTTATATTTTAAGGGGCTATACACTCCCCAGAGAGTTCTGGTTATTGGGCTGTGTAAAAGTTCAATCTTCTCACTGGGTTCAAATGAAACTTCTTCCAGGAATGTATGCAAAAGCCTCTGCTTAAATTATGCAAAACAGGAAAACTCTAATCATGTATGGAGTTTAGCTTAATAAATTTTAATAGTCTTACTGTGGAATACATAAGAGCCCTGTCTGCATTCTACCAAGAGGTTCACCACAGAGGTGTAAATATTTGCTTATTGCATTCCCACATGCAAGAACGAAGACTTTTTAGAATCTTCCCATTGGGTGAGACGATGAGAGTTTTCTTGCATTTTTCTATAATTTCTCACATTTCAGGATCTCAGTGCAAAAAAAATTTCATGTGCCCAAAAACAACGTTCAGGGCAGGAAAGTGTGTTTTCTATGCAAAATGCATTTCCTTTCCATAAAGTATTGCTTGTTTGTTTTTTGTGCAAATGCAATTTTTGCCTATATGTGAAACAATTAGTTTGCTAGAAAAATTCAAGTCCCAAAATAGGGAAAAAAACAACACCCTTGATCATCTTTTCAACCGGTTGTCTCAAAGTGTCAAAACTGCCTTTTTCATCAAGGAGATGAAACTCTGCGAATAGTCTTAACATCCCTAGCTCGTCACAGGCAAGGTCAGTCGGCCACCTATAGCCCAAGGCCATGGGTCCGACAGGCCCGTCGCACAGCATTGGCAATCTCTGATTTGCATGGTTAGCTCAAAGTTTCCGCAACACTCACAGTCGCCTTGTTCAGCTGCCCAAGCAGACCAAGCTGCTACTCGGCTTCTGACATCCACCTGTGTGACGGTACCTGGGGGGACAGGAGCGGGCGCTCTTGGAGGCGGTGGAATAGTGCTGTCAGCTTTGGAAATCATCCTAGGCAGCAGAAAGAACAAATCAACACTGAAAGAAAAGAAAGCAACATCTTCCAATGGTTTATTAAGCAAGTGGGGAGGGGCGGACACCCCTGTCTGTTGAAACCTGAGATATATTGTCAGGTCTCTCTGTGGGAAGCGGTATATGGGGCAACATCAATAAATTATAAATACGTTTCAGAAGAGAAGCCTTTTAATGAGGCTGAATAAAAGATACTTGCAAACCAAAGCAACATTATGTTCATGCAACAAAGCTATACCACCGAAATATGTATCAGTAAGACTTTTTTTTAATCACGTATTTTCCTATATGGTTTGAACATTTATGTCAAGTGTGGTCCTACATTTTATTTTTTTTAAAAAATCTTTTATTAGAAGGTATGTTTTAAATGTGTTTTTAATTGTTTTCCCCATGGTTTTTAATAATATTGTTACTTAATTCATTTTTAACTTTCGTAAAATAAGATTTTAACTTCATCTCGCTTTGGATTTCTATAAGCTGCCTTGGATCTCTTCCCAAATGAAAGGCAGGATATAAACTCAATAAATAAATATAAAATAAACGTTATTTTTCAGAACATTAAGCTAGTGTGTAAGATAGCAATAAAGATGAGCGAACATGTTTAATACATTTTCAGTCTACTAAATTATCTTCATTGTTTTAAATTGTTTTAATTTGTTTATATTGATTTTACTCGTATGCAGCTTTCGAGATCTTGTGAACCAGGCTAGGACAGAAATATATTAATTTTAGGTTGGACTGACGTATTAGATTTGGCTTGAATTCAACAACATATCTTTATGCTTGAGAAACTTATCCAGTTCCCGAATAGCTTCCCTCTCAAATTCTTTTGATATCTTGACTACATTCAGTGATTGAGACAAAGTAAAGAAAATCTTCGTTTTGACGTCATCATTCAGTTTAAAATTGTGTAGTGCCCAATGAATGGTTCTAGAGCAGTGGTTCTCAACCTGTGGGTCCCCAGATGTTCGTAGACTTCAGCTCCCAGAAGCCCCAGCCACTATGGTTAATACTCAGGGCTTCTGGGAGCTGAAGTCCACGAACATCTGGGGACCCACAGGTTGAGAACCCTGTTCTAGAGCAAATCAAGGCTGAATTCTCTCTAGAAGCCAAAATGATCAAACTGAGGCTGTCGTTCTTTGGGCAACATGACTCATTTGAACATGAGACAACATGACTCATTTGAAAAGGCAATAATGCTCAGCAAGCTGGAAGACAGCAGGAAAAAAAAGGAAGACTGCATTACAAATGGATAGAATTAGTCAAAGAAATCACGGCCGCGCATTTGCAAGACTTGGAAAGAGCTGTTGATTGGGTATTTTGCAGATCTCTCTTTCACAGGGTCACCATAAGTTGAAGCAGACTTTATGGTAATTAATAACAAGTAGATGGTAAAAATGGAAATTCACAAAAATTTCAGAGACAGGGTTTGAGTGTGTTCTTTCTTTTTTAAAAAAAGGTGAACTTGAAATGATTACCCAGACAGATACTTTAAATGCTCACAAAATTACCCAGACAGATACTTTAAATGCTCACAAAAGATACCTTGGAGAATGCTCAGAATTACAACCAGACATATATAGATGGGATATGCATAAAAACGTTGCAATGTCTTTTCACTTCTTTATGGCTACCACTACTAGAGTGAAGTGGTTGACCTGAACAGCAGATTTTGGGTATCCTAAATGGGCAGCATTAGTAGTTTGCTTAATTATTTTTGCTTCCAGGGACGGGGAAAGGAACTTATGGTTTATATAATTTTTTTGCTTTAAGTATGAAAACAACTTCGCTGGCTTTTATACTGTATACCTTCACATGGGTGGGTACAGACTCCATAAGGTGTTCCACCTCAGGCAGCAAAATTGAGTAATCATGATTTCTTCTGTTGGTCATGCCTTTTTCACAAGCCTAGAGTTACTGAATATCTTTCAGCCCAAGGGCTATATTCAGTTTCAGAAAAGCCCTCAGGAACCAAATTCCAGTGGTAGATGGAGTCAAAGGCAAATGGAATGGGACTAAAAATACCACCATATTTGAGTTTAAAGCTCTTCTTGCCAATAGGAGAGGCATTTCTTAGGACAGAATTGAACAGGAAGCTGGAAAACAGTTAGGAAACCACCAAATGATGCTGTCACAAAGAAGGGAGAATGGACTTCTGGAGAACCCCAGAAGGTCAGAATGTGAGGAGTGGACTCAGCCCCAGAGCCTGAGGTTCTCCACCAACATATGAGCTGTTAGGAGCTCAAGCAGGGTGTTCCTCTCCCCGTCCTTTCTAATTGTCTGGTTTTCTTTCCCAGCGTTCCATAGTTACATGTTTACTCTTTGTGGGACTTGGTTTTTGTGCCATTTAAGGAGTGGATTTCAAAGAGATAGACATCTTAGTCTCCTTCAGCTTTAAACAGAAACTTGGGGTGGTGGTTGCAGTGAATGAATGAAGGAGTTCCTTTGAGACAGATTTATTTTAGCATGAGTTTTCATAAACATCAATCTACTTCTTTAGACTGCAGTAAGCATAATTCTTGAAAGCTCATGCTAAAATATCCATGAAAACTTGCACTAAAATAAATTAGTTAGTCTCAAGGTGCTGTGACATTATCCACCTCAATTTTTTACTTAGGAGCAGAGGGTGTGTGGCTTTTTTGGTGATTTCTTTCTTTCTTTCTTTCTTTCTTTCTTTCTTTCTTTCTTGGTCCTCTTGTAAACCACAGGGTTCCCCCAATAAACTGAGACCTTCTCTTGATTCCCTGTGGTCTTGTTTTGGTTATGTTTCTGATGATATTTGTTATCTGAGTGTCCTGTTAAAAGAAGGCATATGAGAGCATTTACAAAATCAAGGATTAAGGTCTTGCCTGAGTGTGTCAAGTCTCTTCTTTGGCTTTCCTCCTTTGCTGTCACTGATTGCACTTTCAATATCTTCATGGATAAAGTTAGCCTAAACAGAAAAAGCAGCAAAAGCAGTTAAACAGAATGCAAAACTGGATTTTTGATTAGTGCACATATCCTGAATCTTCTATCTCCTTAAAAAACACAGCTGTGTGAATATTGCACTAAGAAAAATAAACATCTGTTCCAAGGAAAATAATTCTAGAGTTGGGAACACTGAATTCTGTAGACTAAATAAACTGCAATTTGCACACACTTTCAGCACTATTGCTTCATTTATCCTGATTCTGCTGTTTCTGGAAGGAGCCAGAAAAAATGCTGAAGCAGTGCCCCTGCAATCCATCCTCAGTTCATTATGAATTTTATTCAGTCACCACTGAGATTCACTTGGGGACAAACTGGCATGTTGGATTGGCCCTAAATTAAAGATTAGAAGTAGGGACCCACAGTGCAGATTGGGTCTTCTCCCTTACACAGAGATATCATAAGAATATAACATATCCCAGATCAAATAAAAGACCCAAGTAATGCAGTGCCCTTAACGGGAAGCTAGATGCCACTTGCAAGTCAATAAGCAATGCATGAAGAGAGTAGCACTTTTTCACTGTTTCTTCTCCGCATCTCATAATTTGGACTACATTGTCCATACAGGAGGCACCAGTGACAGTCACTTTTAAAACCCATCCTATATGAATCTGTCTAACCTTCTTGTAAAGCTATCTATACCAGTAGTCACGACCACATCTTTATAGCAGCGAACTCCATAATTTTATTGTTCACAGTGGGAAGAAGTATCTTTTGTTGCTCCTCATTGATTGCCTTTCATCTTCAATGGAGCTGAGTTCTAACATTTTGGGACACTGAGGAAAACATCGTCCCCAACTACTATCTCTCCATGATAACATGATTTTATCTGCCTTCCTCATCTGTCCCCATCGAGTTACAGAGTCATAGGGAGGCTGTGAAAAGTAATATAGCCCAAAGATGGAACGTATGTTTTTGCACACATAAAGTCCTGGAACAGCTTGCTTAAAGGATCAGGTATTGAGAAAGACCTCTATTTCAGCCTCTAGAGAGCTGCTACCAGTCAAATATTGGTATAGAAAGAAAACTGTCTGAGCTGGTATAAGGCAGCTTCCTATGACAGACATTTTGGGGAATGAAGCTTGGCACCTTGACCATCATGTCTCCCTTGCATCTCACAATACTTATAGGGAAACAAACAGGGCATGAAAGAGTTATTCAACCTGCATCTGCCAGAGTCCTAATTGCCTTTCACACATCTAATTACTCTGTTGTTGTGTCTCCTGACAGAGTTTGATTACATGACTACAACACGCATGCCACTCACAACTCATATCTGCTTACATGCTAACCACCTCAGGACAATCATTATCCACGGAAGTCAATAATATTTATGGATGCTGGATGGCAGGAAGCCAAGCTGTGTTCAGGATTATTGGCCCATTAGCAGAAAGGTATTCAGCAGCAAATGTTCTACTTCCAAGTAAATACGGAACAGCTGCTCTTTAAAAACTGTAGGAGAAGAACTTGCCAATGTTAGTCAGTGCTTCTTGCACTTCTTTAGAAGCCAAAACTATCACATTCCCAACCAAGCCTTTAACAGTCAGGCAAGGAAGTCATGATCTGGAAACTACATCTAATTCAGGGGTTATCATTCTGTCTTCTACAAGGAAGACATTGAAATAAGGCATTAGGTTTCATTGATTTCCTCTTGCTGACACCACTGTGTCAATAATTTCCAAACTAGCCACCTTCAGGAAACAACTGTGCCCCAGCCGGTCTACCCAGTCAACTTCTGAACTCTTGCCATGTGACTCTTCTGCACCAGTACCCAGAAAACATTACTTCTTTAGACAGTTGTCATTGTTGACGTTTGCTTTAAAGCCATTTCCAACTTATGGCAACTCTAAGGAAAACCATCATGGACTTTTCTCCGCAAGATTTGTTCAGAGGGGGTTTGCCTTTGCCTTTCTCTAAGGCTGAGAGGGTGTGACTTGCCTAAAATCATCCACAGATTTCCTTGCACAAGTGGAACTGTGAACACTGGTCTTCCAGACTCCTCGTCCAACACTCAAAGCACTATCCCTCACCAGCTCCCTTCTTTAAAGTACAACTTCCATAATCCTACAGACAGCATTCTTTGCACAGCGGAAAGATTCTTGGCTGTGTGCATTCAGCACATGTGGGAGAAATGATCAGTGTTGGACCTCATTTTGTCCTAAATGAACCACACATGAGTGCCCTATAGAACATATCTGACAGTCTCTTCCAGATATACTTTATAGAAAGTGACTGCTAGCCGTAAACAAACAGGCTTTTATTAGAGTGAATTGGACAGTCCCAAACTTCACACACTGAAGCAGTTGGTGGAATACCATTTGAAAAGTACTGGTTATCACTGTTAGCCAGGTTATTGATCCCTTTACTGATATATACTGACCTATTTATTCAAACTTTCCTAACCTGACTTATATCAGCAGATCTTAGGGTGACATACAATCAAGGAAATCAGTTTAGAACAATATAAAACAATTTAAACCATGTAAGCCATTTAAATAATACATGCAATGGAAACAATGGAAAACAATTCAACACAAAATAAACTCTGCAATCTGACATATCAAAATCAAGCCACCTCCAGAATTCCGAACATTGCAGAAAAGCTGCTTTTCTAAACTCTGATATCCTCTGGTGTGAACATAAAGCGATGGGGAAGGTCAAATAAAAGAAGAAGTTCACATGTTAGTGCCCTGTTTGTGAGAAGCTAAAGGCATCTTCACTGGCCATTGTACAAAAACAAAAACAAAACAACTGAATGCTAGAAGTATTAGCTGGAGCTTTCATCAGACCTAGCAAAGTTACTTCTAGGTTCATAAAGGAATTGAAGTTCAGGAAACAACCAATCTTAAATTAATCCAATTGCTTTAGAGGATAGTGAGGAAGTCACCTGCTTACACTCAGATTACGATCTCTTAACATATTGTAACTCTGACATATTCTTGGATCCTATTTCCATTGTCCTGGGAAGACAGATTCTATTAGGCAGTCACATGGGTCAACCAGACGTTTTCCTATTACTATCACTGGAACAGTTCCAACAACTTCCCCTTGCAACAGACGGCTCTGTGCAATGTGTTAGAAAGACGACAGAACAACAGGAGGTCCACATTTTGAGGGAAAATATGTATTTGCTTAGCAGGAGTTAGAGGAAATTATGCATTTTTCACCTATTGAACGCTCACAATCTGATGAATGTTGACAATTCAAAACAAGCTCTGTCAATGTCTAACTATTCAGACATACACTGGTGAATGTTGACAGGCGCTGTCTAATATATTATCCACTTCTGGATAATATTTACCAGTAAATGCTGGTTGTGTTCACCAGCAACAGCTGTGTTCACCTTTCACCAATTTACCTCTGAGTTTTTGGACACATCTGTAAGAGTTGTCTGAGACTACCAGTGGTGGTGGTGTGGAGATCAAGCTATGAACAAGGTTACAAAGCAGGAGTTCCAGCAATTTCAAAGAAGATTTGTCTCTTCAGAATTTTACAGGAACACTTTTTTCAGAAGTAAGCAGAACATCACCTTTTATAGCTCTCAGAGTTATTCAGTATGGCACAGTAACCTCACCTAACAATCTACACGGTCAACGCTGAGGGCAATGGTTCAGCTGAAGCATTTTTTGCATGTAGAACATGAAAAACCCTCAGAAAATTTGAGGTTTTTATCTGAAGGATCAACTGACATTTTAGCCTGGACCAGACATAATGACATTGATCTAATAAATCATGGGGCTTGAGCTGAGAATTGAAAAAAAAAAGATGCTGTGTCCTCTCTTCCCATTCTTTTTGTATTTTGGTGCAATACACACAGCATTTCTTAGGGTTTCACCTCACCAATATTTTTGACCTGGACAGTGGTGGTTTAAAACCTCTGTTTATAACGCTAGATTTATACTTTGAAATCCTGGTTTGTAGTGAGGATTTAAAGCAGAGATTCAAGTTTTGACACCATGAGAAACTAAGGCTTAATATCCCTTGCCTCAAGATTGTTGGAACATGTTGTTGCTTGTTATTGCTGCTGCTGCTGCTATCGTTTGCCTTCGAGTCATTTTCTACTTACGGTGATCCTAAGGCAAAGCTATCATGGGATTTTCTGGGGCTGAGAGGGTGTGATGTGCCCAAGGTCACCCAGTGGTTCTCCATGGCAGAGTGGGGAATTGGCTTGGATCAAAAAGGTCCTGAAAATGGAGCTGAAAAATTTAAAACAATATCTACGGAGTTGAGGGCCAGTAAGAGACTAGTTGGGGGTTTCAGAGGACCCAAAAGTAGGGTCCAGGAACCACATGAAATCCACAGGTGGCAACTTGCCTTTGGAATGATCCTGGAGTAAACTAGTAGTTTTTACATATAAATAGGATAAAACAAGAATGGTAGGTCCAAGGACCAATTTTCTGCTCTTGGAATCATTAAGAACACCTCATAGAGACTAGGAATCCATGAAAAATGAGCATTTTTAATGTCACAGCATACAACTGGTGCTGTGAATCTTCTTTAAAAGATGAACTGCAGCTCCTGGAAGCTTCAACGAAAGACAATTCAACCTTTGTTTCACCAGAAGAAGAGTGGTCTGAGGAATACGGAGGGTCTGAGGGTTGCAAAAGCAACCCTGGAGGGCTCTATATAGCTCCAAGATTGCCTGCTGTCCACCCGTTAGAAGCCATCCCACACTAAAATGGAGCCCTCCATGTGTGCTGGATTACAGCACCAATCATCCTGAGTCAGCATGCCCAATGGCCAACAAAACAACAACAAAAGATCTTAGAGCTCCCGGCTCTTTCTGTATTTCATTGTACCTTAACCTCATCACACTGGAAAAGATGAAGATCCGCTTTGCTCTGGGCTGGTTCTTTGCACACTAAGGCAAGGATGGAGTCATAGTTGCATGAGTTCATCACAGCTTGGCAGTGCTGAATTGTGCTCAGGGGGAAGTTCTCCAGTTCATTCTGCAAAGGAGTTTCAGTTGGGGAAGAGGAGAGAACCAAAAACACCCTTCAAATTATTGGCAAATATCACTAAATCAAAAGCCCAAAGCACTGATGCTTAAGCAGCAATTCAGTTTATCTACCACTACCCATGCAGTGCGAAGTGTAAAGCAGTTATCAAAAATATACTAAAAATCCATGAAATGGTTTCTCTCCCTGCACCCCAAGACAATTTCTGCCTTCCTTGCAACTTTGAAAAAAAAGTGTTTCACATTAATGGGCTTGTACCTTTGATTCCAAGTCAACTAGACTGACGGCTTTGTCATCCACTTGGAGAATCATATCTTGTGTCCACACCTTGCCTTTGGCATCCAGCAGTTTCAGCTTCCTTATTCCATCATCAACAGTGATCATGGCTTCTTTTCGATCCAAAACAAAGGTAGTCAAGTGCTGATGGATGATGGGTTTGTGGCAGAGGAAACAGACATGATTTTAAAAAGCAGGTAGAACATCACCTTTCTTATTTTCTTTTGTTTTTTTAAGACAGGTTCATTCTTTTAATAATCTGCTTCTCAACAAAGAAATAATTATGAGAAAAGTTTTAACTGACTTACAAAAGAATAGTTATTTAAAATGATAGTTTATTTTAATTATATTAAGGTTACATCAGTCTTACAAACTAATACCAACCTCAGAAGATGGTCTTTATACAGAAAAAAAATAGAGATAGGCTATCTATTTCAAGATATATTCAGAGACATACCTGTATTAGGCTATTTCAGCATGAAAAGATAAAAGGAGTCCTGTAACACTTTTACAGACTGATTGAGAAAAAGAAATTTCTAGGCTTAGCTTTTGTGGACTTCAGTCCGCTTCCATCTGATGGAGCGGACTGGAGTTCACAAAAGCATATGCAAGAAATTCCTTTTACTCAGTTAGTCCCAAAAGTGCTATAGGATCCCTTTATACCTTTTTATCCCAAGATACAATGCATAATAAACACAAAACAAAATAGAATAAAATAATGGCTTGTTTTGTGTAGTATGACAGCTACAAGCTGATAAATTTTCGTATACAAAAACAAGACAAGATGAAGACCCAAGTATAGGGTGGGGAAGCCTCACCTGGCAGTAGTGAATGTGAAAAGAACCTAGGTTTTTTAGTGGCCTACAAGCTGAATATGCTTTGCAGATCCTACAAAAGCTAATGTGACTTTGAACTGCATTAATAGAAATGTAATGTCCAGATCATGGGAGGTAATCATTCCGTAGTATTCTGCTTCAGTCAGGGCACATTTGGTGTACTGTGTACAACTGCAGGGGCCATTTTAAGAAAGACATTGGCAGGTGAGACGCATCCAGAGAAAAGCAACGAAGAATGCAATGGGTTCTGGAAACTAAGTCTTATGAGGAACTGCCGAAAGAGATGGGTATGTTTATGTTGAAAAAGAGGACATTTCAGATAATGGTTTTCAAATACTTAAATGACTGCCATACAGAGAACAAAGTTAAATCCTTTGTTGCCCCGGAGGGTAGGGCTAGAACCAAGTGGCTGAAACTTGAACAGAAGCAGATTTTGACTAACAAGAAAGAGAAGCCTCCTATCCGAGCTTTTCACAGAATGCCTCAGGAGACTGTAGGTTGTCCTTCTTTGGAGGTATTTGAATAGAGGCTGGATGACTACGTCTCAGGAATGCTGTGGCCATATTCTGCACCACAGAGTTTGCACTGAGCGAGGGCTTGGATTACATGGTCTTCAAAGACCTTTCTAATTCTGTGATTAGTAAGACACTCTAAGAGTAAATTCCAGAGATAAGGAGCAACAATGAAAAAGGCCCTGGAGATGATCTAATTTCCACTTGTCAGACAGCTGGGAGTTGTTCAGAAGGGGTGCCTCTACAGTACGCAAGGAGCAAACAGGATTCAGACTGGAACTGCATGATTCCTTCTGATAACCAATGTGCAGATCATTCAGTTTAAACTCTTTCAACTGGGCCTGGAAATTCACTCCTGTTTAACCTCAAGTGTGTAGAAACAGACATTTGAAAAGATCTCATTACTGTTTATGGCAGCTGATCAGCCCCAAATGCATGTAATTTGTTTTCCATCCCATCTCTGCTTTGCTTTCCAATTGCATTTTACCCTTTGCTTAATTCCTTGACTGTGTGAATCCACTGGAGGCTTGAGTATGTTATCTCCGTTATCTCAATATAACAAACAATCCCTAAGACTGTTTTAATGAGATGCCTTGGAAATCCTAGCTCCATGATCAGACTGAGAGCTAATCAGCAAGGAATGTCCCCACCAACCTATACCTACACCTTGCTAACCTGAACTAGCTCCATTTCAAAGGCTGACATCTGAGGTGCTCAAACCAGCTTATCTTTTCTTCTCCAAGGACTTAGGTTTTGAATGGAGCAACAGTGAGCTTTCTGTCCAGCCTACTCTCCATTTATTTCACAAGAAGTATAAAGTAAGAAAATAGGATCAAGTGAAAGCTAGCAGGTTAACTACTGAACCAGTAGTGTGATATGTTTAAATAAGGCATTAATTTTTGGTGAAAGCTATAAATTAAAAATCGGGAACAGCTGGGATACTTTAAAGTTTATACCCCACTTTTCTTCTTAAAAAGAAGTGACAATGGATTGCATCACAACTGGTATATTTTTGTGCAATTCTTACAAGAACATAATCAGCAATTATAAGAATGTAATCAGCAATAAGATGTAGTGGAAAGCAATTATTACAAGAAAGTAATCAGCAGCAAGATGTAGCAGCATGAAAAAGTAAGACTGCAATCCTGCACATACTTGCTTGGGAGTCAATCTGTTATGCATAGTCAGTGCATAAGATACCTCTTGGTCTTTGTACAAGACTTAGTCTGACAGAAGCACAAATTTTGCCTTTGGTAAGATTTTGCCTTTGGTAAGATTGATCTGGGAGGGCTTCCATGGAAAGAAAGTTTCATAATCATAACGCCACCAAAGTGAAAGCCCTGCTTCATTACCTTCCGACCAAGCTGGCACCTGGACAAAGGCCATTTCTGCACTAGACTCTTACAGTGCTATTATTCCACTTTCAGCATCCTATGAAATCCTAGGGAATCCTGCAGGATTCCATTGGATGTTGAAAGTGGAATAACAGCACTATAACAGTCTAGTGTGGAAATGGCCACGATCTTTTTAAGAGTTAAATGGGCTTACGGGGAAAAAAGTCCTCTGCAAGGTAAGAGCAACCAGGGACCAATACAGCCTGATATTGGTGGTGGTACTGGTACTGACAAAAATCTCTTATTATTCACTCTTTTTTACTAGCCTCTCTCAAAAGAGACATTAAACAGAAATTAATAAAACAAGATTAGTACCAACAGAAGAACGAACAAGATTTATTAATTACATTTTTATCTACCCAGGAGCTCAGAGTTTCACACATTATTCCCCACACCCATTTTATCTTTACAACCACACCCTGAGATAGGTTAGGTTGTAACAGCGCAAAGGATGAACCCAGGGGCTCTTCAGTTCAGGTGCAACGGTCTATCCACTTTACCACACTGCGGAAAACTGCAACTGGCCAGAGGAGGAAGGGCCACAGGAGGGCACACTGCTTCCTAACAGGAAGACTATGGTAAGGAGAAAGAAACTTGGCTCCATACATGGAGCAGAAGCAACTGTAGGCAGTTCTCTTCACACATGATGGGTGCGGGGATTCTGGGGCTTGTAGTCCAAAAAGTATTCTCAGCCACAGAAAATACGTATAGGGAATTTTGTAACAAGCCTTCTGTCTTTTCATCTTTCCTTTCAAAGCCTTCTCGTTTTGTCATGTTCTCCAGATTACAAGCCACTGTGTCATTCTTTTTGGTTGGAAGATGAGGCTGACTTTGAATGAACGCGCACACGAATTTGCAGTGTTTAATCTCTAGCTGTTCAGCATAGCAAGAGACCCACAGTGAGTATTTTGTTGTAAATATAATTACATAAAATATAAATATAAATAAATACATAAATTTCTTACCTCCACATGGTACTGTGACGTCTCAGATATGCTGCTGATACTGTCACGCGCATAATTCTTCCTTTGCTCTGATTTTTTTAAAAAAGAATTAAGATACACCAAATTACTTCTACATTCCATATTACTTTTTGTACATTTTGCACAGGAATTACTGACACTGCCCTTTACTCTTCACTTCCCACCCTCTGCTTTGTTTGTATATACGCAATGTGTACCATTAGAGCAGGGCTTTCCAAATGGTGTGCTGCAACACATTAGTGTGTTGCCTGAAGTGTGTAGGTGCTTCACCTACAATCTTGGAAATGTATGTTATTATTTATAAATCATATATTTTAAAAAATGAGATATGTTGTGTCTCCATACAATTTGTTATTACAATTTATGTATGTGTCTGTATCTCTTATAACAGGTTAGCTTAACCTCCAGTTTGCTACTAAAACTGAAACTACTGTGTTGTGAAATGATGCATGTCTAAAAAGTGTCATCAACATGAAAAGTTTGGAAAGCTCTGCAATAGAGGCTAAAAGAGAAGGGGAACAGATACACAACACAGCATGTGTGCAAATGTGCACACATGTAACATAATCAAAATTCAGTGCAACAACACACAGTGATCCCAAATTGTCTTCCTCTTTCTCTTTCTCTCTCTCTCTATGTATCCATCTGTCTAATAAAAAAGATAAGGGTCATTCAATCTCAATTATCCAAAGCAGGGTTTGCAGGATTTCCTGTCCTTGAACTGTCATGGCATCACACTGTCACTGTGTATTGCCTTCCATATCAAAATCAGAAAGCAAGCCCTCTAATGCATGCAAAGCTTCAGAAAGCTACATTTTTAGACTGCAACTGTTAGAAACCCCAGCTGTGACAGACTTTGCTGGATGGTAGATTCTGGGAGCTGGAGTCCAAAAATTAATTTGGTTCAAGGTTTTAGTTGGAGGCTATTTTTCCATTCCGCCATGACTCCACTAAAGGGATTTCCTTTGGACGACACCTAAAGTGTCCTGGGACAGCGAGGAAGGAGGAACAGACCATGGCCATGGATCTGCAGACTGTCCCCAAAATTCCTTGGCCCTCAAGGAGAAAACGGTTTTGGTCCTTCCTTCTATAAGAAGTGGAGAACTCTCTGTTTCAGAATCAGAGGCTGAGCATTCCTGAACATCAGAAAAAGCTGGCATCTAAAGACAGAGGCTACTGTCAGCAGTCACAAGAAAGAATACCTGCTTGCAGCAGAAGATGCCACTTGGAAAAAAAAAACATTTTTGTAGGCATGGCGCTGCTTATGCATCACAGAATCATAAAGTTGGAAGGGACTCAAAGTTCACCTACTCCAATCCTCTACTGATTCAGGAAATCCACAACTAAGGTCTCTCTGACAGATGGCCATTCAACCTCTCTTTAAAAAATGGAGTAAGAGTTCTGCCTGAATGCCTGCCATTACCTCCAGCTGAGCCCCAGGTTGGACCCTAGGAATTCAGACATGTCTATGACAGGTTTTACATCTGAAGGTTTGTGAGAGCAACACCTGTGTATCAGCTCTTGACTCTAATTACATTTTCCCTGACCACCTATCCCTTTCTAACTTAGACTGCCTCTGAACTCTGGAATTGCTCTTGCCTAGGTATGCACGCTCTGTTTGGATCCTTCCAGTTTAGATAGTTTGACTGGTATGGCCTTGTTACCAGAGCCCTTTAAATCTTGCCTGAACCAGGACCCACACCTTCTGTGTTCGTGGGATGAATAGTCTTGCTCGTTTCATATATAGTGTAATTCTGTTGCATACAAAGTAGTTGGAGATACAATTAAGCACAGCTTCATTATTTTCCAGACATGAAAACTGTAGTCCCAGAGAAAAAGCACCCACCATCCCCAGAATCCCACCCACTGAATATGCTGACTAGGGATTCTGGGAGTTGAGAACTGCTGTCTCAAAGAATAACTTTTCCAAATTCAAACAGAATGCAGTATAATCATGCTACAAGTCTGTTACAGATGTTTTAGCAGGTGTCATTCATATGCAAATGACAGACCGTCCACTACATGGTACTTTAATATTGTTCATATTTGTATCCTTCTTCCATTAAGCTCAAGATGGCACACAGGAGTATGGGTTATCCTACCTTTGTTGTCATTGTGTGCTTTCAAGTCATCTCCAACTTAGGGCAACCTTAAGGTGAACCTATCACTGTTTTTTTTCATGGTTGTGTGATGCATTCAAGGTCACCCAGTGGGTTTCCATGGCTGAGTGAGAACTGAACCCTGGTCTCCAAGGTCATAGTCTATCTCTCAAGTCACTACACCATATTGGCTTACCCTCATAATAACCTCCTTAATTTTTGTTGTTATTTTCCATCAAAGTCAATCTCAACTTACGGCAACCCTATGAATGAGAAACCTTCAAGAGCCCAGTCTTCAGTTTCCCTGCTCCAGTCTTGCTAGCTCAGGGGCATGGCTTCCTTAATTGAATCAATCTACCTGTAGTGTAGTCTCCTTCTTTTCCTACTGCCTTCCACTTTCCCAAGCATTATTGTCTTCTCCAGTGAGTCACATCATCTCATGATAAACCTCACCAACACCCTAGGTTATAGAAGAGAGAGAGAAGGAATGCAGGGGCACTGTCAACCCTTCTGAGAAGCTAACTCCATTGGGCTTGGCCTCTCTCCACCTGCCATCCCACACTCCTTTCACTAAGGTGAAAAACTTCAAAATATTAAGAACTTATTCTCTTCTTCTCCCCTCATCTTCTTTTCCTTTTGTATCATGTCTTTTAAGACTGTAAGCCTGAGGTCAAGGATGGACTTGTCTGTTACAAAAAATTGCTATCTATGTCATTCTGAGAGCCATTAGATAAATGCTAACTATAAACAGATGAATGAAGAGGTTCATAGACTGACTTGCCCATGTGTTCCTGCATTTCAATATTGACCATTATAAGATTGTACATGAAAGGAGTATCTGTTAATTCCTGGGGAGAGCAGCGATTTGTTAAACCAGTTTATCACGATCTTCCTCTGAATTATTCAATGCAGCTTATATATGGGTCCAAGGTGTTTGCCCATCAAAGCACATTACATCGTTAGACTTGCTCAGCTTCAGCTGTACAGCTGAATCATGGGCCTTCAAGATTATTCTTTGGACAGCTTACTATATAGAGGAACTAAGTTGATTCCAGAACAAAGAACCAGTTTCGCAAATACTCTGCTAGCCATCAGATCCCCCAAAGTGGAGGATAATGAAACCAACTTCTCCTGAAACATAAAACTGAATTCAGCATCATTGCTCTGTATATATTGAAAATAGGGCACTTAAAAAACAGCTGGAGAAGAAAGACGCAACTTGAGAAGAAAAACCAAAACTCAACAGTGCTAAGAGGGGAAACACCAATCGCCTCCCCCAAAAAACTCTGATCTTTTGAGTAACACATAATGCTGAAAATGCAAAAATGTCTTATTGAAGGTATTTTCTTTTTTCTTTCCAACCGAAAGTGAATATATACATGACAGAAGAGAAATCTCCTCCTTGGTGTAACAGAAAACTACTTTGAGTCTGACAGGTTATAGAACATGTCTGTTTGTCTCTCCTATGGTACAGGATGGGTTGGTGGAGACAAGAGATAAAGCCATTTCACAGCTTCTGTATATTATATTTAAAACACATCCAGTGTGCTTTAATTAGTATTTTTCTCCAATCAAATATTTCTGTTCAAATACTTATGACTATTAGGACATAATATTAACATGGGCTATTCTTTGTCCAACAAAACATGCTTACTATATATATAATGAAACAAACATACTATATCTATGTGTGTTCTATTTAGGCTGGGGGGGCAAAGAATGTGGGAATTCTTTTAACAGGTTTTTTTTTTTAAGAGAGTTCTCACAGAAATGAAACAGTGAAAACTATTGGAACAGGCAAATATGGTCCACCCTTGATTTAGTAAAAGCCTCCCAAGAATGCTGAATTTCATTCATCTGTTTTGTTTTTAGGCAGAACTACATATTTTTAGTGTGTGTGTGCAGGGGAAGGTTAGATTATAGTTTTCTTTTAGTCGTACCACCAAATTTTATGAGTGGGGATGAGATTCAGATCCCACGGATTGGGGGAAGAGACAAGTTAGGAGGCTGCAGCAGTTTGCTGTTGGCTGAGTCTGCAGGGAAGAACAAGATTGCGTCCTCTCCTCTGCTCTTCCACCACTGAGTTAATTGCGTGCAGACTGCTTTTGCACTTTGAACTATTTTCAGCAACTGAGGTAAGCTGAGGATGAAGGAGGAAGTGAGAGGAAGAGAGAGAAACCGGGATGTTTAAAAAAAAAACAGCTGGAAAAGTGGGAAAGCAGAGGATTAATCAGGCCTGTCCCTTCCAAACTGGGACAGCTGGATGGTATGAGACAGCACATTCTCAAGGAGGTTGCCCTGACCTCTCTCATGTCAGACATTGCAAAATTTTCTGGGACATTTTTCAAATCTGCAACTTCTACAAAAGCTACATCATTGGACAGAAAACAGCAGTTCTGTACCTCTTCTCCTTCTCCAGTCACATCTTGTAGTATAAAAGACCTCATATAACACCACTAGACTACCTATTGCAGTAGCGCTTTATTGGAGGCATTGATATACAGCCCACGTGTGGCCCTCTGTGCCAAAGAAAGATAGGTATTAGGAGATTTGCCTTGGGTCCCGTTCACTTGAGAGCCTTTTATCAGAGAACAGGGATAAATTCACCAGGATAACAGATTCCAGCTCAAGGACCCTGATCTATGCACCCTGTTTTATATATCAGAATTATGGGCTGTGAAGAAGGTTAAAAAAAACCAAAAAAAACCCAGGAGGTACAAAAATACTTTCACTGCCATTAGAACTAAATGTAACAGTGCACTTTATTCCTACAGGCTGAGGAAGGAATAGGAGGATGGGAGCATGATTCACTCATGCAGCCTTACAGAGGGACAAAATGTTGTATAGTAAAAAGACAGCACAGTGCCAGGAAAAAAATGGTGGTTGCTCACAAGGCAAGGAGGGACAAACTCAAGGCCATACTGGAGAAATCCCCCATCCTCTGTTCTGATGCTAATTAGTTCATTACTCCAAAGAACTGCAAGAACCCTTTGATCATTTCAAAAAGTTGACAACATTTCTGCCTTTGCAGTGTTCTTCATATAAATATACATATGCATTTTAAACATGCACAAAACAAAGCACACGCGCATGCACACACACACACACACACAGCACCTCATTCTTTTTATCCTGTGCTACCTTTCTTGTTTTTCTGCTTGGAAGATGATCTGAAGAAATATAATCCATCTGCTCCTGACAAAATATGGGGTGGGGGGTTATAAAATAAGTAAAAGAGGGAAGCAAAGCCTTGATCAATCCAACACCTATTAATTCTTTCCATTTGGAAAGGTTGTGGGGCAAGAGTGCAATCCGACAGGCTTTCTGTGGAAAAAACTGGATGCCACCCAAAAGTAGAGAATGAGGGAAAGAGAGGGAAAGCAATACGCGCAGAGGCTTTGCAGAAAGATAATTCACACATTACACAGATCTGAACCGGGGTCTGTCAAAGTCTGTGCTCAGCAAGGAATGGGAAGCAACCAGTGACAAATCTCCCTGCTTTATTTATTTAATTTACAGTGCATTAAAATAAAAGCAAAATGGAATTACCCTGGGCCTGCTCTCACCATCTGGCACTGTTCTGACAAAATAAATTCAATCTACCCAATGAAGCGTTGTTCTCATGATTATTGTAGATCTTTATTAATTAAAGTGTTTTAAAAATCACCATTCATCCTTACAGAGACCAGGGAGGCAGGCAAATATAGCTGCAGCAGGAAAATGTAATAAAAACATTAAAAAAACCTCTTAATACATACAATCGGAAGAAGGAAATGTAGCAAAGGCAATAAAACAGATTAGATCAATTAATTAAAAATGCTTAGGCACAACCAAAAGATTTTCAGCTGGCTCCCGAACCACTGCAATGTTGGTACCAGCGGCTCTTTCATGGAAAAGGTATTCCATAATGGGATGTCACAGCTGAGAAAGCTCTCTCTCGCTTTCTGAAACATAGCAAATCTTCTATCCGCGGCCATCCATTCCAGTGGCTATGCTGATAGGGGCATTCTAGGAGTTGCAGTTTTTAACAGGAATTTTTTCAAACTCTGATACTTAGTGTTCTGAGAAGAGACTCCGGCCATTTCCACACTACACTGCTATAGTGCTATTATTCCACTTTCAACATCCTGTGGAATCCTAGGGTTTGCAGTTTAGGGCACGGCATTTAGAATTCTCAGCCAGAGAGGTCTTTGGCCTCAGTTAACTACAAACCCCAGAATTCCACAGGAGGTTGAAAGTAGAACAGCAGCACTGTAACACTATGTGGTGGAAATGGCCCAAGATTATCCCATTCAGCCATCTTGTTCTAAATAAGCATGTACTTCTCAGTATTGTGAACTGAATCACCAACTTAGATTGTGGAACAGCCTTGTAGTCTGGACTTTTGAACACTTTTGAACATAAGATATTCATTTATCTGAGCTCACATTTAAATGTTCAAGAGGTACACATAAGCACACAAAGATCTGACACATACTGAAGAGGGGGGCACTACAAAAAAGATGGAAACAGAAACACACAAACAGTGGAGGATGGCTTTAACTATTCCTCAGTATGGTCACTCGTCACCAAGCATCGTGATTGTGTATTTGTGCTCTTATTGCACAGTCCATCTAGTCATCAATTGATGAGTCTTACCATACAAAGCTTTTGCGCTTGTCTTCGAACTCTGGTCCCTGTCGCCTTGAGAAAATGTTGGTGACCCATATCCACTGCAAGAGAAGGTTATTGTTTATGAGCATAATTTATTTGGAAAAGCCACTTGACACATAAGGTTGAAATGTCTTTCTGGTATTGTGAACACAGGATTCAGGAACTTTTTAAAAAATTGGCTTCCAAGCCCACATAGTTGCAGATATGCTTGGAAGCATGTGAGAATACTGAATGAAAATTCAAACAATGAAATGCTTGTTGAATCAAATTTCCAAAAGGCAGTGACTGCATGCCCTATACAGCTTTTCTGTTGCCTCATCAATATCCAATTAGCAAAAGAATGCTAAATGAAAAATAAGTTGGTAGAAGTAGATACATCAAAGCAGAATCTCCTCCAAGCATTGATCAGGCTCAGATTTACAAAACATTTATGAAATGGCTGTACAGTGCATTTTCAGATCCACTACACTGTTTTGCAGGCCACCCTGAGGTCAAGCATAATGGAGAAAGCAATTAAAGAAATACACTTGATCCACAGTGCTTCCTAACATGATGGCTGTTCTAGCTAGAAGTCACTATCATCTGTATTCATTTATGAAATGTTTTCTAGCTTACAAAAGCCATTGAGGCAAAAGCATGCCAACTAGCTTTAGAAATATTTTAGGTATGCTAGCTAGGCATTTCATCTATGCTTTAGTCTTACAATGCAGCTTTAGAAATGCTACATCTGTGAAACCCACCATGTCATATGGAAGAGCCAATACTTAGCCACAGGTGGAAAAGGGTATTTGTTGTCCCCCAATTCTTGGCATGGAGTTATGGTCTGGACTACAACCACTAGAAATCCCAGTTAGGATGGCCAATGGCAATAGTGTCTTGGGAATTCTCAGAATTGTAATCCAAAAAGTAGTTTGTCCAACCTCTGGGCTGGACACATCACATGGTATTAGACTTAAGAAGCATCTGATCCTGTAAGCGCTGAACTGACTTTTGTCATCTTTAGAGCCCCCTTTCTGAAACTTCCAGATCTGACCTTCCAGATCAGAGGTAGTGTAAATGGGCACCAGAGATGAGCAAAACGTAGAATAATTCATTAAAATTAATCAGCTATGCTCCGATTTGCTAAAGTTTTCAGCAATGATTTTAAAATTTGTTATTTCAGTCATTAAGTGACAACACTGTTAAGTTATTGGGAAAATAATGGCTCTTACTTTAGGAGAAAGGTGGAGTATAATTCCAATAAATAAAAAAATAATCAGTCAATCAAATGGGAAGGAGGTTGTTGGCCATTTTTAGTAATTATTAGTTATTTCAATGTAATAATTTAATGATTAGTGCAACTGATTAATTTTATAAATTCTTCTTAGCATTTTAAAAATAGTAAATTTTCCTTAATGCCTTAACATGAATGCATTAGAGCTATCAGGTCTCCAAGCCTTTCTCTACAGAGATGCTCTTTCACTGTGCAACTACTTTCTGAATGCAAATCCCATATCAGCACTGAGCTGGAATCTCTCTGAATAAAATGCAGATGATAAGAGAATATTCACATCCTCAACATGTCTACAACGATGGGTAAGAGAAACTGTGTGGGTACAGGGGAAGATAACAGTGACAGCTGTATAAGAAGTGACGGGAAATGGCTAAAATCTAAAGAATTACTTCAGAAAATTTTTTTGTGACTTTGTTCCTTTGAGTATCAGCCACTGAAGCCACATCAGAAACAACTGCCTTTAAACTTTCAAAATAATTTACACTGTAGCGTGGGAAGGAATTGTCTGAAGAACTTAGACACAACCCCATCTATCATATAAAAGTTAAAGTTTGTCTGTTCGTAAGTTTGTCTGTTTGTCCATGTCAGGCAGGCGAAGACCTCATATGATTGGCTGTGTGAGGCGAGAAGACCTCATATGATTGGCTGGCTGTGAAGACTCTATGGAATCCTGGGGCTTGCAATTCAGGGAGGGGCCTTTAGAATTCTCAGCCAGAGAGCTCAGGCTGGTTGCTATAGAGATGAGGCCTAGCAGCAAGGAGGAGGGCAGTGTATTCCCTCAGGAACCTAACCTCCATATGTTAATAACTCCGAATACAGATTGGATTGGGGAACATAGGGAAAAGTTACACATACTAGACACACAGGATCTCAAATCTGTGTATTTCAACCGCATCTAACTCCTAAGGTAAGGTAAGGTAATTCCTATGGTATTTCTAACAAGTATTACCTATGAGAAAATAAAATCACGGGCAACGCCAGGCATATATGCTAGTTTTTAATAAAAACAGCAGTTACATGTAATAGCAGGTATCTCCTTCTTTGAGGCAGATGTAGAAGCAGGACTTCTAATGTAATTTTTTGCACTGGTGTTTCAGTGGGGCCCTGCCATGTTAATATTTCTCAGCCAAGGGGGCACAAAATACTGGGATTACAGCAGCATGTTTTGTATCGTTTTATGGATGTTGCGAAACTCACCTCTGGATGTTCACTGATAAATGCCAGCAACAACCTTCCAGATTTGGGAAAACATCAATGGCTTCCCCCAGTTTAATACAGCTCATGGTCTAAAGATATTCATCAGTAGTTGCACAATTTGTACGCGTATATGAAGTTCAAGGCAACTTAGAAGCTTTTTTAAAAAAACTTGTCATTTGTTTAGCACTTTAAACACATTTAAGATAGCACACATTTATTGCTGCAATAAATGTATGATCATACCACACTGTGGGTGATTCAGGGAAAATTAGTACAGTATTTGTTTTCTGTGTATTTATTAGCACACACAATACATTCCAACAAATTAAGGAAAGAATTCACATTTTTAAGTGTGTGCACATGCATGTACATGCATGCACAATCACACAGTGATGCTATCAGAAACAAAAATAGCTTCAAATCACCCAGTCTTAAAATAACCTTAGAAACAGCCTCACAGTAGTCAGTCTTAAAAAAAAAAAGATATTACTTGCTTATTTAAAAACCCCAAATAAATTATGCATCTCTTTGGCTTGAACAAAAAAACATCAGAACTATTTATAAGTCTATTTAGATTACTGGAAATCATAAGCTCTCCTCTACTAAATGAGAGGGGCGGGGTGGAAATCCCATTACTATTTTTCCAATGGTAAAAGGTTGCCTCCGGCAGTTGATGGTATATAACCTATCAGCTGCTACTCATTCAATTGTACATAAACCAACAGGACAGCAGTTTCCCAAGGGGAAAGGATTTTTCCTGACCCTAATTGAGATCAGATAAATGCATCGCTCAAATTTCTTTGAAGCGTGACCTTCACTGGGGTTAAGCTGGGGCTGAGGACAGCTTTACCAGAATCCAGACCTGGAGTGTGCAGCCAGAGAACTGCATGGGCTCTACACCAGCTCAGGTAATGGCAGCAGAACAAAAACGACTGCAGGTAAAGATAGGTGCTCGAGCGAGTAGGTGCTTTCCCTTGCAATCTGTGTTTGACCCCAGGAAATAGTACAACCATGAACAGAAGCCCTTTCGCAGTACAGAACTACAGGATTATGATTCCTCTCCAAACTGCCATGGCCACATACTATGGACTCTTGGAATTTGTAGTTTGTTGAGACAGCTAAACTGCAAATCCTAGGATTCTATAGGATGGAAACACGGCAGTTAACAAGGAATCATAGTGTTATAGGTGCACAGCGTAGAAGAGTGCCAGGATTCTGGCCTATGTGTCCTCCAACCTGTGAGATCACCTGCTGCCACACCTCAGTGCAAGAAATTGTAGCCTGGAGCCAGATAGTCTGGATTTTACTAGTTATTATTTGTTCACCAAGTAAAGAAAAGGCTCCAAGTACTTAGCAATGCTGTGTTGTGATACTGCTGGCCAATCATGCCTACCAAGGCCTCAAGAAGGCTTAGACCTAAGCAGAAACACAGTTTACTGTAGGTCACTAAGCTGCGTCTAAGCTCAAAACTCAAGTATCTGGATCCTTGTTCAAGCTGTGGGTTGCCCACAACCATCAAGAACTCCCACAGTCAGCTCTAATGGCTCAAGTTGGAGCTGAAAAGTATTATAAATGTTCCATTTTCTCATCAGAACAACCTGCTGTTAACTAACATTGCTTCTGGGTCAAGAGGGGTTCCAATGGTGTAAACCTTGGGAAAGTCACACTCTCTTAGTCTCAGAGGAAGGCAACAGCAACCCCTCTCTGAACAAATATTGGCAAGGCTAGAAACAGCAACCCCTCTCTGAACAAATATTGGCAAGGCTAGAAACAACAAAAACAACAAGGGAACCAAATACCAATCCAAGCAATAAATGTAAGTCCTTCCAGCAGTACTCAGGATAGTTGTTGAAAATTTTAGGAGCACTGAACTAGCAGCCTTCCAGTGCAAAGAAAGCAGCTGTTGTCACAGAAATAAAATATCAAAGGAAACAGGCAGTGCATCCATAGAAGTTGTTGTGCACACCCAAAGACCTTTCAGGTTCTCAGATAGCATTTAAAGCAGAGGTTTCAGAACCAATTGAAGATAAATGCTGTTGTTTTGTTTCAAACCTTAGAGAAGTTACTTTCTTAAGCTCTGTTCTATTTATTTGTTTTTTGTTGATAACGTGCATTCAAGTCATTTTCTGACTTCTGGAGACCCTCTGGTAAACCTGCCACAGGGTTCTCTTGGTAAGAGGGTGGGGTTTGCCTTTGCATTCCTCTGATGCTGAGAGAGTGTGACTTGCCCAAGATCACCCAGCAGGTTTCTATGTCAGGGTGGGGATTCAAACCCTGGTCTCTGGTGTCACAGTCCAGCTCAAAACCACTTCACCACACTGGCCCTTCTATTTATTTAGCAACCACAATTTTGACAGACATACCAGTGTGCCAAGTCTGGAAGAAGGTGGCAAGTGAGGGGTGCACTTGGTTGGTAATGCTGTGAACATCTATCAATATAGGAGATGACTGGAACAGTGTCTTTGAGCTCCACCTAGACTTTCTAGGTAGAATGTTGCAAGAAGGATCTTAGAGGTTCCTTCCCCCTCTGTATCCTGATTTGATAATGGTAGAAAAGGAGAGAGAGTTCATCCATAAATATGAACTCAATGTCTGAGCTCAAGAAGTTTCAGGACATTGGCACAAGGTGTTACATCTGGGGGTGATTTCAGGCATTCCAGTACCAGGGATGATCTGAGGGATGGCTGGGGGAAAAGCTATGGGAACGCTTGGCCCTGCATGTTCTATCTATCACCTGAACTGGATTCTCTTTAGATTTTAACAGTGGAAATGTGAAACTGAGAAAGACTGAAATAGGTTCTACACTCAAGATGTCAATTGCCTCTGGATCAAAAATAGAAAAAGATGAGTATAAGGACAGTAAGAATAAGGACTTTTGTATTCCCCCCCCCGGAGATTTGGAAGGAAGGCATATAATACTTACTTTACTTGAGAAGAATAGTTTCCGTATATATTGGGATGGGGGTTTGAAATATGCCCATTCATTCTGACCACAACTCCTTCTGTGGGAAAAGGAGAGAAAAAGAAGAGAAAAATCAATTAAGACATCTAGTGCAATCATTTTGACCAGAGCTTTCCAAACTTTTCATGTTGGTGATACACTTTTTAGACACGCATCATTTTGCGACACAGTAATTCAGTTTTACTAGCAAACCGGAGGTTAAACTAACCTCTTATAAGAGATACAGACACATACATAAATAGTAGTAACAAAATGTATGGGGACACAACATATCTCATGAAAACCTTTCATATATTTTTAAAAATATATGATTTATAAATAACAACATATATTTCCAAGATTGTACGTGACACACCTACACACTTCAGGTGACACACTAATGTGTTGCAGTGCACCATTTAGAAAGCCCTGATTTAGAATTTGACTTCTAAAAGACTGTGGAATACCCTGGTTGTGAGCGACTATGGAAGAAAACATGAGAACTTTATAAAACACCTTTTGTAAAGGGAGAATTTTACTGTACACACAAAAGTAATGTGCGTTATTTTACAAAAAACAGCAATGGAAAAGAAAGGAAAACCAAAATACCAGCTGTAAAAATCCTATTACATTTTCTCTGTTAGAATAATCTGAGTTGGTTTCAAGTTAGAAAAAAGTGTCCTGCACACCACACCTAAACACTGTTTTGTATGCAGCTCTTCACTTCCATAAGAAGTAGCCAGGGTGGGCACAAGGTATTTTGCTGCCCGAAGCAAAGGACAAGGTTGTGCTCCGTCCGACAGGTCTTCCAAGACTAGCATTTCCATTGCCTCCCATCAATTGTCTTGTTGCTTTGCTAATAGTAATTGATGGACTGTTAATTGCTGTGTGTTTTAAGGGGTTGGTTTAGGTGGGTTGGTGGGTGGGGAGGATTGGGTATGTTTTTAATGTCTTTTAATGTATAATGTATTTTATGTTGTCCGCCGCCTCGATCCATGTGGAGAGGCGGGATAGAAATAAATTTTATTATTATTAATATTCTTTCCCTTCCCTCTACAAAGATCAGGCAGACTGCTGGATAAATGTTGTTTCTGTTCTGTCAATGGGGAAACATGCTCTTCTGCTGTGTAAGAGGGGGTTCTGGACAAAAACATGTCATACTCATACTTCTATCAGTCAACACTTGCCCAGCACAATTACTGCTTCCAGTGGTTTCCTGCCACAGATAAGCGAGTGAATGAATTGTGGAGGCAGGAAGCGACAGGAGGAAGCAACCAAAGGGTCCATTTCCTCATGTGAAGAGCACACCTAAAGGTTATGGCACTTTTTGGTTGGGTCAGTTTTACAAATATTCATGGCAAACAGATGGAAAAAGAGAAACAGTCAAACAATGCAGGTATTTCAAACAACATGAGCTCCACAAAACAAACAGCATGCCGTTAGGGGGCAACTGGGCCACATCTTCTCCTTGTTAAGCTACTGGACCACCATCTACTTACCACTATCAACACTGCCATTCTAATCTTTCTTTTACCCTCCCACCAAACCATGTTGAACACAGGAAATTATTTTGCTCCAGCTCAGACTATTTCCCTCTCTTGTCTAGTACTGGCTACTCTTTCTGCGAATAGTTTTGTCTGTTCTTTCAGATCAGGGGTAGGAATAGTGTGGTGTTCCAGATGCAACTCCTAGCAGTTCTAGACAGCACAGCCAACAGCGAGAAATACTAGGAGTATTCAGCAACATCAGTAGGGCGACACTCTTCCCATCTCCATTTGCAAATACAGTTGATTCTCCATATTCACTAGGTTTAAGGGAGAGTGGGCACTCAGAGTACAAACCAGATCAAGGAAAGGAAAGGGAAAGGGGATGGGTTGACATGGTGGCCCTATACTTCTTGTCTCTCACTGAGTTCCTTTCTTGGGTGTGTGTGTGGGTATTGGGAGAGGGTTTGTGGTGCTGAGAAGTTGGACTATGAGCCATCCATAACTGGCCAGATAGTGGCTGGTGGAGGAGGAGGAGGAGGACCAGAGGTGGGTTTTTAAAGGGTTTCCTGGACTGGTTGGAGCCCCTGAGAGGGAATGTTCCCCCAGAAAAGAAATGCTTGAGGTGGAGGTGGGCAGGAAATGATGAAAATCCCAAATAATCAAATCCGTGAAAGTTAAACCCACAAATATGGAGGGCTGACTGTATTAAATGCCAGAAAACCTCGGACTTTCTGCACTCAAAGCATATACTCTACTGTTGAGTCATTTTTTTCTTCTGAAAAGGGGTGTGTGTCAGCTATCATGTGAGCTAATAAAAGAAATAACTCCTAGCTGGGCAAAGCCGTTAAGCATAAATCTCCATCTACCTCTAGAAGTCATGTGGGCTTTCATTGCCTAGTAGCAAACTCGAGACAGACAAAAGGAACAACACATCACATGCCATTAGACTTAAAGTCTATCTGCTCCCAGGAAAAGCTATGTGACTATAACGGTCATCTTCAGAGACCTCCACGCGGCCTCACAGTCAGAGGTCATGCAAGTGGCTACCAAGACCAGTTTTCTTTCATTTCCTTGGTAACCATGGTTCTGTGATTTTTCATTTGCCACAACAGACAGCCACAAATGTATGGATATCTCCGCTTGTTCATACATCCACTTCTATCTGTTTCCTTCGTGTCACACTACAACAGGAGTGGGGAAAATGATTCCCCTTCAGACACCTTATTTTCCCCCCAAATGAGCTTTAAGTCACTTTTGGTTTTGAAAATGGCCCCCTTGAGCATAAAACAGGCTGGGAGAGGGGCCGAAATCGTCCCAAATTGAAAATTATACCTCTTGGAGGCTTCTGGAGGAATGCTTGTCATTTTTAAAGACAAAAATGGGGAAGAATGATAGGACAGCCCTCTGGATTTCCCAGAGGATAGGAGCAGCTCCAACCTCCGGAAGCTACCCATGCTTGCCTCAGTACCTAAGCACCATTTCAGCTGCAGATTCTGGGTTTTTAGGTATTGAAAATCCACAGGCACCCCCTCTAAAGCCAAACATTTGAAATCAACAATTTAGTGGCACTGCTTAAGGTATGCTCTATTAAAAGGAGCTTTAGTAATACACATGATTCTATTTTTCATAAATGACCATGCATTAAATGTTCAAGCTCCTTGTTTAGCCAACAGAGCCCTGTTTTGCATCCTGAGGACAAATCTCTTTCCTGCCTTATTTCTGAACTCGTGTGATAGGGCCCGCCAAAGACATTCTGCCATCTGAAGCAAAGGACAGGACAGCACCTCTTCCCACTCCACTGTTACCCTGTGACTTGGGGGTCCTGGGAGGGGTGCCCAAATAACCAAAACAAACACAAACAAGATGGGGAAATTAGCTGGAGCACTCTCTTGGCTAACGAGAGGCAGGGCAACTTAGCGGGGATTTTTTACCCAGTGTATACAGCGTCAGGTCAGTGAGCAGTCAGGCAGTTAAAATAGCAACAAGAATATTTATTAGCAAGCAGGCAAGTTAATAAGAAATCACAGCCTCACTACTAAATAAGAAATAGGAAATAAGAGTTTTTGGGGGAATGGGTGATACGCCACCTTTCTCGTAGTCCTGAAAAAGCCAATTGGAGAGAAGGAAACCTGGCGCAGCGGCCAAGGGGAATTCGCAGAAGAAGTGGCAGCAAGGCAGGATGGAAGTCCAGCGAAGTCCGAGGAACTCTCGGAACTGGGCGTTTTTATTAGGGGAAGGCATGACCGTAGGCTAGCCTGGTCTTGGGAGAAAACAATGAGTCTTGGGCTGGAGACAATGTCTCCGAAAGGTCAGAATTTACATGATTGAGTTATGGTCCAAATTGACAATAGTATGGCCAGTATGTAGATGCAGCTAGCTTGGCAGTTAAGCACTTAACTCTCCAGGGTGCCCTCTCGGGGCAGAGGTCTCTTTGTTTTAATACGCATCCGTGATGAAGGTGTTTGTTTCGGGAGGTCCCCTAAAGCAGATCTGGCAGTTTCTGGCTTGCCTTGGTGTAAACAAATATGACTCAACGGATAATACCCATGCCTAGCTTCGCGCTTGTTCGGTGGCCTCACAAACACTTGGCTGGCGGCAGAGTAGGGCCGAATTATGATATCAAAATGATATCTACGGTTACCAAAGGCCAGGCCAGTACACGGTGATAACACCACATACAGAAATTTTTAGGACTACCACTGGAATCTTATTTCTGTCAAGGGTGTCTGCTGGTTCCATGGCAATGCGGTAATAATTCTACTCCAGGACTTTAGTCTGAACTTTGAAGGAGCCATCCAGGCTGTTGAACTTCCTTTGGTGAAACGGTTCAACACCATGTATAGCTCCTTTATCATTCAAACTGTCCCCTCTGCCATGGAAGTCACCATCCAGCACTTTCTCCAACACCGAGGAACCGAAATCCATCCTCTGTTGCACCTGAGGGCAGCAGGCTAGCTTCGGATGGAGGGCACAGATAACATCAAACGGAGCATACATTTCCATCCTCCGAGACAGGGGTCCCTTTAGGCATTGTCACAACTGCCTGCTCCACAAATCCCAGAATCTGACATGCAAGGCTTAGGTCCTAAGGTGACTGCCACACTCTATTTGCCTTAGTATTGACAGCAAACTGCAAGCACTTCATGCTGCTTCTTACTTTTCAGGGGAAAAATAAAACCACACAAGGAACACATCCAAGCTTATTCCAAGAGCTGGAAGCAAGGGCAGCCAGCAGCTATCAAGGCCTCAGTTCATGTATAAAATTAGCAGGATCTTCAGCAATTCATACTATGCCATACTCAGTCTGCAATCACATTTTTATGACCAATCAACATATTTCAGCGTAAAGTGTTTCTTCCAGTGCATTTAATTAACACCTTTCTCGTAGGTCTTTTGTTTCTCTAACTTACTGGGTGGAATGTCATGTTTTTAATTAGCTGTTAGGATTTCGCAGGGGCAACTCAAGTCAAAAAGCTTTCTTCCTGTGCCTAAAATCACACCAGTTTTGCACTAATCTACATCTCTCTCTCTCCCTCTCTAGGTTCTTCACGCTTTATACCCTAGAATAACAACAACAACAACAACCAGTATTTTTAAAAGCACAAAGGACATTACCAGATTGTAGTTTCTTTCTGAGTATAATTCAAAGTGCTGATTTAACTCCTACATGAGGGGTGGAGAAAACACACAGCCATTTAAAAGCACTTATGCAGGTCCTGGTCTTTCCAAATCACAGGGCCAACATTCAGAAGCAAACTGGAAATTCCTCTTTAAATCAATTGAGAAATGTTTATTTCTGAAGCATTTGCTGTCTGATGGTGAAATCTGGTGGCAAACCACACACACACCCTGCTTGTTTCAAAGCAGTTCTGGTTCGGTACTGAATTTTGGCAGTCTCATGCAGTGATGGCAGTGAAGCTGTGGCCCATGGTAGATAAGGGGGGAACTCCCAGTGTTGCCCACCTCTGCCTTCAGTGGTCTAGGACAGGAGAGGGGAAAGTGCAATAATGCTGCAGGTGGCAGTAACCTGGAAGGATATAACTGTGTCTTTACAGGCAACAGCACTTCTCAAGGGCCCTCTTATGAACATGTTAACATATACAGAAGTATACTCCTGTTTATACCAAGTCTCACCACTGTTTGTCATAACTCAAAGGTGGGCAGAGTAGAATCTGCAAGCTGCATATGACCTTGAACTGCACCCTCCAGGCTTCTCCAGCTCCCCAAAGCTAAAAAAAATAAATAAATTACCAAGGCCTTTAGAATTTTCATACTCTTCAACTGTTCCAATTTGGCACAGACCATCCCAATTAATCTTCTGTTGTCCCATTTTTTCAGCTGCTTTTAAAATGTCCCAGTTTCTTTCTCCTCCTCCCAGTTCCCTTTTATCTTCAGCTTACTTTGATTGCTGCAAACTAAGCTCAATACGCTTTAGGCAAAAGCAAATTGCTGCACCCCGTCCTAGGTTGTGTGTTCTTTCCTATTAACAACCTTTTTCATCTTGACCACATTCTGATGTTGTTTGGCTATACGAGTCCCAGTTTGTAATCTGTAAAATGTTGGAGGGCCTGAAGTTGCTTATCCCTAACTGGAAAAGGTTTGAATTTTAGCAGATAGTTCTCTAAGTGCTTACCACCTTGTAGCTTTTTATGCAGACTTCTCATAGATTTCTTTTGGGACTTTCTATGTGCCCCTGCCACTGTACCACAATCCTTGCTAGTAAACTTCTAGATTCCACCTACAGAGGATTTTTGCATGATAGCAAACAACACATTGCCAAAACCACATGCTTTTCTTGCTCTTCTTCAAAGACACTGGTTGAATTTTAAGAGCTCAAGAGTTTTTTGTCTTGCATTTTGGTCTGAGTATTGCCCAAAGACATAATTTTAAAATTGTGCACTTTGAAAGCTTTTATTACCATTATTGAAGACAGTGTCCAGGCCAGGCAAAACATATTCAGCAATTTTATGCGTGACTGCATCTGAAGTGTTGCTGAGCAAATTTGAGATTCATTTTAGAGAGTGGACTAAGAGAAGCCACAGCTATCACTTTTGATGAAGAGATTTCATTGAAATAACATGTGGCCTGGTGCTAAAAGTGGTTGATGCTGCTATGTAGCTAAGACATTGATGTGGGTATCTTTACAAACTTTGGTTAAAGCTCAGATTGTTCTTTTGGCAAGAGGGGAGCTTGGTCTATCTGTGATTTTTACCCATATTATATTAAGACCTGCATTGTTATACCATTTCAGGACATGCCTACTGCCAGTGAGGAAGCGAAGACACTCCAGCTGCTAGTCTGAACTTTAGAAAAACTATCCAAAGTGCTGAATCCTATCCTCAAAATAGCTTGAGCATCTTGGATCGTTCCTTTCTAAAATTCACACTCAGATTGAACACGGATTCTCCATGTGACTAACATGGAAGCCACCAGCTGCCATTGTCTACTGGGCAGAAAGATCTCAGACAACCGTGCTATATGTCAGCCAGCAGAGTATAGCCTTGACTAAGAGGTGGTACCTTGGTCATTCTGGCATTGGGGAGGAAAGCCAAGAGTGATGGAAGCTTAATTTAAGCTTTCTGAAGAGTTCTTTAACAAGAAAAAGAAAAAGAAAGAAATGGAAGATTGTAAGCTTTTCTTTTTCTTATGTAACTTTAAATTACAGGAGACAGAAATGGTACTGTATGAATAATGTAGAGTTTAGTATAAGGAGGATTTCTAAAGCTTCCCCATGAATTGGGAGTTGAAGTTCTGCGTGAACATATCTTTCTCCATTCTCCACCAACAGATCCTGCTACAATGCAAATATTGAACCAGATCTTAAAACAAATAACCCAAAAGTTATCTTAGAATCCTTTTAGGAATTTGTATAGTGCCAAGCAGAACACTGGGCGAGCTATCCCATTCAAGCAAGTAAAGAAGGCAGTATTTATTAAACAGTGAACAAGACCATTAATAACATAATTCACAGCACTAATTGAAATCCTACTTTGGCTTCAGTGTATTGACTGAAACTTTGGTCTGTACTCACACAACCCAATCCAAGCTTTGTGGGAATCTTTGTAGAATTTCCTGAGTCAGCCCCCAAAGTCACTGCAATCTCCAATTTCTTTATACAATCAATGCATCACCTAGGTGCAAACGGTCATCTATATTGGGCAAACATGAAGATGATGCACAGGAACAATCTGAAAGGTCAATGTAACATGAATTCCCTATTAGATGCACAAACCCATGTTTGCTACAAAGCTTCAGAAAGTTACTTTTTGGGCTACAGCTCTCAACGAGCAGTTGGATTTAAGCCCAAAGTTATGAGTTCTTCTTGCATATTATGGGTTCTTGCAAAGGTGCTCCTGGGTGGCCTCCCATCTCCCATGGGATGCAGAGTGAAAGTTGGTTCCCAGTGTGGTCAAAACTCTGTGATACAGACATTCCTGATGGCATTCTGATTTGAAATAAGAAAGGCACTTTTATATATAAAAGGATCTTTAGTTTCAAGTTTCTGGCCTATCCAAAACAGCAAAGTTATGCTTTTATGTATCTAGACAGGTCCTTGAATGCTCCTTGCAAAAGTAATATGACCCTTTTTAAAATTCAGGAAGTATCAAGCAGCTCCTGGTCAATGGCAATGCCTTCCTGCCCACAACTCCACTTTTCAGTACTTCACGTTCTTCGAAGGTGAAGCTATCCTTGACGTTTTGTTTGTTGTTTAACTCCACTGGTTTTGAGAAGCAGCTCCACTCAGTTTAAAAAGGCCAGGTAAAGGCTACAGAATCAAGAGCAAGCTGGTTTTTTTCAGCTCCTTTCCAAACCAAGCGAGGCCAGGTTTACATCATGGGAAAGAAAACAAAGGTTTTATTTAACAATTGAAACTCTATCTGCTCCCCTTTTTCTCTGTTTAGACAGGCTTTTGGTGATTAACTGGTTTTTGCAGAAGAGTCTTTTAATGGGGCAGTGTTGTATTTTTTTATTCTTAAAATTATAATTTTAAATGCTTTTAAAATGTTTTTACCTTAGGGTTTTTAAAAATTTGGATTGTTTATTTGACTGTTTTAAAAACTTTTTAATTATAGTATTGTGTTGTAGCTGTACTTTTGTTTTTAATTTATGCTGTGAGCCAGCTTAGGACAAAGGCAAGATATAAATGAAATTTAAAAAAAAAAACGACGATTGCATAATAATTTACAGTTCAGTCCTATACATTTCCACTCAATAGTAAGACCCACTGAATCACAAGGACACCATGCCAGATGCAGGTATACAGGACTGAAGTTTGGTCTTCATAAAATTCCTGTACAGTAACAGAATAATTACATTTATTTAGTCATACAGGTAAACCTCAGTTAACAAAGCCTCTACTAAGACTCCTAGATCCTTTTCACATTGAACCCAGTACATGTGAAAAGGATGTGGGAGTCTTAGCAGACCACAAGCTGAACATGAGCCAGAAGTGTGATGCAGCAGCTAAAAAGGTCAATGTGATTCAAGGCTGTATCAATGGGCATATAGCATCTAGGTCAAGGGAAGTAATAGTACCACTCTATTCTGCTTTGGTCAGAGCTCACCTGGAATACTGTGTCCCATTCTGGGCACTACAGTTCAGAAAGGAATTAACAAGCTGGAACATGTCCAGAGGAGGGCAAGCAAAATGATAAAAAGCCTGGAAAATCATGTCCTCTGAAGAACAACTTAGGGAGTTGGGTATGTTTAGACTGGAGAAGAGAAGGTTAAGAGCCTTCTCTTAAAATATTTAAACATGATAGCCATGTTTAAAAATTTGATCAGATGTCACATGGAGGATGGAGCAAGCCTGTTTTCTGCTGTTCCAGAGACTAGGACATGGAGCAATAGCTTCAAAGTTCAGGAAAAGAGATTGCAACTAAACATTAGGAAGACCTGGATGTGAATATATACCTGGTGTAGTTCAGGTCCAGGATATCTAATTTTCCTTTACGAACCTGCCTGTGCTTTGAGATCTCTTGGGGAGGCTCTTGCCTCTGTTCTACTTGATAAGAACACAGGAGAGGGTCTTTTCAGTGGTTGCCCTAGGCTCTTGAACTCCCTTCCAAGAGAGATTGGACTGGCACTCTCCCTTCTGCCCTTCTGCAGACTAGGCAAGACCTTTCTGTTTTGACAGGCCTTTGAGAACTTTGAGAACAAGGTCCATCCTGCCTAAACAATGTGATGGATTTTCCATTTCCAAAACACTGGGCTGTGTTTTTAATGTTTGTTTTTTAAACCGGATTAATTTTTTGATAGTTTAATCGCTTTTTAACTTTTTTATTTTGTCAGTTTTTAACTGTACGTTTTTTTTTTAATCTGTTGTAAACTGCCTTGAGTCCTGAACTAGGGAAAATACATTTAGAAATATGTTGTTGCTGTTGTTAGTAATAGCGACAAAAATCAAAATTCAATAGAGGCAGCCATCTGGCAAATGGAAGGAAGTGCTGAATTGTTGTTTTGTGCTTTCAAGTCATTTTCCTATTTATGGCAACCCGATCACATTGTTTTCTTGGCAAGATTAGATCAGAGGGGGTTTGCCTTTGCTTTCGTCTTGAGGTCGAGAGAGTGTGACTTTCCCAAAGTCACCTGATGGGTTTTCATGGCCAAGTAGGCACTTGAATCCTGGTCTCCAGAGTTATGGTCCATGAACCACTACACCACGCTGGCTCCAAGTGTTAAATTACTTACAACTTGATCAACACAAGCAGCTAACAACTGTTCAGAAGTTTATCCTCAGCATTTTCTTTTTCATCCCTAATTAGCATTCCTTGATCCAACCTGGTATTGTAGAAAGCCCTCTTGTCAATGTCCCATGGGAATTTGCTCACTTGATGCATGGGGAGGCACTTGTGAATGGGAGAAAGGACTGCTTTGATTGGGACACTTGCTGCTGTACATTGACTTACAAAGGACAGAAGGACAGGGGGAAATGGCTTTCCCATAATACAAGAACCTGGGATCATCCAGTGAAGCTCAATGGTGAGAAATTCAGGACAAATAATGGAAGTACTTCTTCCCCGGGCACACAGCCAAATGGTGAAATTTGCTATGCACAAGATGTAAGTAACAGCCACCAAATTGGACAGCTATAAAAAAAAGCCATGCAGGATAAAGATTTCCACAGAGATTAGTCTTGATGGCTACACAATTTCTCCAATATCAGAGGCACTGGAATAAGCGATATAAAATTTCTGAAAATTTTCAATCCACAGCAGTGAAAAAAATTTCCAGCTTTTTTTCCCCAGGGGATGGGGGAAGAACCTTTTGGAAAAACTGAAAACTGCAATGCCATCATCCTTTAGAAATGAGAAGTCACACTGCTACTTTAAAGAATGTAAAATGTGGTACATATGAATTGGTTCGACATAAAACTATCATGTTTGGTACAACAAAGTAGAGTTTATTCAGAAAATTTCTACAAATGATTTATTTACAAATTTACAAATGAGAGAAGAAGCAAGCACCTGCTGGGCTTAATCTCTTCCTGGACTGCCATTCCCTTTTCTTTGTGCATTGTGTTTTTTTAGATTGTAACCCTGAGGGCAGAGAACTGTCAAATTGACAATTTGTAAGCTGAGAGGTTGCTGAACTATCCCAAAGGCCAAACTAATGATGGTTTTAAAGGATAAGCCAATTTAAGATTTTTTTTTTTTAATCTTCATAGGCTTTTGGGGCAATAACAAATCAAACACTGCCAATAATTTGTGGATACAGTTATTAGTAACTTGTTTAGATGGATCTGTAATATTTCTCTGGTTTTTCTTTTCTTTTATTCTCATTGCAGTTTGAGTCCCTTTGTATTTTAGCATGTTAGTGTTTGGTCAGTTAGATAGCGTTCCAGTGGCTTAATGTTTAGTGGCTTTTTTAAAAAGTTTTACTGTTTTAATTTTAGTTTAGGTTTACGTTAAAAAAGTTAGTTGGAGTTTATGTTAAGCTGTTTAAAAACGTACAAATAAATATATATAAAATCAATGTATAAACTGCTCTGGGAGCCTTTTTGGCCCAAAAGTAGAGTATAAACGCTCTAAATAAGTGAACACATACTGCAATTTACTTTTTAAATTGCATTTTTTCTTACAAATTGAGTCTAGCTCCTGACAGCTTGAGCACTGGGATCAAATACAGAGCATCACTTTGAGTAGCAATCCTGCAGACAGTCTTACAGGAAAGGCTAACTACTATACAGCTTTTAGAAACAACGGGGGGAGAATAAATGTATGAATTTGTTGTTGTGTGTCTTCACATCATTATTGACTTATGGCAACCCAAAGGCATGAAGTCTTCATGGGAAGATTTCTTCAGAGGGGGGTTTCCCTTTGCCTCCCAGGGAGGGTGAGAGAGCGTGATCTGCCTGAGATCACCCAGTGGGTTTCATTGACCGAGCAGGGATGCAAACCCTGATCTCCAGAGTTGTAGTCAAACACTCAAAACACTACATCACACTGTCTTAAATAATTATTCATCATTCTGAAAGGAAAAAAATCAATAATCAACTTCCCCTCATTTTTCTGGAAAAAATATGGCTATGGGAGAAGAAAAGTTTTCCACGGTTCCCCCCGACTTGGGCCTTCACATCTCCATATTGAATATTTGCTGCTTGAAGTAATGCTCTTCTGTTCTAGCACCAGTCCCTGAACTGTTGTCTGATAGCTCCTGAAGAGTTTTCAGCAGTTGAAGAAACAGTTAAAGTAAACGGACACAAATATGGAACTGGTTTCCTGCAGGCTGGGGAGAAAAAAACGCCAGTCCCCTACAGCAGATAGTTTAAGAAACACTGGCTTAGGGAACAAGAAAAGTAAGGGGATTTTGCCCTCTTGTCTTGGTGCTGGGCTTCCCATAGGCACCTACCTGGCCACTGTGAGAACCAAATATTGGACTGCATATACTGATCTAGCACGGCTCTTCTTATAGAATCACAGAGCTGGAAGAGACCACAAGGGCCATTGAGTCCAACCCCCTGCTATGCAGGAATAAACCATCAAAACATTCCCAACAGATGGTCATCCAGCCTCTCTTTAAAAAAGAAGTTCTACCTTACTCCAAGACGGCATATTCCACTGTTGAACTGCTCTTATGCTACTTTCTTAAATTATGTCCAGAGTCAAATACAAGACAGCCATCATAAAGTATCTAACTATATGAACCAGGAATGGGGAAGATCTCAAGTGCCTTTCCCGTCATCTCTCATCTTTAGCTATGTTGACTAGGGCTGATAGGAGTTACAGTCTAAGAACATCTGGAAGTCCACACATTCCCCCATCTTAAATGTAATTCCTCTATAACAGTTTATCAAAACTTTTCCCATGCCTTAACAATTTCAAAAACCAGTAAGGGACATTCATTGTTCTCTTACACTCAGACTCAATGTGATCCAGTAATGACCATCCTGCCCATTCCAGAAACTACGTGTCCATAACAACCATGTTAACTTTCAAAAGCTTAGCACTACTGTGTTTCACATAACAGGTTACCCACGGTTTTCAACAAATGGTTTTATAAATTCTATTGTTTTTGCCACTTTATATTATTACTATTTTACTGCACCTGCTTTTATTGTTGAGCCACTCTGAGATTCTCTTTTTTAAACAAAAAGCACAATATAAATAGGTTGTTGTGGGTTTTCCGGGCTTTGAGGCCACGTTCTATTAGTATTTTCTCCTGACGTTTCGCCTGCATCTGTGGCTGGCATCTTCAGATCCACAACAATCTATGGATTCCGGCCGTGAAAGCCTTCGACTTTACATCGAACACCTCTACGGGAAGAAACTGTTTGAAAAGCACAATATAAATGTTTGAAAACACAGAAATAATTAAATACACTATTAAATAAATAACATTCCTACAGCAAAGGTTCCATGCAAAGTTCCTCACATTTTAATGGCTCTAAGAAATAACAGCTGAGTCCGTGATACGCAATTTTGTTTGCTACAGCCACAGTTAAAAAAAAAACACCAGGTTGGCTTAATTCCAGCTTCTAGTAAATACTACACCTAGGAAGTGCTTTGCCACTGCAATTGCAAAAATTAAAATAAAATAAAGTGCCTGCAAAACAATGGATTTTTTTTAAAAAAAATCAATTCCATTTTCATTATGCCCTGAACAGCTATGTATGTGTAAATAAACCACAAAATACACAGCAGCTCTGGAAATAGCACTTTAACTAAGCTCAGATAAACTGGAGGTGAAAATAATGTCTCAGAAGTACAAGGTTGTGTTAGTATCATGATATTCTGTCTGTTTTTAACCCTCACAGACACAGGCGAGTTCAGACATGAATGCGGAGCCAGAAGTGTTGAGCTCACTCACTTGACCAAGAACCCCGCAAAAGCTTTAGCAGGGTTCTTGCTCATGTACAGAGCATCTTCATGAATTGGAACCTCTACTTTCCAAAAATGTCACTTTCTGCCTTGGGAAAGTGTTGATAGACTGTGGCAGAGCTAGGGTAAAGATCTAAGAAATTATGGTAAGTAATGTCCAAATAGGGTTTAAGATTCTCTGCCTTCTATCTTGGTTTGTTCTCAGCCCAGTTTGTCAGTCCAAACAAAACAGTAGACCACGGTTTGCCTCAAAGTAGCATAAGAAACCAAGAATGCAAACTGAATTGTTGTTTGTGAAAGGTGTTGCTGTATGCAAGGGGAAGGAAGAGAAGGATGGGAGGGGGTAGAAAATTCTGAGGGTATAAACAGCCCCTTCATGATAACATCAAGCCATCTGGTCGATGCCAAATTGGCATCACATTTGAACCATTCACGGCCTCTCCCCATCACAGAGTACATCACAGATGCCACTGAAATAATACAGCTATAGTCAGTTAAGTTTAAAAGCTATTTTTATCCTCACACTTTTCTGATGTAGCAGTGTCAGTCTGATTTATTACACCAACAAGTTCATGTGCTTCTTGTTAGCCTTTTCCCCTACAACTCTGCCATTGGGATTTATCTGTTTAAACCAAAGCTTTCCATTAGATCCAAACAAGGAAAATACAATTTAATCATGACCTGCTGATCAGGCTCTACTCTTTGTGTTTGTGCTCAGTCTAATAAGCAACGGGTTTATTGGATAACCATTGTCACACCTTTGGATTTCTATAACAAAGAAAAAAACCCCACAATGAATGTAAAACATCCTAGTGTTATTGAACTTTCCACTGTGTCCTATAATATTCTTTCCAGCTGTAGGCAGGTTCTTGCCAGCAGGTTATCAACTTTTAAGAATTTCACCAGACATGTCCCACCATGAAGAACATACCAGGGCCAGTATTCCTATCTTTTCCAGGTTTAACTGAATAGTCTACAACTAAATAATACCAGTTCACAATAGTAAAACTCCAGGACAGTTGATAAGCTGATATGAAGCAGTTTCAAAGACAGAGGAGCAAGGACATGCAGTCCGCCCTCCATCTTGCATAAAAAAACAAAAACAAACAATGCTCCATCCCATAATTGTCAACAGATGCAGCAGGTATGTGCCCAGCACCTCCATTGATGATAACTGGACGTGAAGCTTTGCCTGACCTCTCATTCCTGTGCACTGAGGTCATGTCAGCACAGGGTACACTGTACTTCTCCAAACAATCCAAATTAACTTAGGGAATTCATTAACACAAGACACAGCAGTGACCACTGGCATGTTTAAAAGGCTTAGACAAATCCCGTGGAGCGAGATTTATTCAGAGCTTGGAAACGTTACTTTCTTGACGTGTCCGTGAAGATCAGGGGATTCTGGGAGCTGTAGTCCAAAGCAGTAATATGTCCAGGCACTGGGTCTTCCAACATTTATTTAGTAGTCATAGTAGCCAAATAGAGTGCCTATATTCAGGTGTGGTATAGCAGATCCTGGGGTTAAACAGAAGGCCACAATCTTTCTCCTCCATGTTTGAGTGTTTAGAGTCATGGTGGCTTCCTGCCATGACAGCACGATGAACCTGACAGCCTTTGATCAGATCCAGCAGGGGAAATCTTAGGTTTGTGTAAGATTAGTAATTTTGATTTTAAAAAGCTGCGATCTTTCACAGTACACACTTGTGGAAACAGGAGACACATCTATCTGTATTTGCATTATGCCTTTGCAAATATGCAGACAAACACACTCAACTAGATCAACAGCTGGAGTGCCGCTGAAAAACCAAGACCAGAAGCAGCTTTGTGAGGGATGAGGGCAAGTATAACCTTCAGAAAGAGACAAACACCCAGGGACAGACTCATTTGCTCTAAAAGACCTCTTGGCTTTTGCATTCCCAGCCGCCTAATTTGTTCTTCATAGACACTGCAATGTATCGTGCCTGTCTTACAAGTAGCAAGCCTCTGTTTATATTTGTCAAATCACATATCTCGACCAACATTGAATAGATGCTGCTTCAGGCTGGATTGCTCACTGTTATTTCCTCAAGGGTGATCCAATAAACATATAGAGAGAAAAAGACAGGGCACACTATCTGTCAGTATTAAATATCTGGCTTACAAAACCATCTTTGTCCCTTCGTTCAACCTCACAGCAAGGCCTGCACAGTTCACACATATATAACTAAACCCTCTGTCAGCTTTTGTTCCTCTTCATTCCCAAAACACAGACATTATTTTAAAGGCAAATTTCTTCAGTTCCTCACCCTATAGAAAGAGCGCTGTGGGTTATTTTAGCTAAATTGTGTTAACTAAGCCAACCAGAAATCCTCACTAACTATCATAACCACCTCCAACTCCATCCCTTCTTCTTTTAGTATCTTTCATTATCTTTTGTATGAAGTCATATTTCTTTTCCTTGAAGTCGATGCAACACCCTTTTCTCTTTCTCCACATTAGATTATTCACAACTGCACAACTTTCATTGGCCCAAATTTCTCCTGTGGTTTCCACTTGCTGTTTAGCACATTTTGAAATTACTATTTAAGTTTTCTTTTTTTCATGGAAAGCAGTACGGTGTAGTGGTTGAGCATTCAACTTTGACTCCGGACCGAGGGTTTGATCCCCCGCTCAGCTATGAAAACCCACTGGATGGTCTTGGGCGCTTCATGCCCCAGAAAACTCCAGGATAGGTTTGCCTCAGGGTTGCTATAAGTTGGAAATGACTTGAAAACACACCACAGCAACAAGGTTATTAATACAATAGAAACAGGTTAAGAATTATCCCTGATCCACTTATACCTTCCCAATCCTCCCTGATAATGCTAAATACATATTCTAAACTACCACTAGCTCTATAACATAAGAATTCTCACATGTATCGACACATATTCCTTGACAAGACAATTACTAAACAAGTACACATGCCTAGGCAAGATAATCACATAACAAGTAGAAGGAAAGGGAAGCTGATATAAGATAAACATTACTTAAATTGTTTCAATGATGTAGATTAACCTTGGAACCATTCTATAAAAAACCAAGATGGCTTAGGTCCAGGCTATCTGAGTGATCATATCTCCTCATACAAACCTGCCTGATTATTAAGACATTTGGGGAAGGAGGGGCTTTCTCTTTGTCCTTTTTAAAATTTGATGGGGTTTAAATGTGATAGTTGGTTTACTTGTGCTTTAACTTTTTATTTACAAGTTATTGGCTTATCCTGGTTTAGCCTTTAGTAAGCCACTTTTGGACCCATACTGGAAAAAAGGCAGTATACAAATTAAATAAATAATTCTATATTCTATATTCAGTGTAGTCGTGAACTTCTAGCTCCAAAGAATCCATAGTAGTAGCAATTCTTATTCTTATTTATTTTATTTACATACCAGCTCTTCTCCAGCTGGAGGACTCAAAACAGCTTGCAGAAATTAAAACAGGTACAAACAGTCTGCAATTCAAAAAATATTGTTAAACTATCAATAAACTATAAAGTAACAAACTGAGAATCAACAGATAAGGACAGTGTGTTCTCAGCGTATCCATGCCATTCAGGTGACAAGTGTCCTAGCAGCAAATTCTACACAGTTTAAAGTCCAATGCTGCTGGCTTTAATACAAAGTTGATTATTTCATTACCTCCTGCCAGAAGGGGGTAATTACTGGACAGGACATAGACGACATGCCATGTAATGCAAAATGGGAGAAATAGGACGAGAAAGAATCAATCACTTAAAGTTGTCTCCATTTATCAGCTCAAGGAAATAGCTACAACAAAATGCAGATTTTGAGATTTCTTCACCCCTCAAGCAAATGGATAGGAAGATTTTGGAGGTGAAAAACATACAGGGTTAGCAGATAAATTTAGAATGACAGATGTAGGCATTTGGAATCTCCAAGCAAGAGATAAGTATATATGTAAACCTTTCCAATAAACATAAGGCAATCCTTTAAGAATAATTCAAGAAGTTTGCAATGGATCTCATTCCAATATTACTAAGTCCTTACACCAAGTTTTCTCAACCAGAGTACCCTGAAACCCTAGAGTTTTGCATTAGACTGCCAGGGGTTGCACAAGATATTGTGACCAGATTTTTTTTTAATTGAGTGGGAGATATAATAATTTTTATACAGGAGTTCTTTGATATCTGAAATTATTTCCAGGGTTCATCTAGGGCAGGGGCAAGCAAAGTGAGGCCTGAAGGCCACATACAGTCCAAGTCCATCTTTGTGGCCCACAGAGATCAAAAACAAATTTTGGGGGGACTGGAACAAAAAAAATTGGGGGTATAAATAAAATGCCTCAAAATGCCTCAAAATGACTTCTAGAAAGTGTGGAGGGCCTTTACACCACATATGGTGCCTCCTGAATCACCCAGAGAGTCAAAACAAATTTTTGCAGAATTTTTCAAAGCTATTTTTTTCTTCAAAATGACCAAAAATGTCCCCGGGAACCTAAGAAGGCCCCAAAGCACGGCCCCCTATTATGGGCATACAGTAGGTCAAAACTAGCACAAATCCAATTAATTTAATGGGTCTACCCTTATTGGGGCTAACAATCGGACTTAGGACCTTGGCTACAACTGCTAAAACTGAAAGCCAGCATGGCTTTCAATTCTCAATACCCCTCCCTGAACTGCAAACCGCAGGATTCCATAGGATGTTGAAAGTGCGATAACAGCACAATAACAGTGTAGTGCGGAAACAGTCATAGTGTTATTGTTCCACTTTCAACATCCTATGGAATCCTGGGGTTTGCAGTTTAGGGAGGGGCATTTAGAATTCTCAGCCAGAGAGCTCTTTGGCCTCAGTAAACTACAAACCCCAGAGTTCCATAGGATGTTGAAAGTGGAATAATAGCACTATAAGAGTGTAGTGCAGAAATGGCCTAATTTTCCACTTTTTTCCTTTCAAACTAAATTCCCTGCTCTAAGCTTCCACTTTTACACGCCAAGATTGGATACAGCTCTAATACCATAATCATCTGAGCTCACCAAGCCAAATCTCTAAAGGCAAAAAACCCCACACATACACGCTGAGTAATAGGATATGTTGTCAGTTTAGCAAGCTGGCCATTGTAGCTATCACTCACGCCTGCCTTTAAATGTCATGGCTAAGCGTATCTTTCGTCACAGTAAGCCTTAGCTGCTGAGCAACTCCTACACTGAACCAGCCCAGCATTCAATGAGTGCTTTCAGAGTGTGACTGACTTGCAGGAACCAGCCATCCAGTTTCTTGGAGGACAGACACAGCAAGAAGAAAAGTGTGCGGACTGGAAAGGAATTGTGGCTACTGATTGCTACAGTTCATACTTTTCTCTCTCTCGTCAGGGATGGGGAAAGTGTGGCTCACGGGCAACAGGTAGCCCCTCTCAAAGGGCTCCAAAAATGCAACAGCTGGCATGGCCCTGTGAGATCCAGTGGTGGTTTGTATGTGTTCTCTGGACCATGGGCAATTATCCACCCTTGCTTTGCATATTAACAGTCAACATGCAGCAGTGATTAAGCCTGTTACTTATTTCTAGAGGTACGTGCAATAATATGGGATGTGATTGCCAGTTCTAAGGACAGGTCTGGGCCACTTTATCACTATGAGGCAACCAGAACTTGGATGTAGTTTGTTACATTGGTTATTGGGGAAAGGAAATAATTACAAGTAACTTGTTATATGTAGCAAGTTACTTGTAATTTCCTTTCCCCAATAACCAATCTAAATGCCATTACAACTGTAACTTCAAGAAAGAAAATTTCAGTCCTACTGTTTGACTTTTTAAATTACTTCTCTTACTATTGTAATGTAGCCTCACGAAATGGTGGGAAAGGAGTATCATGGAATTCAAGTACTGGATCATTCTTGTGGTGTGTGTGTTAAGGAAGGTTGGAGGAGAATAAGCTCTGTACCACAATGCAACGAATTGTAGTATCCAAATACTGTTATTAAAAATCAGTGAAAAGTAATATCTTTAGTTACTTTAGAGAAACAGGAAAGTAAAGCATTCCTTTTTAAAATTTATATCTAGAGTGGTAACCAATTGGGAGAGGTAATAGTAACCAATTGATTTCCATTACTTATTCATTTTATATGTCATTACATTCACATTCTGCCTCTCCACTAAAAAAAAGTAGCACTCAAGGCAGCTAGCAACCACTAAAATCATCATCATGATCAAAACAGCTGAAATGGTCATGGACGTATCAAGACAGAACAATAACAGCTGTTTGATACCACTTTATCCTTCAAGCCTGTATTTCATAGGATTCTTGGATTTGTAATCTGGTTATGGAGATTAGACTTCTCTACCACAGACAGGTGGTAATCATACAGCCCTCCAGATGCTATTGGACCGCAACTCCCAGGATTCTTCACCATTGGCTACACTGGTTAAGGCTGCTGGGACATATACTCCAACAATATCTGGATGCCTACATGATTCTCATCCCTATTTTAAGAAACACAAATCTGTTCAAACCTTCCAGTGTCCTAGTAAAGGCAGTGGGATGACCAATACATAGTTCCCACTCTTTTATTTGGTTTATTAAAATGTTGTAAATTAACATGGCATCCTCCCAAACAACAATACATTTTAGGAATTGGGAATTTGGGAATTGCAGGAGAACGGTAGCCAAGCGGGCACTGCCCAACGAAGTAAGGACATGAGAGGAGGGGACAGAGTTGAACTGTACACATGGGAGCACAAGAAGGATAACGGAGAACCTGGAGGAACAAAATGGGAGGATAAAGCGGTGTTGAACCAAAGAGAACAAGCAGGGAGTGAGATAAAATGCAGGAGGAAGCAGAGAGAAAGAGAGAGAGAACTGTTGAAGAAAGAAAGGAACAGGACTTGGAAATAATTTGTTACAAAAGTAACGTGTCACAGATTCCTTTTTGTAAGATAAAACAAGGGGTCAGCAATGTTAAATTTTTGAAAGTCATATAATAAAGAGTGACACTGGTTTGGGGAGTGCGTTGGCATTTCTAGAGGTGATTTAGATGGGTGTTGGGCTATTTCAAATTAAATTAAAGGGGGCCAAAACATAACTAAAGCATAACATATTCTAGCTAGATTTGGAGGTAATGAATAATGACAACAAATTACACAGATACAGACACTAAATGTTAGATCAAGTAAAACACATTGTCATGAATTTGCATAAAATGTACATAGAATCACTAGTAAAACATCATCATACCCCAGACTCCATAGGTATCCAAGGACTGAATTTCAAACTCTGGCCCAGAAAAAAAGCCAACTGCCAATTCAACAGTGAGATGCCTCTTTATTTTGAATGCTCCTGCTGGAGTTCCCCCCACTTTCCCCCCTTTTTTGGCCTTTGACTCAGTATTGTAGGTAAGCATTTCATGCTGCAAGTGAAAAAAGAAATCAACACTTCTTATATAACTATCTATCTATCTAAAACTTATTGCCAGGAAGAAAACAGTGAAACCTTCTTGGCACTTTTTTAATGTCTAGGTTCACATTAAGTGCAGGACAAAGTCAAAAGGAGGTTCACTTAATTATTTACAAGTCTGGGTCACAGTATGGTGGCTTCCAAGGTCACCTATTTATAACCTGAGATGATAATACATGTTGGTTTCCAAATCCACAGGAGCCAGCCCTTGAAACTTTCAAAGCTGAGAGGTCAGAAGGTGGAAGAGGAATTAAACACATACGGAGCACGTTACCGCCAACACAGAAAAGAACACGAACAGGTTATGTCTGATGGAACTATTTAAAGATGAGGTAACTTCACTTAAAAGGAATGCAGAGGCCAAGGATCGCTGATGGCTTCCATGTCAGTAGGGTAGTGAACTGACTCTGGGTTTACTCTGACATATAAAGGAGCTATCCAAAGTCCTGAAACTATTTTGGAGAGAGGATTTAATATATTACAGAGCTACTTTAAAGTCCAATCGATTCACCACCCCACAGACAGTGGTGCTATCACCTCCCCCATGCAAAACCACTCCATCTAAAGAAGGAGTTTCAGAACCATTTATGCCAGTGAGACACAGAGACATAAAATCATACAGTTGGAAGGGATCTCATGGGCTATCAAGTCCAAATCCCTGCTCAATGAAGGATTTCCAGGTAATGCATGCCCAACAGGTAGCAGTCCAGCCTCTTTTTGAAGACATACAGAGAAGGAGACCCCACAAACTCTCTAGGTAATTCATTCCATTGCTGAACTGCTCTTACTGTCGAGTTCTTTATAATGTTCAGTTGAAATTCACTCTCTTGTAACAGCAAAGAACAGGCCTGCCCCCTCCATGACAGCAAAGAACAGGCCTGCCCCCTCCTCTCTGTGACAGCCCTTGAGGTATTTAAAAAGTGCCATCATGTCAACTCTCAGTCTTCTCTTCATCAAGCTGAACATCCCCAGCTCCTTCAACATTTCCTCATATGTTTTGTTCTCCATACCGCTTATCACTCTTATTGCCCTTCTCCAAACCTGCTCCACCTATATCCTTCTTAAAAGGCAACTGAATGCAGGGTCCCAGATGAAACCTGACCAGCACAGAATGTAGTGGAACTATTACTTCTCTTGACTTGTAAACTATTCTTCTATTGATATGGGTTAAAATAGCATTCACCTTCTTTGCTGCAGCACCACATTGCTGGCTCACGTTCAACTTATAATCAACAATAATTTCAAGGTTCTTTTTACGAGTAGTACTGCAGAGCCATACATCTTCCACCCTATACCTATGCACTTAGTTTTTAAAGCCCAAATGTAGAATTTTGCATTTGTCTCTACTGTATTTCATTTTATTAATTGCTGCCCAATTTTCTAGTTTATCTGGACTTTTTGAATTCAGTTCTTGTCTTCCAATATGTTAGCCACTCCTCCCAGTTTTGTGTCACCTGCAAACTTGACAAGGATTCCCTCTATGCTGTCATCTGAGTCAGTGGTTCTCAACCTTTTCTTTACCCGGGATCCTCATAAATATTTGTTGCCAGGGATCCCCAAGACCTAACTCAAGATTTAAATATTCAAATATTTATTTAAAATTTAAATATTTGTTTAAAATTGCACATTAGATGCTTCCCCTTATCCCTTATTCTTCCAGTAGACAATGTAAAGGAAAGGAGGCTTGTTAATGGTCTGTGGAGTAGCGTGCTGAGATCGTTCAAGTGTCAGGGGAGTAGGATAAACTGGAATTTCCTGAAGGAAGGTTATGAATGGGAAGTGGGCGTAAAGAATAATTTCTTTTGTCCTTTCCTTGCTTCGAAAATAAGGGTCTTTCTTGGAGGAAAGCATGAAAGAAATGTTGTTTCCCTCCAAGGGAGCACCCCCCAAATGCCTTTGGGGAAATGGCATTTCTTTTGCCCTTTCTTTCCCCCACAGCAGCACCTGGAAAGTAAGGTTCTCCATGCTGTTTTGGAGAAAAGCATGAAAGAAATGCATTTCTCTCTGAAGGAGCATCAAGAGAGTAGACAAATTGCATCCCAGAGTACTGAAGGAACTTGCTGATGTACTCTCTGAACCACTTGCAACTCCTCTTGCAAGAAGTCCCACTCTTGCTGGGTGTTTTGTCCTTTAGCATCTCTAGTCATGGGATTCCACCCAGCAATTTCCAGGAATTTGTTAAAATCATCTTTTCTGAAATCCAAGGTCACTGTTTGACTATATTCTTCTTTGCCCTGTCCCACTATTGAACATTCTAGCATGATACGGTCACTTCCTCCTAAAGTACTGACTACTTTGATTCCAGTGACCAAATTCTCTCTTGGTTAGGATCAATCCAGGACTGCCAACCCCCTTGTTCTTTCCTCTACCTTTTAAAATAAGAAATTACCTGCATCAGAAGTTTGTTGGATAGCCTATGCTTAGCAGAGTCAATCTCCCAACAGGTAGCAGGGTAACTGAAGTCCCCCATAACTACTAATTCTTGCACCTTTGAGATTTCTGAGATTTGTTTCTGAAAAGCTTTGTCTACCACCTCTTCTTGGTTTGGTGGCCACAATAAACTCCTACCACATTTATTTCTCTATTTCTTTTTATCCAAATGCTCTTAACTGATCCACTGTGATCACTCTCATGGGTTTCTGAATAGGTAGCTGTACACCATAATTTAATGCTGCACGTGCAGACAGCAGACAGTTTCTAGATCATACGCTTGACCTGTGGTGAAATCATGAGATGAAAAACACAGTTATGTATGACATCCTAAATCAAACTGTACTGTCCACCTTTGTCACTAAGTCAGAGTGTGACACTAGCCCCAGTTCCTGTTCTAGACATAACAAGTGACTACCGTTACTTGAAATGGAAGTGAAAGTGAAATATTCTCCTGGCCACAAGACAGAATGAGAAGTAAGGAACAGCTCATGAATCCAAGGCTTATGAACAAAACACTCAGCTGTAGATCAGCATTACGGGTGAACCAACCTTCTGTCTCATTGTGTGACAGGAACAGGGCTGAATTTTCAAAGTGTAATATCTGGAAACAGAGAAACAAACAAGCTGAATGCTGGCAAATTCTCTAGCAGATGATATTTTATTAAAGCAGTCTCAGTACTCTTCAAAAGCAGCAGCATAAACACGCAGGTCTCCAAAACTGTTTCTCATCAGCAAGCTCCAAAAACTCAACTCGCTTTTCTTTTGTCTCTGGCCAAATGTAAAACTTCAAAAATGTTACTTTCAACTCTGTTATGTGCATGCATAGCCAGCCCCACATGCTACAGAAGCAAGCACAAGTACATGACAATGTCTTTGAAGGGAGAGCCATTAGTTTAGGTGGCTTTAGAAAAAGTTCAAGAAATTGGAGCAAAACAGATCTCACTCAAAACATCATCAACAAGCTACAACCAATTCTGCAGAATAACAGAGCCCTCTCACTGGCCTCCAGTTAAAAAATCATACCTTTGCCTAAATTTGCCACAATTGCTGCTGCTGCCGCTGCCACCACTGCCGCCACCGCCTCCTCCTCCTCCGCCGCCCCCCTCCTCCTCCTCCTGAGTAAAGATGGATGGACAGAGGGGAAGATGGAGGTCTCTTCTTTTGCAGAGTTGGAGTGCAATGGGACTTAGCTTAGCCTTCAACTACTACTGTCTGTCTACCAACTCTGATTTGCAAGCTGCTGTCTCCTCAATTATTGGGTGTTTGTGATGTGCCTCCAAGTCGCCTGTTGAGTTATGGTGACCCCTTGAATTTCATAGGGTTTTCTTAGGCAAGGAATACTCAGAGGTGGTTTTGCCAGTTCCTTCCTCTGAAATATAGCCAAATTATCAGTCCCTAGAATAAAAGAATAAATAGCTGTCTTATATCAGGGCAGACTATTTGTCCATTTAGCCCACAAATACCTATTCTGACAGGGAGTGGCACTCCAGAGTGTCTGGCAGAGGACTGTCACATCATCTACCATGTGATCCGTTTAGCTGAAGAAGCCTGGCATGGAACAAATACCTTTCAGCAAGCGAAGCTTGTTCTCATTCAAATGTGTTTGTTTTGCGATCACTAGGGGGCAAAATGAGATGATGGGTGTGGAAACAAGTCATGAAAGCACACACTGTTACAGTTCTCAAGCAATTAAAAATATTGCTCATCTATTACTATGGAGGAAATCCAAAAGGCACATGCAGATGAATATTCTTTGCACTGAAAAAACAAAATTGTAGCAAAAGCGTCACTACAGCAGAAACTTGTCATCCTAAACAAGTGGTGATATATTCGTTGCATGCAAGCCTGATAATAGCAAAACTGAGATTTTGCCATAGAAATGAGAAACTGGAATAAGCAGGGAATTCTTTATGGTTAGTGTAGAATAGATTATAAGGAAGGCATCATTTTGGCATGTTTATTGTCATAACTTGGTTGCATGTTCAGGGCTATCTATAGTAACTGACGTTTACCTTCTGAGTCAGCCAACCAAATGGACTGAACATGAACTGTTGACAAGACACACTGCACGATTAAATGTTATATTAAAAAGGTGGGCACTCTCCCTACAGTAAGATGTTATAGTTATTTAATGCAGTGCTATTCAAAGGGGTGGCCCATGGGCTTCCAGCCACTGGCTGCTGGTCCCTAATGAATTTCCAGGAAAGAAAGAAATCATTGGGCACAAACATGGTAACAGTCACTGGCGCACTGGAAGACAAAAAAGAGCTGCCAGTCCCCCAAGTCACATAGTTTGTGAACCACTGATTTAATGGATATACTTGTTAACAGCCCCATGCTGTTCAACTTGTCCTGTCAGCAATACTGTCACTATCAGTTTCCAAGTTCTCAAAGGCCCAGCATGAAGAAGACAGCAGTGCTAGCCATTCCAAGTCCACACAGAGCATCTTTCACTGCTAGCATGGGACTAATCCAGAGATACCAATGCTTTCTGTGTCAGTAGGCTATTAGACTGGTGGCTCAGTCTGAACTTTACAAATGCTATGAAATATGATGAATCTGTTCTGGAAACAGCATTCAGCATCTTGGATAGCTCCTTTAACATTCAGATTAAAACACAGAGCAGCTTTACCATCCCACCAACATGGAAGCCTCTAGCCATCACTTCCCAGAGGGTCTGCCTACCTTGGGTGAACTGAGACAAATATTCTCAATTTTCTTGGATGGTTTGGGAACACAAAAAAGATCCGCTACATGAGGGCATATTATTTGTTCAGTTTTTCCAGCATTCTCTGCTTTGACTACCGGCAGCTCTTAAGGGTCTCTGTCAGTTGTCTTCCCAGCTTAACTACTTAGTTGTTTTACCTCAAGAATGGGCAAAGTGCAGCCCATGGGCCACATGTGGTCCCTAGGAGCCATCTTTGTGGCCTCTAAAGACTCTCCCAACCCCAACAGATCTCCCTGATTTTTTTTTAAATTTTTAGTGATCCCCCCCCCGGAAAGCAACCCAAATGGGTCAAAACTGCTGCAAACCATAGCAGCCTGGGTCCAACAGCTCATCAAAGCTCCCCACATGTTCTAACATCTTAACCACCTTAAAACAGAAGTGGGCAAAAATAGGCTGAAAATGAAACTGGAAAGAATATGAAGTCACCAGTGCAGTCCACAGATAAGTATGGGATGAAAAATTTTGTGCCTGCACACTCCACAGTTGGCCAGCCCTGTTTTAAATAGAGATTCCAAATACTGAACTCAGATCTTTTCAGAACTTGGAAAGGCTCTTTTCTCAGACAACAAGTCCCATACTTCTGTTTACCCACCATGGATTTTGCCACTATATTACCCACTATAGGATTTTGGGATTTGTTTTGCAAAAAATAATTTTTCTGTGCTTTGGCCCTTCTGTATACAAACAATGGGCTCTGGTGCTGAGGGCTGGTTCCTCCCCAGCCCATGGAAACAGGAGAATCCACAACTTTTGCCTCCCTGCAAAAGTTAAGGTCTTGAGCCATCAGACCAAGGAATGGGGAGATGGTGGGAAACACTCACTTTGCACTTTCTGAAATGCTTCCATCAGGTACTAGCAAAAGCAGGACTTTTCATCAAGTGAACAGTGAGTTGCTTAGGCAACCACAGTTTTATCAGGAAAAGTAGTCTGTCTGCTAAACAGTGACTAGAAACATGTTCCAGATTTGGACAAATCCCAGATCCAGAAATGAACTGGGCTGGCTTGGAGAGACTTTGGAGACAGAGTCATGGAGCTGGAAGGGACCACAACGGCCATCTGGTCTAACTCCCTGCTATGCAGAAGTTTAACAACTAAAGTGTTCCCAAAAGACAGTCATCCAACTTCTGTTCAAAGCAGAGCTGCCAGGGGACCTTTCCCATCACACAATTATAGCAGTATATTCCACTTCAACTGCCATGGCAACATCCCATGTGGGGTGGGGTGTGAAGTTTAGGGAGGCATACTTAGAATTTTTAGCCAGAGGTCTAGTGTTTCACCAGACTACAAGCCCCAAGATCCCATAGCATGTTGCAATGAAGGTTAAGGTGGAATATAGCACTATAACCAGGTACAGTCTTTCCTCCATATTCATGGGTTTGACCCTCGTGAATTTGATTATTCAAGAGATGCGGGTGTGTTTCTCCCTGCCAATTCCCCTCCTCATATTCCCTTGCATTTTGCTGGGCATGGAGAAGGAAGGCAAGGGAATGGGGGAAAAGCAGATGAGCACCTTCCTTCTCCCCTCTTGAGCTCCCTCTTTCCATTCTCTTGCCTCTGGCTCTAGCACCAAGAACTCGCACCAAGGCAAAAGGAAAGGGAATGGGGGAAGGCTAGTGTGAGCTTTCCTTCTCCCTTCCAGAGCTGCTTCCCCCATTCTCTTGCCTCTGGCCCCAGTGCTGAGAACTCGCACCAAGGCAAAGGAAAAGGAAGGGGAGGAAGTTTGCGAGAGTCTTCCTTCTCCCCTCCGGAGCCCCCCTCCCATCAGTCCCCATCCTGTTCTCTTGCCTCTGGCCACGGCGCTGAGAATCTGCACTAAGGCAAAAGGGAATGGAGGGAGGCACATCTGAGCTTTTTTTCTCCCCTTCAGAGCTCCCCCTCCATGACCCTTGCCTCTGGCCTTAGTGTGCAAAAGGCAAGGAAATGGGAGAGGGGGAAGTTCCAGAGGGAAATAGGAGGGGGATCGTGTGTGTGGGGGAGTTATTCACAGTTTTTCCATTTTAGTGATAGTTCCACGCCCTGAATCCTCATGAAAGTGGAGGGGCCATTGTATTGCGAATGAGTCCCTGGCGAAATAAGGGATAGGCTCTAGTACCTCTATCAGTAGTGTAGAATTTCAGATCGTGCTGCTTGTCATGAAAGTAACAGCTCTTGAAATTCCCTGTTCCATAGAACCATTAAATGTCCAGCAGCCTTGTCCCTTATTTTACTTGGCAATCTAGTTTAAAGACTTCCAAAAAAAGTATGTCCACCACCTTCTGAGGCTGTCTCTTCCACTCTCAAACAGTTTTTATAGTCAATAAGGTCTTCCTAATGTTTAGGTGGAAGTTCTTTGCTTTCAACTTGAATCTACTGGTTTGTGTTCCAGTCTGCTGAGCAGCTGCAAAGAAACTTGTTCCATCTTCTGTATGACATCCCATCAGATATTTAAAGATAGCTACTGCATCACCTCTCCGTCTTCTTTCTCCAGGGTAAACAGATCCAGCTCCCTGAGCTATTCCTCATAGGGCTTAGTCGCCAGACCTTTTACCATCCTGGTCGCCCTTCTCTGAGGACATTGTAGTTTGTCAATATTCTTCCTGAACTGTGGTGCCCAGAACTGGGCCCAATATTGTTTGTGAGGTTTGACCAAAGCAGAACAGAGTCGGACTATTATTTCCCCCAGTCTGGACAATATAATCCTGTTGATGAAGCCTAGAATTTCATTGCCCTTTTTTGGCTGTCCACATCAAAGCAGAATTCTCCCTAACTGAACCAAATTTGAATCTGAACAGTCTATAAGAACATAAGAGGCACATTGCATCAGATCAGAGGCTTATTTGGTGCAACTCTCTTTTCACACAGTGGCCATTCAGTTGCCTATGGGAAGCCGCCAGCAAGATATGAGTGCAACTGCACACTCCATCCTGTGTTCTCCAACAACTGATACACAGAGGCGTATTTCCTGTGACACTGAAGGTGATATTTGTCAGCTTTTTGGTTTTGGAGGGACATAGCCAGCATCTGCAAAGAGTACAATTACAAAGCTGTAGTTGTAATCACAATTAGATAATTACAGAATGCAGCACTGAATCAGGATCTAAACTGATTCCCACAGTTGGTACTCATCCCTAATAGGGATCATTGAAGCATAAATGGTTCTCCAGGCAACAGGGAACAATTGCTTAATGCTAAGAATTGCTGACATTTTCTAGTTCTAAAGATGACCACATAACTTGTATGGAGCAAGGTAAAGACTGTGCATGCCACAGTGGGGACCTCCAAAGGGGAGTAAGTCCTCCTTGCCTTATTTTTGGACGCTGTTATGAACTTTTCGACACTGTACCAAAAGGCCAACTTTGCTGCACTGGAAACCACTAGAGAAACAATGCAAGTGAATGAGCGAGCTGCAAGGCTGAGCCTGCCACGTTTGAGATAGCTAAAGTATCTCCTTGTGGGAAAGCAAACAAGGCACCAATTTTTGAAAAGGTCAGGTAAATATCAGTGTGGAGAGGAAGGCATGTTGGAGTACTTGATATAATTTATTACATGGCATTTGTCAATCTTTGAACACACCAGGAAACAAAAAATGGGAAATTAAAACAGAATGAAACAACAGTTCAGTTGTATGAATGATTTTTCTGGAGATGTGCAACTCATCTTCGGGAAATTACAACTAGATTTATGCCTATCTGCCTTACTACTCCAGTTCTCTATGTGCATACTTTCCAACATTTCGCAGATGAAAACTGGAACACATGCAGCCAAGCAACACCAGAATGCAGTCAAGATGGCCAAAGTTATTAATGAAGAACACACAAGGTAGGTGAAGCCGCAACAGACAGCTTTTGCCTTTGTCCTCCCACTTTGTCCTCCCGCAAGATTTTACCCCCTCCTCTCATCTCCCACCTGATGATTGAACACAAACTACTTTCACTCTTTGAATTCCATTTGCTGCAGCAGAAGTAAGCTGAGGACAAAAGTAGAAAGTGAGAGGAGGAGAGAGAAACTGGGACATTTTAAAGGCAACTGAAAAAGTGGGAGGACAAAGGATTAATCACACCTGTCCTGACCAAACATGAACAGTTGGAGAGTATGTGCATATGGGCGTGACAACAGAACTCCAGTGTAGCTAGTTATAAATAACAACTAACTTCTTCCTTTCCCAAATAATGAATGTACAACTCCATGACGCTATGACTGCAACTTAACAAGAGACAGCCTCAACCCTTTTGTAGTCTAATTGGAATTTTAATGTTACTTTTATAGTTTTGGGTGTAGCCTCCTGTAATGATGAAAGACAACATACAGGTCAAGGGAACATATTTAGGAGTAGCCAAGTGGACAAGGGCTGGCAGCTGGGGCAAGGGCTTGCTTTTACTGTGCCATTTGTTGCTGCCTCTTGCTTCCTTGGGGATGCGCCAGCCACAATGTGAAAAGAGTAAGCTTTGTACCAAAAGACTAGTTTTCTCACATTCAAATATATAATTTTTCAAAGAAGATAACTCAAAGTACTTATTTTTATTGCTTTTCAGAAATGGGGAAAAAAAACAAGTACTTTTCAAAAATGTACAACCATAACAGCAACTAAAAAAGTGATGGGAGGGAGGCCTCTGGAATGATAATGGGAATGAATCACTTGTTAGAAACTATATCCCTCCTAATGCTACCAATAAAGATAAGGGCAATAAGCAAGTTAGAAACAGACTTCAACAAGTGCATTTGAGAAACTGTCTGCACTTTTCAAAATCCATTTACTGGCACTAAATACCCAGAAAGTCCTGAAGTTCTACTTTTTAAAGGGAGAAATGTAGAATATGGCTAAGATCCAAGTGTATGAATGACTCCTTGAATCTGCAAGAGTTTTAAGATCTTTGCTTTCCCTTAGTCCTACCCCAGTCGCATAGGGCCAGGAGAGTGGTTCGCCCCGAGTGGCAATGTTTTTGGGGTGTCCCGGCTTGTAGCCACACCCCTGTGCACAGTGACCACACCCCTCGCACCGTAGCCTTGCCCCCTTCCCCCCCCCAAGCTCTGCCACTGCCTACCACTATCACAGGCAGGTTTGGTGAGGACACAGCAAGAGAGAGCCTTCTTAGTAGGTGCTCACAAGCTATGCAATTTCCTCCCCTGAGAGGACAGATTAATCCTATCTTTGATTTCTTTGTGCTGGCAGGCAAAGACCTATTTGTCCACCTAGGTCTTCACCTGTTAATTGATCTTTTGAAGGTCTTTTGGTTTTTACTGTATTTTTTTCATTATTATTATGATATTTTTATTATCTTTAACTGTTTTAAATCAGTGTTTTTAATTAGTTGTTTCTTTAATTGTTTTCAACTCTTGTATTGACCATCGTTTTAACTGTATTTTGTCTTGACTTATATTATGAATCACCTTGGGCCTCACCTTGGATATTACAAACTGGGTATTACATACACAACCAAATAACTGGAAGCTTGAAACTAACTATCTATTTCCCAGCTCCAATCCCCTCAAATGGATGGCCAGCATCATTAATGAAAAGATTAATGAGATTAGACACAGGTCCTACCAGCCGCTGAACACAGCAAGATAGAGAGCCAAGTAATAAATAATCTTAAACTGCTATGAGCCATTTTAAGCAAATAGTTGACACTGTGATCTTGAACCATGAACCCTTCTCTCTTAACCATTAGCTTCTAGTGGGAAGAGAGTCTATCTGATTTGGACACCTGATACACTTGTCTGGGAAATCAAATCATATATGGTCAGCTTAGACAGAGAATGGGGAACATGAAGTCCTCCATATACTCTTTGACTGCAATTCCCATCATCCTTGGACAGCACAGTCATTGGTGAGTAATGGGAGTTGCAGTCCAGAAACATGTGGAGGGCCACATGTTCCCCATTCCTAGGTCACATGGAACTCTGATTAAAATGGTCCACCATAGGAGACATATGGATCCAGATGGATTCCCAGAAGTTCTCGGATAGTTTCCTGTTGCTTTGGCAGGTGATCTCGTCAAACCCCTGGCTGATCTCTGGAACAGAGAAATGGCCAGGACAGTGGACATGATTGCCCTTAAACATCACCCCCCAACACTCAATGAAGTCAAGCCAAATAAGACCCCTGGTTCACTAGGGAGCTGGCAGTGATGAAATGAGTAGGTCAGAGACTAGAGAGATGATGATGGAAGACTCACAGGCAGCCTGACCAAACACAGGCTAGGGTTCATTGGAAGGCCTATTATGTGGTGATGCTGGCAGTGAAGACATTATACTTCTCTGCCATCATTACATCTGCACAGTGTCATCCAGTGGAGGTGTCTCTAGTAATCAAGGGCCTTCTACATTCTGGCCAGAAAAAGAAAATCAAGACCACTTGACAGCCTGCTGTGATGAATTTGCAAGACACCTCACAGACAAAATTGCTGAGATCAGCTCTGACTTGGATGCTGTAGTTGAGACAGGTTCAGTGGATATGTAATCTTGATGCCTGCTTCTCCTGTATTATTGGATATGTTTCAATTTCTGCAGCCTGAGGATGTGGACAGGATCCTTGGAGAGGTGAGAACCACCACATGTCTGCTGAATCTTTGTCCTTCCTGGCTTCTGAAACCAACTTGAGGGGGGCTAGCTGAGTGGGTAAGGGGAGTGGTGAATGCCTCACTGCAGCAAAGAAAGTTTCCATCCTTCTTGATGGAACAAGGTGGTGGCAAGGCCATTATTTAAAAAGGCATCCCTGGATCTCACCATTCTGAATAATTATTAGCCAGTCTCTAACATTTCATTGTTGAGTAAGGTTCTGGAGTGTCTAGTGGCATCCCACCTCCAGAGCTTTCTGGATGAGATAGATTATCTATATTAGCTGGCTTCAAACTGGCTTCAAACCCTAACCCTTATTCATGGGTCATATCAAAATCTATAATTTTGGTCCCAAAACCTGCCCTTGATTTGTACATGAGTCAACTTATACATGAATATATACAATATGGTCTCCCCATCAGATCTTGAAACATAGGTTCATAAGGTCCTCATACAGTCCTTCAACTGCTGTTTCATTTCCTACTTGTGGACTTCCTAGTGGCCTCTGGATGGCTACTGAGTGAACAGAATGTTTGACTCAGTAAATCTTTAGTCCAATCCATTAGAAATTCTTAGCTGAAAAGGGTGAGCCTGAGCAGAGGAAGTATACCACAAACAGACTGGTTGCTGTTGGAGAGAAGGAGGCATCAAACCTGATGCATTCACACCAGAAGAAACTGGCTTACAATTCTTAGAAACCAGATGCTGAACCAGGCAGACTCCCTGGTCAGATTTAGCAATGTTCCTCAGGTTCTTTAAATTTTTGACTCAGAGCTTGGCTAATAACCAAGCTTGGCTGGGAGATTCTGGGAGCTGTAGCTTAAAAGGCCATTTTTCCAACCTCTGCTTTTCCTGGACAAAAATATCCCCCATCCCCCAATATTTTGCCTTGTCACTCTGCCTTCTGCCAGCATGCCAATGTTTTCCCAGAACTCCTGCCAACCGTGACAGTGTATCTGTAGTCCACCACCCCACCCACAACCTCATAATGAGTACATAAGAAGAGTCATTGTACAGTTGGCCCAGCACATCCACACCCAGAGGCAATGGAAACTGCTCTGACATTTGTCTCTTCTGTTTCATCATTTGGGGGCTTATTTGTTTTGTGTCACCTCCCTCCCTGCTTCCTCGAACACTGAAAAACAGTTGTGCTTAGCGAATATTTGACCAGAGGGCAGTGCAATTCCTATCAATAAATTGCCATGCTTTGGGGATAAAAACTTTGTCAGCATTTTCAGCCATCTGTACCCTGATCTCCAAAGCATGTGACAGACTGTTCATGGAGTACACGCAATGGCAGGGAGGGGGGAGGACTGAAGAAAACCCAGTGACCACAAATTGTACATGCACGCAGAGAGAGAGAGAAGCCAAGAAAGTTGTCAGAACAATGTTGATGGGGAAAAAGATGATTTCCTTTCTCTTCTTCCAGAGGGGGGAAAAATATTGTTCCACTTCACTTCACTGCCTTACCCCACCCTGCTAGGCAATTTCAACCTATTCAAAACTGCCTTCGCTGTTCATGTCTAATGTTTCCATCTCATACAATACAATGGTCTATTTGCTTGTATGAAGCCTATTATCCATCTGTCTCATTTGGTCAAATTATAATCCCTTCAAGACAAGGGATTATATTTCTTTTCTTCTGTAGAAATGCTGTTTCCAATCAAACAGAATGCAATGAATTCTCCATTGGCAGCTCCGAAGCGTACCAAAACTATAATTGCCTATTCCTCTTATCAGTGATTCTCATCATCAGTTTATAGAGCAGTTTCATTGTGCAAAGTTACTTCATGACCTTTTGTGCTCTCAGTCACGAAACACAACTGGGGCTGTTGTGTGTCTGCTCACAAGCAAACCATCAGTTTCTGTGAGCAAGCATCATTCTTTGCAAGATTTTGTATTATGACTCCAGTGGCAGTTTGAAGCAACTCAAGCTAAACGTAAGATACTGGGATGTCAGCAGCCAGCACAGGACTTCAAAGTGTAAGCATAATTTAAATGCCAGACTTCAAGGGGGGAAAAAATACTCCTTAATGATGAGTTACTTCACAGGCAAAAATCACACAGCCTGCAACTCTTCCATGCAGTAGAATATAAAAGGAGCATGAATAATTTTCTCAACTCTTTCCCACATCTCAAAATATCTGTCAGGTCTGAACAGTGCATAAGCATGACAATTCAAATGAACTGTGATAGTAATTATTGACTGTGATGCCGGTGGGAAAATAATTTAAACAGTGATCTGGAGAAAAGAAACTCTCTTCTCTTCTCTCTCTCTCTCTCTCACTCTGTCTTAACATGCACAGAACTTGGAAATGTATTTTCTACTGACCAAAGCAGTCACTGGAATGGGAAACAAAGAATCCAAGGACTAAGGCATATGGTACTCTACTCATTAGATTGTGTTTGTTGTTGTTAACTGCCAACAAGTCAATTTCAACTTATGGTGACCCTGTGAAAGAGAGACTTTCAAGTCACCCTATCGTCACCAGCCCTGCTCAAGTTTTGCAGACTTGGGGCTTTGGTTCATTCTATCTATCTGTAATGCAGTGTTCCTCTTTTCCTACTGCGTTCTACCTTCCCAAGCATTATTGTCTTTTCTAGTGAGTCACAGAATCATAGAGTTGGAAGAGATCACAGGGGTCATCCAGTCCAACCCCTTGCTATGCAGGAACACACACCAAAGCACTCCGGACAGATGGCCATCCAGCCTCTGCTTAAAAACCTCCAAAAAAGGAGACTCTACCACACTTCAAGGCAGCATATTCCACTGCTAGACAACTCTGACCATCAGGAAGTTCTTCCTGAGGTTCTGGTGGAATCTCCTTTCCTGCAGTTTGACTTCCTGTCCTAGTTTCTGGAGCAGCATGTTTAGAAGCAGCGTCTTGCTGAATATCAATTCTTAGGGAACAAGAAAAAAAGAGAGTTACTTCAGTTGTGTCCCAGTTGCAGGCTTCCGAAAGGCATAAAGTTGACCACTGTGGGAAACAAAATGTTGGATTAGATTGGGGTGGAAGTTGTGCAGCATTGTAGATGTTGTTGAACTCTCACTGTTCATTACCACTTGCTATGTTAGCTGGCACTGCTCAGAGCCACATCTCAGCAACATCCAGAGGACTGGACAATTCTCACCGTCCTAGACCATATAGGACCTCTAACTGGATCTTACAGATTTCTTCTTGAATTCTCATGAACTCATCCATAATTTCCACTAAATACTGGAAAAGCAAATGTTCAGTATAGATATTCCAGGTGTACTTCTGTGTATACCAGGATAATTGGCTTTTACTTTTTCTTTCTTTTGTTTTTTAAAAAAGTTTGTTCTGGTTACATCCTTGTGGGCATAGAATAATATCCCACCTACTGCTCCCTTTTAATCCAATCTTAATTTTATGCAACAGAAGCTTCTCTTTAATCCAGACTGAGGAATAATCCTGTAGTGGAAACAGCAGATAAATCATCTGCTGAGAAGAGGAGCAATTAAGAACAGAACACTGATAGGAACAAGCAGGAGAGGGTGGTCCACTCTATCAAGGGCAGAAGGAAAGTCAGAAAGGAAAAGAAGAGAGTCAAGATTTGACATTTCTGGTCCAGAGGGAACCCAGGGTAAAACCATGGGTACCAAATGGAATGAAAATATTTTCCAACCTCATTAAAGACCTTACAATTCAGAAGATTCCAAGCCTATTCATAAATGAAGGGATGTTCCCATATCACTGCATACATCACTTGAATAATAATATCAATAAAAATCCTCCACAAAAATGCCGTTCTAAATGTCATATTGTGGATGCCCACACAATTATTCATTCATGGCATCATCATGTATGATACTGTAAAACTGATGGACCGAAGTCTAAATTTTTCAAGTTGGTACTTCTCCAGGACATCAAATGAGCTGACTAATGAATTAAAAAAGCTGAAATAAGCATCTACAACAACATTCTACAGACTGAGAAAATAGCTGGGTTTATATATAAGGGTAAACTAGAATCATGCTTTGTTAAAGTCTGGTTTCCTGCTATGTCTAACTCTGGACCCACAAACAAATCATGGTTTCTTCGTCAGCTGCAAACCAGAATTGCAAGCCACCTTTTTGTTGGTTTACAAACTCTAATTTCTTTAAACCATGTCTTGTGCTTATGTCTCAGTCAAGAGCTATGGCTTGTCCTTGGTTTCTTTATTCAGTTGCCTGGCTTAAAGAGCAGCTGATAAAAAGGGTTGGGAAAGAACCTTAAAGATATGGTTTGTGGGTAATGGGTAAGATATGAACTTTCAAACATTAAAGAAAAGAATAGTTATACATCATGTACTTTGATTAAAGATGGGCTGAAACCTGAAGGCTGGGGTATAAATACTAGAGAAACCACTTTTATGGTGACATTGCTACACTGACATCATTTATGGTGGACTTTGTCTTGGATTCATTGCCAAAGAGCTGGAAGCAATAACAAACTTACGATTGTAAAGAGTGACTGAAATGTCACTGGTACACTGGAGTTTAAAACTAATGAAGATTCAGAGGTCTAGCTTACAAACACTTTTAATGGAAGAGCATTCTCAGCAAGTAATAAAAAGGAGCAACCGCCAACTAACTCAATCACTACAGCCAGTGATCAGCTCAACAGCCATTTCCTCTTGTCTCTCTTTCTCGATATGGAATAATCTCAGCTGTGAGGAAATGAGGGCATTACAGGATTTGGCAGAGGATAAAGAATATAATTATTGAAGAGGCTGGGAAGTGTGGTACTATTGTGATCATGAATAGATAAGCCTATGACATGGAAGTAATACGACAATTAAATTGCTGTAGGACCCACCCCAATCTGTGTCAGGAATCCTACAGGTTTTATTCAAAATGACAATTAGTGTGACCTTGAGGAAGGAAGAATAGGGCAAAGAGCACAATTACTATTACATATTGTTCTTTATGGAAACTACTTTGCACTATGTGCACCAGTATTACACGTTCAGAGAAGGGCAACAGGGATGATAAGGGGTGTGGAGAACAAGAAGAAAGGTTGAAGAAGCTGTGAAGAGAAGATGAGGCGATTTGCCTCAAGGGCTATCACAAAGAGGTGGGTTCAGGCTTGTTCTCTGCTGCTTCAGAGGGTAGGACCAGGTTTTAAGCACACAGGAGAGAAGATTTTGATTGAACATTAGAAGGAACTTCTTGACAGTGAGAGTGGTTCAGCCATGGAACCAATTGCCTAGGGAGGTGATGGGGTCTCTGGACATCTTCAAAAAGAAGCTGAACAGCTAGCTGGAGATCCTGCATTGAGCAAGGGAGTGACCCATGGGGCCCCATCCAGTTCTAGGATTCTATAATTCTATGTCTGGGCAAAGATTGTAGGAGACTGTAGCATACAAGAGACCTGCTACATCTCATATCTCTTTCCCCTCACCACACACATGCGGGTTGGAGGAAGAGGTTAACACCAAACGCCTTGTCTGTAGAACATCATTGCCTGATTCTAGCCCCACACAGCTGATGGTAACAAAGGTATGCAGGCCTCTTAATACAGGTGTAGTGAGTTGGGCTTCTGCCACTAGGTAGATGAGGTTTGGAACCTTTGTTGGCATCACAGCCATGCATTAACAGCTATCCACTGGCATGAAAGAATTAATTTGTTTTTGGGACCTTATTAGGGACTTCTAGTATTAACTTTGCAGTTTGAGACTGAGAAAAGATGTGAAGGATTACACTGGGGAATAATTTTCCTCTGTTACTAACCTGTTTGCATGGGGGGAAAGGTTACACTTGTAAATTTTTCCATTGTTTGCGTCTGCACTGTGTAACCCTTAGGAGTCCTAGCTCCCTTGGGCCTTATCCAGGGGTGAAAGTTGCACCTCAGTCTTGGTTCCCCATATAGCCAGCAATGGAGGATTTCATTACTGGCTAGGGACAGTCTCAATAGAATTCATCTGGTGGTCCAATTCTACCATAGGTTATGAGGAGATGGTGGACTCTAGCCTTGAAAAAGCTGGAATGCTTCTCTGCTGTGTACTATCTGCTACATCATTAAACACCAATAAAGCTTATGCTTTAGCACAGCATTCCCAACCTGGGGTGTGAGTACCACCAGGGATAAGAATGAGGACATTTAGGGGTACATGAAAAAGAAATTGAATAATGGTGGAAAAATATAAAGTATAAGCCATTCTTGGAGGACATCACAACTGGATGCAATTTTTGATTGTCCATGGCATTGGTATTCACTGAAACCTTATGGGACAGGAGGGGGAAAATCACAGAGATGAAGAGAAGAGTGACACACAAGCTATACCAATGGCCCATAAACTTTTAAAAAAGAGTCTTTCTCACACACATATGCACACATGGTCTTCTGTTTGAGTTGCCATGGCCCTAGCCTCACCTGCACTAGGTGGCTTTTCAAGCCTGGTGAGCATTCGCTCTTCTTTCCCTCTTCCTTGTGTCCATCTAAGGAGGAGAGAGCATGCCTGTTGGAGACATCCAGTTCCACCCCAAATCTGTCTGAGGGTGGGATGCACAGCACCAGTTGCCCTTCCCTGTGCCTTTGGCCAGGAGCAAACCAGATACTGAGACTGAGAAGAGTGTCTAGTAGGTAAAGGTAAAGGGGGCATGATAGGATGGAGAGGTCCAGGTAGGGTGACTGTCTTGATACCCTGCCTTTCCTTCTATGGGGTCTGGGGACATCTCCTGAGAACTCACAGCAGCTTTCTGATGGGGTTTTTTTTCCGCTTAAAGAAAGGATATGATGGAAGACAAGGGTATAATTTATGGAAATGGACTGCAAAGGGGTATGCAAGTGAAAAGAAGATTGGGAAGCACTGCTATAGCAGTAGCAAGTGTCAGTGTTCAGCACTGAAAGAACTCTTAGGGAGCCCTAGAACTACACCCAGTTCTGGCACAGAAGAATAGGTCTGCAAGAGGGTTTCTCCAGGTAGCAGGAAAGGGGAGGAGGTCCAAGATGCTTTTAAGGGATCAGCACACAGGCAATTTGTTTTGGCTAAATACAGATCACTGGAGATAGCCATTCATCCTCAATTCTCCATATCATATTAGTTTCAAGGATGGACTTCTAATGAGAACAGGCAAGAACTCACTCCAAAAGGTAGTTAACACTGTGTTGGGGAAGAAACCTGCGTGGCCCTACATGGTCCAAATGCCTTGCCAGTGAAAGCAACATCTATTCACTAAAAGCCATTATCTTTTCTGAATTGCACAATCAAGACAAAGTGAGATCCCTGTCTCACATTTTAAATAATTATGTGGCAATAAATGATACAGAAAAAGAATGTTGTTATCAGTTTTCTGATAAACTCATAACTGGTAGTTTTTTCCTTTTTGCAGTTCCAGCTGGAGAAAAACAAACTGGTCAAATTTTCTATAGGAAATGGCAATTTCCTCTAATGGCACTCACTTGACATACACAGGCAAAACCACTGGGGTCATAATTTCCTTATCTTGATCCTGAACTATTTATAGATTCAGGCAACGACTTGCTCTTTGATCTGCTTAATCCTATTTCATTAAATTTGGAATTGCTCCCGATTTTGTGATAACCAGTGGTTGTTAAAACAAACAAATTATGATGAATAAGGTTTCCAGATCACAAGCCAAGCCCCAAATCTCCAGTTTTCATGGGTTATCTCCAGGCAGGAGACCAGGGTACAAATTCTTCAGTTTTGCTGGGCTCAGATCCAGGCAGGAGCAAAACACTGTGTAAAAACCTCCAGCTCGCCCAGTAGAACAGCAGCTTATTACAGTTTGCAAGATTTAATTGATTTGGTGTGGCAACTTGCAAAGACTCTCTGGGGAGGGGGGTGTCTATGAATTTACTTAGCTTCCTCTTTCCCTCCCAGTTGTTTTGGTGCCTGGGATCACCCTCCACTCTGCTTTGCATCTACCTTCTGGCTAAAAGCAAGCAGCTTAGATTAAAGGGTCCTTATCCTGTCCCACAGTGTAGGTGAGAAGGAATAATCCCCTCATTTTACCTTGATTTGGGAACAAAACCTCTTTTGCTTAAGATTTCTGTCTTCATTTCCTAACAGAAAGATCTCTGTCTCCCTCTTTCCCTCTGTGCACGTGTTTGAATGACAAGCTATAAACAACTGTGGTTGGTAGTTAATGCATAATACTTAATGATATCACCAGATGCTGTCCCTAGGTCTCAGGTTTTGACCTAGAAACCTTAGGGCCTGAAACAATCCTGAACTGCCAACCCTAGTACTGAATGCACAAATCAAAGAGACTGCCATTTGTAGTCTTTTTTTTTTTAATTACAGATCTGCATTTCAGTACTTCTGCGATCCAGATAACTGTATAAACAGCTGATGTTGTGTGAGAGTTAAAATGCTGGGACAACAAACTGGGAGACATGGGTTTAAATCCTGACGCAGCCAGGAATCAGACTGGGTGATTTTTGGGCAGCCATAATAACCTAAGAGCCATGGTGGATCGGACTGAAGGCCTATCTAGTCTAGTATTGTATACACACAACAGCCTGCCAGTTGCTTATGGGAAGCCAGGATGTGAGTGCAATTCCTTCCAACTACCGACAAACAAAGGCATTCTGTTTTCGTATACTGGAGGTTAACATTTTATTGCTGTTGTGTTCCTTGAAGTTGCTTCTGACTTTTGGTAGCCCTAAGGTGAACCTCTCATGGGGCCTTCTTGGCAAGATTTGCTCAGGGAGGATTTGCTTTTGCCTTCCTCTGAAGGCAGAGAGAGTGTGACTTTCCCAAGGTCATCAAGAGACCCGCCACGTCTTAGTGAGGATTCAAACACTGGTCTCCAGAGTTGTAGTCCAATGGTCAAACCAATACCCTACATTGGCTCTTAGGTAATGTACTATTCTTGCGTGCTTTCAAGCCAGCAACCCTAAAGAGAACCAATGACAGGGTTTTCTTGGCAAGATTTGTTCAGAGGGGCTTTTGCCTTAGCTACCTTAACTAGCAATCTTGATTGCCCCACCCTTCATGAATTTATCTATTTCTCTATTTTTTCTATGAATCCATAATTTTTCTTCTAAAGCCACCCTAATTGGTGGATGTAACTACTCTGGGAACAGGGAATTTACATATGTGCTGTGTGAAATTCGTATCTGCTGTCATACTTCCTTTTTTCTGCCTTGTATCTCCTCTCAATCCCTATATATGTCTGCCTAACCTACCATATAAGATTGTTACAAACAAGAAATGAAGGCAAGAACCATTAAAAACTAACTGAGCTTCTTCTGAAGGACAGAAAATACACATAGCAAATAAAATGAAATAAGAGGAAAATGTGATTACATGTACAACTATTCACTCCTCCAACAGCGTGTGAGTTTGAAATGGATAATGCAAGCCTATGCTTGTCCCGAGTCTGGCAAAGTTACTTTTTTGAACTCCAATTCCTGAATCCCCAAGCCAGCATGCACTTCTAGGGGCTGAAGTCTAAAAACATAACATTGCCAAGCTCTTCACTGGCCACATCTTCCTCCCCATAATTCTGTACCCATTTTCTCATCACTGAACTACTGCAGTCTCTAGTAAATCAATACTGTGAAAGCAAGTCTAAGAGCTACGTGTTGTTCCCAGCCCTTGTTACGTATTTGGTAGATGAGGGAAGGCGAGATTTTGGCTCCCTGCACCTAACCGATACTGCAACGGTGACATAAATTCCTCATATCTCCTACAATGGATAACAGTTTATGAGTGATAAGAGATCACCTTTGCCTGGGTGGCATGCACTGTACCTTGAAAGCCGCCCTTGAATTCTTGCGGTGATCTCAAGGAAAGGCATATACCCAGACTGACTGAAAAGCAGGCAAGTGGTTAGTGAAAGTCACAGGCCAAAGTTGGGCAGGTAGCACAGAAGCCCCTATATGGCCCTAGGGCTTATTCTTATGGCCAAGAACACCTCCAGACTCCCTGGACCTCTTTTGGCAACCCAAATCCACTCACAACAGTAATCTGCCTCTCCTGGAAGTCCCTAGGAATGGCAGAGTTGTTGTTGTGAGCCTTCAAGTTGTTTCCAACTTATGCAACCCTCAGGAGAACCTATCACAGGATTTTCTGGGGCTGAGAGTGTGTGACACATGCAAGGTCACCCAGTGGGAGTTTCCATGGCTGAGTGCGAAATCGAAGCCTGATCTCCAGGGTTTGTAGTCCAATGCTCAAACCACTACTCCAGCTGGCTCTCAGAAATGGTAGACCACCTTTTAAATAAGGTGCAGGGCTCCTTGCACTGTTTAACATCAAGAAAACTGGTTTTTCAAAAGCAGAATTGAACTTCTAGTCACTTGCTGCCTTATTTATTTATGACATTTTTCACAAAGACCCCTGGGCTTTTCATAGTTATCTACTTCTTGCCCAGCTTGAGGCCATGCCAGCTTAGAGGGGGATTCTGGGAGTTATAGTCCACGAAACTAACTTTCTCAGGCTCTGCACAAAATATAAGTTTCCATAAGCAGAGGCAGTACTAAAGAATGAGATATCAGGAATCGATTAACCATAACCCAAGTGGTTCTCAGTATTTCCACAACTGCTCTGTCCGATGTCTTCATCTTGTACTTATGTCACTATGGAGACTCAGACGACAAAATAAACAAAACAAGTACGAGTTAAATACTTAAAGCAGATTAATTAAAATAGATAACTTTACAAGCCATTAAAAACCAATCAGATTTCTTTTTAAGGCAGCACTTGGGCTTTGTTAATAAAGCTCCTCAAACTTCAACTCAGATTAAACGCCAAATGCCTCGCTGAATAAAAAACAGTCCTCTGCTTGCTGGCAGAAAGACCCCAGAGAGGGTTCCGGTAGGGAATTCCACAGTAATACTGCAAATCAAGCCTGCGCCATTCCTAGAAGCCAAAGTCACTAAACGGAGGCTGCCCATATCATAAAATAACATAATTCATTAGAAAAGGCAATACAGGCAAAGGTAGTAGGAAAAGTGGAAGACTGCGTCACAGGTGGACAAACTCAATCAAGGAAGCCACAGCCCTGAATTTGCATGACCTGGGCAGGTCAGGTAACAGTAGCGTGTTTTGAAGGGATATAATATCAGCAGCATCATTTATTTATACAGCACCATTGCTGTACTGTACGTGGTGCTTTGCATGAACGGTTTACAATTGTTCATTTGAGGCTTATCATATAAAAAGACCCAACACACAAAGAAAAGGGAATGGCAGGAGGGGAGGGAATTAAGTCCCTCTAGTTGCTCTTCTTTTCGCCACAGGCGAGAGCAACGGCAGTTGGTATGGAGGGAGGCCTTTCATCGGCATAGGCAGAAGTTGCTATGCCTACCAGTTCTTCTCTCCCTCTCAGGCCACAGCAGGGCCAGTTGGGATGGAGGGAGAGCTTTTCGTCAGCTGCTGGGCCGGGCATGATGGAGTTGCGCCTGCCTCTTCTTCTCTCCCTCCAAGGCCAGGGCAGCGGCCGTTGGGATGGATGGAGAGCCTTTCATCTGTTTCTGGGCCTAGGCAGGATGGAACTGTGTCTGCCATTTCTGCACTAGACTATTATAGTGCTGTTATTCCACTTCCAACATCCTATGGAATCCTGGGGTTTGCAATTTAGGGAACCCTTTGGCCTCAGTAAACTACAAACCCCAAAATTCCACAGGATGTTGAAAGTGGAATAACTGCGCTAGAACAGCCTAGTGTAGAAATGGCTTCTGTCTCTTCTTCTCTCCCTCCTTGGCCAGGGCAGTGGCAGCTGAGATGGAAGGAGGGCCTCTCCTCAGCTGCTGGGCCTAGGCATGATGGGGTTGTGCCTGCTTCCTCTTCTCTCCCTCCGAGGCCAGGGCAGTGGCCCCGGGATGGAGGAAGAGCCTTTCAGCAGCCTGGGGACCTAGGCATGAAGGAGCTCTGCCTACCAGTTCTTCTCTCCCTCTCAAGCCACAGCAGTGCCAGTTGGGATGCAGGGAGAGCTTTTCATCAGCTGCTGGCATGGCATGGTATTGTAAAAACATGGGTGAATTATCAAGAAGAATGCTGTTTGGAGGCCAATTTTAATTCTGTTTTTAATCCTCCTATTTCCCCCCATGGCCTAAATACTGTAAAGGTACCAGATCTTATCTGATCTTGAAAGCTAAGCAGGGTCAGCTCTGGTTAGTACTTGGATGGAAGACTGCCAATGAATACCAGGCGCTGTCGGCTATACTGTATTTCAGAGGAAGGAACTGGCACAACCACCTGTGAATATTCCTTGCCTAGAAAGCCCTGTAAAATTCATAAGGTTGTTGTAAGTTGACAGGCAACTTGAAGTCATAAACGCATACATATCTTTCCCCAATAGCTGAGTGTAGCACATAACTGCTTCCAATACATCTCTGCTTTTGTCCTCACAAACTGCAAGGCAAGTTAACAGAGAAACGGAGCTTGGCTCAAGGCCACCCAAAGAGTTTTATGGCTGGGCAAGCATCTGAACCTGTTTCTCCCCAACCCCAATGCAACATTCCAGCTACTTCAGCACTGGCTCTCATTTTGTTAATAAATGTACATCAGGACAGCCATCCTGGATCAACAGGGAATGCTATATTTCAAGGTTATAAATGGTGAGTCACCTACTAAGTACGAACCGTCTCCAGGTAAGCAGTGGAGAAGTTTCTGTAAACTGAATGACATGAAGGTTTTTTTCCTCCCTGCTGGCTGCTGATGTGTCACAAATGTACATCATACAGCATCCAAGGCTATTTCAACACAATTAACAAAGAGGTGACCCAGCACACACACGACACGTATAACTATGGGGTGTGGGGAACTGCAGGTTCTGGGGCGAACTCTGGTCCTCTTCAGTTTCCCCAAAGAGCCACACCACCTTCCCCATGGCACAACTGTTTAGTGATTTCCTGCACCTTTCTGCATATTTTTCTCACTGCTGTTCAAATACCTCTCCAAAGGCTTACTGTTACTGACAGTAAAGAGCTGTAAACTAAAATGGGATGGTATTTGTGCTCTTATCCTTTTGCCTTTGGCTTTACCCATCAGTGAAATGCAGCTTCTGAACCTGAATTTGGCCCCAGGTTGAAAGAGGTTTCCCCAACCCTGATGTATATACAGAATAAGAGACACAACAATGTAGAACAGTAGGCCAAATGGTTCTTACTTTTCATATTTATTAGACTTCCTTAGTCCAGTCGCTCCAGATGTTCTCAACTACAAATCCAATTCAACCCCAACCTGATTGGTCAATGGTTGGGATGATGGAATTTGGATGGAAAATCCTCACTTGGTAGGATCTGGAATAAGAAAAAAAACTAGGTACGGCTCTGTCAAAGTACTTTCCACAGAACTGGCAGCTGTGCAGATGCAATCAGCTATATTCCTTTGCTGCTGCTCATCTGATTCACTGTTTTAGGGCCAGCTTGACCTATGAACAGGCAGGTCTCTGGGAGGAATACTCATCACTGAAAACCCTTTCCTTTCTACTGAACACATTTACTACTATGCCAAATATTAACTTAATTAACTCAAAATTTGGGTTATTCTGTTAAGCTGGAAGCACACAGAGAACAAAGCAATGGCAGCCAACAGGCAGGGCATATCCTGAAGGTTAACAACAGGGTGGATAAAGAGAACCAAATAAAATAAATTGTCCAGCCTTTAATCCAGCAGCTAATTGCTAGGAAATCCCCAAAGTGCAGATGAACATTTACTTTGCTAGAGCCAACAAAAATGAAGGAGAAAGCCACATACACCGACATGCATGTCCCTGCCTACCTCTGTTGATTATCTGCTTACTGTACTGCATGTTGCTCAGAGGTGGGGAAGAGAGGAAATTATAGAAGTCATTAGCAATTCAAGTGGAGATTTCTGCAGTTCTTTATTATAGCATACCACAGTTAGATTTTTTTTTTTGAGCCGTATCTCCTGGAATCTCCCATCCGGTATGACCAGTGACCGGGGTAGATGAGTGATTCAATGTTAATTCCAACAAGTAACTTTCCAAACTCTGCCCTTAATATCGTACAAAATATTTATTTACTTATTTGTATCCTACCTTTGTCCCAAAGCTGGGATGCAAGGGAATTTACATCATATTGAGCTATATTGAGGAGCCCTGGTGGCGCAGTGGTTAAATGCTAGTACTGCAACCACAAGGTTGTGAGTTCGATCCTGCCAGGCTCCAAGGTTGACTCAGCCTTCCATCCTTTCACAGGTCGGTAAAATGAGTACCCAGCTTGTTGGGGGCAATTAGCTAAAATACATTGTAAACCGCTTAGATAACGCTAGTTGATAGGCGGTATAGAAATAACTGCTATTGCTATTGCTATCTCCCCATATCAGCATGGCCAGGTCCTGAAATCCATAACACTACCATCATAGAATCATAGAGTTGGAAGAGACCCCAGGGGCCATCAAGTCCAACCCCCTGCTATGCAGGAACACCCATCAAAGCATTCCCAACAGATGGCCATCCAGCCTCTGCTTAAAAACCTCCAAAGAAGGAGACTCAGCCACACTCCGAGGCAGTATATTCCACTGCCAGACAGCTCTGACTGTCAGGAATTTCTTCCCGAGGTTCAAGTGGAACCTCCTTTCCTGCAGTTTGAATCCATTGCTCCTTGTCCAAGTCTCTGGAGCGGTAGAGAAGAAGCCTGCTCCCTCCTCAACATGACATCCCTTCAAATATTTAAACATGGCTATCATGTCCCCTCTTAACCTTCTCTCCTGCAGACTAAACATACCCAGCTCCCTAAGGCGTTCTTCATAGGGTATGGCTTCCAGATCCTTCACCATTTTGGTCGCCCTCCTCTGGACATGTTCCAGCTTGTCGACATCCTTCTTGAACTGAGGTGGCCAGAACTGGACACAGTATTCCAAATGAGGCCTAACCAATGCAGAATAGAGTGGTACCATTACCTCCCTCGATCTAGATACCATACTCCTATTGATGCAGCCAAGAATTGTGTTGGCTTTCTTAGCTGCCACGTCACACTGCTGACTCATGTTCAGCTTGTGATCTACCAAGACTCCTCGATCCTTTTCACACATACTGCTATCACAAACATGATTGGTGGGAATGCAAGATAGGGCCTTCTTCACAGCTCCCTCTAGACTCTGGAATTCCCTTCCCGGGGAGGCCAGAATGGTCCCTTCCCTGTTGTGCTTCTGTCGTCAAGCAAAGACCTTATTCTGACAGGCTTTTAAAATGGAAAATTTTTAAAGAATGGGCTGAGGGTGCTATGCTGTTTTAAACAGAAATGTTTTAATTGCTTTTCATCTTTGAAGTCTATTTTATTTTTTAAAGTGTTGTTTTTAATCATTTTAATACTGTGAATATTTTAATTCCATTCAGTTTTTATATGTTTTTCAGATTGGTTGTTCTTTTTAAAACTGCAAGCTAACTTTGAGTCCCAGTTTTTGAAGAAAGGTAGGAAATAACAATATTAATACTAATATCATTTAATAAAAGCCAATAAATTACAAATATAAAAGCATACATTAATCAAAAATAGACATTAAAACACTTGGAAATACATGAAAACATTAGAAGCCATTAACTTTCATTTAGTTAGCCATTAAATTAGAAACATTAAATATCTACTCAAACAAAAAGGTCTTTGGCTGCCACCAGTAGGGCAGCTTTTTTATCTTCACAGTCCAGCAAGGTAGGTTAGGAAAAAGAGAGAGGGGGACAAATAGCAAGTGAGTGAGCAAGACAAGAGAGGGCCAGTGAAGTCAGTTTCTGATCTTTCCCCATTTTAACCTATGAGTTGGAAATGGGGGGTTGTAGTTGTTGTTAACTGCCATCAAATCAGCTTTGACTTACTGTGACCCCATCTATATATGAGATACCTCCCAGTCACTCTGTTATCAGTAGCCTTGCTCAGGTCTTGCAGACGCAGAGCTGTGGTTTCCTTGACTGTGTCTATCCACCTCTTTTCCTGCTGACTTCTACCTTGCCAAGCATTACTGTCTTTTCTAGTGAGTCATCTCTTCTCATGATACGTCCAAACTATGACAGTCTCAGCTTAGATGCCCTGGCTTCTAGGAAGAGATCAGGCTTAAATGTAGGTGGCATCTCCCAAAAGATATTTGGTTATCAGGTGCCAACACCTCTCCCCTACTGGATTAAGGACAAGATTGTAAGGAATGAATACCTTTACAGGGAAAAAAAAGGTAACCTGTACCCCTTCTGTAGTTTTGTGTATCAGTACAAGATGGTATAGTGGTTTAGCAGTGTGTAAAAGCAGTTGCGCTAAGTTTGGAATCAATGTGCCAATTAAAGCTCCATCAGTTCAGCATGAGCAGAGGGTTTTAAAGGAATAATTAAAGAATAATTATTGAACAATGAGTGCTATAAATTCCTAAGGGGAAAAAAGGCACTCCTATCTTTAAGGTTTTCATGTCACATCTCTTCTCTTGAATTTTAAACGTTGGGGATCTACTTCAGCGGCCTCTAAGGGAATGAAGCTACCTTCCTTGTACTCAAATCTGCAATGGATATCCTAAAGCCAATAAAAATTGGCAAGATGCTTCTGGTCCTCCAGTGACACAGTGGAACTTTGTTACTCTCCCACGTGAGTCAGCTCCTCAAGGTTCACAACTTTGGATCAGCTACTGACTCAGTTTCTCCAATTTGCCATATAGAAACCACATGTCACACAACGGAGGGCAATGGAGATAACTTTGATTTTAAGGACAATAACACTAGCTACACTACACTTCAGGGATAATATTCTTTAGCTATGCCAGTGGCTTCTGAACTCAAGATGTAGCAACAGGAATTGAGAGGGTACACGGTTCACAACAGACTGATATTGCATTTTTTTTGCAGAAGGTACAAAATTCAGTCCTTTGGCTTCTGTGATCACAGGGTCTGGGTTTCAAGAGCTCGTCAAGCCCTACCATACAGTGAAGATGATACTGGATTTGGTGTATCAAAAGGCTGACTTAATATGGCAGCTACAGATTTTGAGGTGGGCTCCAAGCCCAGAGCTTGGAACTAACTATTGCAAAAAAAAAAAAAAACAAAAAAAAAAAACACACACCAAAAAACAACCTCTAGTTACTTACAGGTAATGTTGGGGTTTTTTTTCCAAATTGTAGAAATACACATTTGGAATGGTCTCCAAGAGTCATTGTCCAGGGATACTCAAAGCAGTGGTCTCTCAACCAGTGCTGGACCACAAGTCATTGGCTGTAAGTCCAGAGAGTTTCCCGGAATGAAAAGAACAGCTGTAGTCAATGGATAAAAATATGGTACCCACCCCTGACACATTAGGGGAGAAAACTGCTACTCCTCCACATCAGATATCCTGAAAAGCATTGATCTAGTCCAACTTCCTACCAGTGTGGGAATCCACAGCTAAAGGATCCCAGACGGGTGGTCATTCAACCTCCTGCCTAAGGTATAACTAGTTTATGTTATGTTTGTAACTTAATAACAAAGGCATAGCCTAATTACACTGTCAGTAACTTGACATGGGATAACAAAAATATTGACAAGCTGGAACATGTCCAGAGAAGGGCAACCAAGATGATCAAAGGTCCAGAAACCAAAGCTTTTAAGGAACAATATAGGCAGCTATATATGCCTAGGTTGGAGAAAACTGAGAGGTGACATGATAGCCATCTTAAATATCTGGAGAGATGTTATGTAGAAGATGGAGTAAGCTTGTTTTCTCCTGCTCCAGAAACTAGAATGCACAAAGCAGTGCATTCAAGTTACAAGAAGAGACCTAAACATTAAGAAGAGCTTCATGGTAAGAGCTGTTCAACAGTGGAAAGGAGGTTGGGAACTCTTCTTTGGAGGTCTTTAAATAGAGGTTGGATAGGCATCTTTCAGAAGTGCTGAAGTTATGTATTCTTGCATGCTAGGGGTTTGGATTACGTGGTCATTGTGGCCACTTGCAACTTTAAGATTCTATGCTTGTATATCACAGCTTCTGTGTCAAAGTGCACTTGATCTTAAATTACTTTAATCCTTATAGGGATGCAGCATCACTAAATGACAGAGGATGACTATTATTTGGCTGAAATACTGGTTCAGGCTGTTACTCCTGCATTGTGAGTTGAGACAACAGTGAGGTAGATAGGAAGAGAGTAGAGTGTGTTTTGTAAACAAGAGTGTGTTTTGTATCACAGAACACAGCACTGTCTTTTGTACTGTACAACAGCACCTTATAGAACTTAGGATGTTTTTATTTTTTTATATCTTTTTACTAAAAACAAGAATAAATATTAACATACATATATCAATTGTGATATTCATTTTTCTAATTGTATAAAAACATTTATATTATCTATATACTTAATGTTCTATTTACTTATTTTCATTCCAATAATATATTATAAATATTATATAATCCATAATAGAAAGATATTTGTAATGTCTATCATGCTTATTATACAATCACTATTATATCTTTACTGTATATTTTACTCAGAAGGATCTTCTCTATTTTAGATCCTTTTCTACATCTCATTATCTTTCACTTCCTTCTTTCTTTTACTTGGTTAATCCTTTCTCCCTTTTATCTGTTACCTCTATAAATTTATGAAATTGTTGACTGGCCACCAACATTACTTATTCCAAATCTATTTGTTATCTTCTGCTATCAAGCATTTTTATTATCTTCTCTTATCCTCTCATATTGATTATTCTTCCTGGCAAATCTTTGTCCAATTATTCTCAATATATCTCTTCACTTCCATCATTCCATTGTCTTTTTCTCCCTTTCTTGCTTCTTTCATAGCACATGAGAAACTTTCTAGGGAGACATATTCTAGAAGTTTCTTTAACCAATCTTCCAATTCTGGTGCTACATTTCTTTTCCAGTATTTAGCATATACCATTCTGGCTGCTGTGACTATATAAAGTATCTTCTTTTTATGTTTATGATACTTTTTATCCACCTTTATCCATCCATCATGTTCAAAAGAAAGATCTCTGGTGTCAGTGGTATCTTTATTTGCAGAATCTTCATAATTATTTCATGAATCTTTCTCCAATACTTTTTTGCTTTTTCACACTGCCACCACATATGGTAGAAGGTGCCACACTCCTTTTCACACTTCCAGCATTAGAACTTAGGATGTTTTTAAAGGTAACTTTCAATTATTTTTGAGAAATAGGAAACAAAACATTTGCCTTGAAAGTTGTAAACACAACAGTAGGTATACATGGGGAGGAGGACTGGAACTGTAATTACATTTTAAAAGTAACTTTTCAAGCTTATTCCAGGAGTCTCAATCATTCACCAAAAAGGGACTGATTGCCAAATCTGTACATATCTTCTTACTCCAGGCAACTATTTACACTACGTAAGTGCTCACTGTTATTATCAACTACAGTCAAGTCAACCTGAACCCATGGTGATCCTAAAAATGACAGATCTCTGTCATCAACAGCCCTGCTCAGGTCTTTGTTCTCTTCAAATAATGGCTTTATCTAATATGCAAAGTCAAAGTTTGTTTGTCTGTGTTAGGTGAAGACCTTATATGATTAGCTGCGTCAGGTGAAGACCTCATATGATTGGCTGCCTAAGAAGATTCTATGGAATCCTGGGGATTGCAGTTTAGGGAGGGGCCCATAGAGCTCTTGGGCCTCAGTCAACTGTGTCTGTCTTGAATAGGCCAGTTGCTATGGAGATGAGGCCTAGCAGCAAGGAGGAGGGCAGTGTATTTCCCTCAGGAACCCAATCTCTGTATGTTAATAACTCTGAATACAGATTGGATTGGGCAATATGGGGAAAAGTGACAGGTACTGGACAAGCCAGTTTGGGGAATTAGAGACACAGGATCTCAAATCTTTCTAACAAGTATTACCTATGAAAAATAAAATCCTAGGCAACATCGGGTATATATGCTAGTTTAAAAATAAAAGTGTTGATATATCACACACATGCAATCAAAAGTGTGTACATCCCTCAGATTAGGAAGAAAAGTTTCAGTTAACCAAGTTACAAGATCAGATTTCGATTGACATTTAAAAAATTATAGATCCCATCCTGCTCACCCCAAAATACGCAGTAACAAAATACAATAGCCATCATCCAGTCTCAGACACAATACAAGAAAATCAACACACTCTTTCTCTCTCTTTGTGTGTGAAAATACTGCTGACATTCAAAATGTAACTTATCAGCATCTCCAGACACCAAATAACCTTTTCCTTCAAAAGGAGCTTGGAATCTTGTGTCTTAGGGTATTAAGTTTCACTCCCGCTATTTGAAGGGTGTTAACCAACATTTCCTTCTCATGCTTAATAAAGTAAATATTTACTTTTCAGTCCAGTTAGTTATATTCTGCCACAGAAATCTACAGTGCAATGCCACAGAAGAACAACAATGTTGTCCAAGGTCAAACAGTTAAAACAGACAGACAGCATAAGGTTTCTTTTTTCTCCAGAAAGTCCAGTATTAAGAGCTTTAAATAACTAGGAGTGAGGAACAAACTTTAACATGTCCTACCTAAGGGCAGATCTCAAGGACAACAAAACCAGCAACTTTGCCTGAACTAGACCTGTTGTAATAGTTGTTGTGTAGCTTCAAACAGTTTCCAACCACAGCAAACCTAAGGCAACCCTGTCACAGCTTTTTCTGAGGCTGAGAGTATGTGATGTGCCCAAGCTCACCTACTGGGCTTCTGTGGCCAAGCAAGATCAAACCCTGGTCTCCAGGGTCATAGTCCAACACTCAAACCACTACAGTCCAGGCAATGGCCATAAGCCAAAAATCATGAGGTTCTTACTGTCAAAGCTACACAAGCTTCATCTCATACATTACCATAGAATCCAACTGTTCTGATTTGGCAGGAATAATAGTCTCTATTAATCACTTGTTGCTGCACATTTTTTTAGCTGTTTTTAAAATGTCCCAGTTCCTCTCTGTCCTCCTCCCACGTTCCTGCTTTGTCCTCAGCTTACTTCAGCTGTCGCCCAATTACTGACATCATACCCTTCCATATTTCACAGATAAAAACGTGAGCACATGTGGCAGGCAACATCAAAGTGTGGTCAAGAAGAACAAGCCAGGAGAGGCTGCAGCAGTTTCCTTTTGCTTGAATTTAAAGAGTGGGGGAGACAAGCTTCCTCCTCCTCCTCCTCTCACCCCCCCTCACTGAGTTAACTGAGTGCAAATTATTTTTGCACTTTGAACTCAGTTTGCTCCCATTGAAGGCAACTGAGGGCAAGGGGGAGAAGTGGATGAAGAACAGAGCTCTTCTTGTGGACCACAAGTTGAACGTGAGTCAGCAGTGCGATGCAGCAGCTAAAAAAGCTAATGCAATTCTGGGCTGCATCAGTAGGAGTATAGTGTAGAGATCAAGGGAAGAAATAATATCACTCTATTCTGCTTTGGTTAGACCTCATCTGGAATACTGTGTCCAGTTCTGGGCACCACAATTCAAGAAGGATATTGACAAGCTGGAATGTGTCCAGAGGAGGGTGTCCAAAATGGTGAAGGGTCTGGAAACCATGCCCTATGAGGAGCAGCTTAGGAAGCTCAATGTGGGGACATTTCCAAAGTAGTTGAAAAATGGGATAGCAAAGGAATAATTGAGACTGTCCCGGCAAAACCAGGGCAGTTGGAGGGTATGTGACATCTACTGGATAGGGGCCCCGAGCTCTCTGTGTTCCACTAGTAGGAATAATATACTGTGTGTAAAGACAGCCTTCTCTGCTGTAGCACCCCAGCTGTAATATTCCCTTTCTTTGGGGGCACAGTTTGTGCTGACACTGGCCTTATTAAAACTTGGATCTTCACTAGTTTTCAGAGTTCAGTGGTCATAGCTTGCCTATTTGTGTGTTTTTATTCTAGTGTATATTGTATTTATTTAAACTTATATAAATCATGCTGAATGGTTGTTCTATACTGTTTTAATTAGTTTAAACTGCCTACTGCTGTTTTACTGCATGTACTCTACCATGGTCTAGGGTGGGATAGAAATATTTTAATAAAATAACAAAATAAATTAAGAGAACTAGTGACATAAATGTTAGCTGCATTCTGCCTTTTGACAAGATTCCATACAAATGCCCTCCAGTTCTGCCAATATATGCATCTAATTGGCCCTTTGATATTCATAGATTCTGTATCCACAGATTCAACAAACAATGGCTTGAAAATTAAAAAAAATAAATCTGAAAAGCCAGTGTTGATTTTGCCACTTCATATAAGGAATTCCATTTTACTACACCATTGTACATAATGAGATTTGAGCATCCATGAATTTTGGTATCCATGGAGGGTCCTGGAACCAAACCCTAATGGATACCAAGGGCCTATTGTACATATTTTTTTTTAAAAAAATTGCTAGATCAGATTGACAATTCTATTCTCCAGAAATGGGGTTTCCTGATTCTCTTGGGTTATCATTTGCCTCCAAGTGACCACAAGGGTACAAATCCATGTGGCTGTGATTCTTCCATACCACCCCTACCCCCATAAGAGATAGAAGCAAAGATCCAATTTCATGCAATAACTAATTCAGGTTATTCAGAAGGAAAAAAATGTAAAATTATTGTATTTTAAAAAATCATTTTAAACAACTGTCTTGGCATAGCAAATGCAGTATTATCTATATAGTCACTTCAAAGGACCTGTGTCTAAATGGAAGTTTCTGAAACTGACCCTGCAAATGGACAGCTTTCCATATCGCCAAGTCAGCAAATGTACCGAAATGGTAGAATGTAGGTCAGGCACAATTCCCAGCATTTCATTCATAACTGGGAATTGGAGGGATATGCTGTCCCCTCACATAGATGACTTGACAGCACCTCTAATGATAGAGAGTGGCATGCTGTCTCTTTTTATTCCCATCTTCTACAGAACTTCTGATGTGTGCAAAGGCAAACGTCCAAAAGCTACTAGTGCAGACTTTGTAGCAAGAAACCATCCCACAAAATTACCTCTTCACTTGTGATCTAGTGGGAACATCCGGGTTTCTCTGCATTCCACCACCGTTTGCTTCTCTTCCACACACAAACTACTTTGAAATTTGGAATACAAGAGCTTTGGGCCAGAAGATTTTGCTCATATTGGCCTAAATTCTGTTGTTACTCCTAACTAGAGTGTACACATTGAATTAACAGAATTCACCTATGTGCTGTCTCTCCATTCTGCAATTTATTCAATAGGTCTACTCTACTTGGGACTAATCAATAGGATTCCAGTCATTATTCTGTAAGCAATCTAGGACTGTTTTCAAGAGATTTTTCAGCAGTTAACATTTGGAGGCGCTTGGTGGCTTTGTGAGTGTTCCAGTGTCCGGAAAAAAAAAGAAAAAAAGAAAGAGAGAGAGATTAGGGCCCCACACTTTCCTAAGCCACCAACTATAGTTATATTAATAATGTTATGAACACCAGCTGTAAAAAGGGGAAGGACACAATCTGCTGATAATGAGAAGCTCCTTTGTATTCTTCCTCACCTCCATAAGAGCTTTTATAACTGTCCAGAAATAATATATTCATATGGGACGCATCACAGCTATTCATCTTGTCAGTCACTTGGGAACACTGCATCCTAAACATGGAACTTCAACAATGCAATACTTTATTTTAGGCAGCAACCACTCAGCTTACTTTGCTGCTGAAGCACACCCTTGCTTGAAGAAGACAAGACATAAATCATGGTATTTCCAATGTAAAGGAATCAAGTCTGGTTTCATCGGTCCACATCCCTGCTGGGGGATCCAGAGCCATATACAGAAGACCCTTCTGTTCATCCCCTGTGCAAACCAGCGGGCAGTGACAGGAACAAGGAGAAGGAGCATAATTTTCTCTTTATCTCACCCTCTCCTTCTGTAGGGGGCGTTTTATGTCAAACAGGGCTCACAGGGACAGGGAAAAGGAATGGACAGCAGCAACACCATTAATGATTTAGAGATATGGCTTTTTCATCTGGAGACTCCGTAAGCATAAAGACCATAGCTGGCTCTACCATTAGGCAGAGTGAGGAAGCTGCTTCAGGTGGGAGATGCCAGGGTTTGTGAAAGAATGGCCATAGCAGTGTTCTCAAGCACTTCTCCTGCGCCCCTTGTACTCCCCACTGGATGGTAGAACTTCATGCGTTCCAGTGTGTTTTCCTGTATGTGCACACACCAACTTCAAGTTAGCTTGCTACTCTCAAACACAGTGGAGGAAAACTATTTCTCCACCAGTGCTGAGGAAAGATTCAATTAACCTGTCTAGCCAGCTTCTACAAGTTGAATATGGGTATCATCTTGTGAAGTGTTTTGGACCTGCCCCTACTGCTTTTGCAATTTAAGCAAATACATCCTCAAAATCTGCACTTCGTAGTTTTTGAACCACCCAGAAGCCACAAAGAACAATTTTAAAACACATGCACATGCGCGCACGCAGACACACACATACACAGACTAAATTGGCAGATTTGGAAGGCCAGAACAATGAAGTAAAAATGAAGTAGGTGCAGTGGAATATGGAGCAGCAGACATGGTTCTGAATCCTATTGCTAGTTCCAACTGACATGGATCAATTTTATCAGATGCACGTGATGAAGTCGACCCAGTCTACAAAAGCTTATATTTCAAACTTCTTTCTCTCAGTTAGTCTCAAAGGTGTTACAATATCCTTTTGCACATAAATCAGTTAGATTTTTACCTACAAGCTGATTCACCATTCAACAATTGATTCAAGGAGCCTACTCTAATTGGGACTCCAGACACCGTGAAGCTTTTCCTTTTTTTTCTGTTGGCCTGGAAAACAAATTCTTTTTTTCTTTTTTTTAAAGTAGTTGAAATATCTAATTACTTCAGCTGGCATGCATCCTCCTCTTTCAACACTTGAGGGGAAATGGGTGAGGTAATTGTAACGGTTGCCTCCAATTAGGTATGCAGGACTGGTTGTTTTAAATCAAATCCTGCCACAGAGACAGTTCCATAAATGGTTCAGCCATGATGCTTCAAAACCACTTAAAACTTTTGAATGAAGATATGAAATGGCTTGTGGGTACTGTGGCAGAAAAAGGCCCAATTGCCTCTCAACATCCTGATTCAAGTGTGGCCTAGATACAGCAATCATCTTCTGTATCTTTAGCAGGAGAGTCCGTCTCTTGAAGAAAGCCGTAAATCATAGCACATACGCCTTCAGAGTGTATGCCATACACTGAGTTAATACCATACACAAAATCATGAAAACAGTTGTGTACTTTTATTGCAGCCTTAGCATCAAAACATTTCTAACAGCGAAGGTGGCTTTGGCACCCAGGAAACTAGAAAAGACTGACCTGAATGTTCATCTTATTCAGTCCTCAAGGACATGAAAATGAACTCTTTTGCACGTTGCAGTGAAATGTTTGCCCAAGCAAAGCAACTCATGGTAGGAACACTTGACATCTGTATTTCTGAGTGAACACATGAGATTAGTACTCCCTGAATAACATTTGAAGGAGAATCCAATTACCTGTTGGTTTTGTATCGCCCTGTATTTTGCAGTACAGTTCTCAAGCTCAAAAACTGTCAAGGGGTGGATGTGTGTTCTTTGGGGGGAACATACATGGAAATGTGAATTTTTGGGGGGAAGATCAGTTTTAAAAAGAATGTGAATTTTCATTCAGTTTCTTTTTTAAATCACAGACTGATGCAAAACAAGAAGGAATGGTCATATAAATGAACACATGCAAAAATGGTATGGGGTAAAATCAGACTGATCCATCCATTGTACATGATACAATATTCAGTATTCAACAGGGCACAATTCAGTATTCAAACTTACAACTGTACATACAAACATCCCTAGTAGATTTTGAAAGTTAAATAGGGTTGGGCTTGGTTAATGCTTGGATAAGAGACCACCAGGGAATACTAGAGATCTCCAGACAGAAAGATCCAGAAAGGATCCTACCTGAAACCTCGGAGAGCCTGGGGCTGCAAAATTATAGAATCTATGGGGGGCATGGGGACCATAGAAAATACCTTCCAAATGTCTCAATTTTGCAAGAACAGTCCCAATTAATCCTCTGTTGTTACACTTTTTCAGCTGCTTTTAGAATATTCCAGTTCCTCCCCACCTCACTACATGTTCCTCCTTTGTCCCCAGCTTATTTCAGTTGCTACAAACTGAATTCAAAGTACAAAAGTAGTTTACCAGGAAGTGACTCAACAGGGGGAAGAGGAGAGGAGGAGACAGAATCTTGCCCTTCTATGTAGACTCAGGGAAAGGCACACTGCTACAGCCCCTCCTAGCTTGTGGCGCCTTTCTCATTAATAATTTTTACCATCCTGACCACATTCTGATGTTGCTTAGCCACACACATCCTGGTTTTCATCCGTGAAATGCTGGCGGTTATGCCTCCTTTGGTTCCAAGTGAAGTTAGGCAGCATTAAGGCTCAGGACACAGTGTACAATCTTTGAGGACCACTTATACAAATGCTTGTATCATAGTGTAGCCCTGGTGAATGCATTAGTGAGCTTTCGCTACCTCCATACAGCATCTGAAATACATTCCGCACAGACTCTGCTGGGCTTCCAGGGAAACAGATACTCGGCTGTTAGAAGATTCAATTCATACCTTTGTCACCAAAATGAAAAGTCAACATGTAGGAAGTTTGTATGGAGCCCTTAGGGCAAAGTAGACCTTATGAAAAATGAAAAATCTACCATCTCAGAGTAAACTTGCCTTCAAAACAAAACAAAACAAAAACTCTACAGGCTTTGGATGTAGCAAGGCAGGATAGAAAGTAACTTTGTCATATTTAACAAAAATAGCCTTTTTTTGCATCTCCTGAGGCTCACTGAGAGAAGAAACATAGTTTGCCTTGAAAGTTTACACATTTGCAAGGCTTATGGGATGATTTGGAGAACATGGGCACAAAACAATGAGCTGAAACTTTTAAAATGCAAGCAGTTAAAAATAAATGTAGCTGGGAAAAATACAAATAAACTTAATGTAGTCAATGGTGAAAATGCATATATTTGGTAAAATGGGCAGATATATGCACACATTGGGAAAATGTGTTTAAATTGCTTATGAATTTCCATACAGAAAAGCAATGAACAAAGTCTTGCAAAACAGTATTGAAAGTGTAATGAAATCGCTTGCAGAGTGTTTCATATTTTCATGGCCTTTAAGGGAAGGATGTTCACAGCCCACTGTTCTGTAGTGTGTCAGAAGAGTATATCAGCATCCAGCTCTGAAAAACATTTACTCATTAACCTCTTTATATGTCCAGAAAGGGAATGATCCAAATTCTGGAGGTCATTTGCCTCATACCATTTCAGCCCTGGTAGTTTTCTACAGCCAAGAAATACAGATTACTTACTGTGGCTAAGTTGAACTTTCATTGCCTGCGTAAATGTTTATCTTATCTTATCCACTTTCAAAGCACGGTATACAAGGACTAATTGTCAAAAAGCATTTAAGTTCCTAAGATAAAACAACATGTCAATTAAACAGCTAAACACACAACGAATCAGAAAAGTTTTGAACTTCAGCAAACTAAGTTCAAGCACTGATGCAACACAAAATTTTGTAGTTCAGGAGCAGCAACTGATGGCAAAGAAAAGAAGTTACAGGTCAGTGGCAGAAAATAAGTTTGCATGGAGAAAGTCCCCATATCATTCCTTGCCATCTAGAAAGTTATTGGCATGAAAGGTGGCAAGAAAACTTCTAACTGATACCTTGAAGATCCCCAGGATCCTTGGAGATCTCCTCCTAGAAAGAGAAAAGCATAATGGCCCAGACTGAGTATTGTTTCCAAATTAGGATTCAGATTTTGCGGTTATTTTAGGAATAAAAGGCAGCCTTATTCTATTACTTCCACATGGCTTAGCTGTCTAACGGCTGCTTCTCTATGAATACTGAAGTACAAAGTGTGTGTGTGTGTACACTGGAAAGCTGAAGTTTCAGCTCATAATGTCACATGAAGAAGGAATGGTTCTATATAGGAAAACCAGGACATAACACTTTGGTCGTATCATACCCTCCAACATTTAACAGATTAAAACTGGGACACATGTGTCCAAGCAACATCACAGTGTAATTAAGATGGCAAAAGTTATTAATGTGGAAGAACATGTAATCCCAGTGTGCATTGGTTTGGCCCAGTGGGTGGGTAAACTCTCAGGAAGGAGCTGTAGTTGCTGGCTGAATTCAGAAAGAGAGGGAGAGGTGAAGCTGGAGGGGACATGCAGCGGCCAGGGATAAGGAGTAGTCACTTTCCATAGTGGTATTTTCAGTTCTGTATTTAGGAGGGGGAAAGGAGTAAATTATTTGTACAGGCTGAGCCTCCCTTATCCAAAATGCTTAGTCCTAGAAGTGTTTCATATCTCAGATTTTTTGTTTTTGTTTTTGGAATACCTGTGTTTCCATATGTGTCCTGCTGAGTTAACTGAGGGTAAACTACTTTTGCACTTTGAACTTAGCCTGCACTAATGGAAATAAGCCAAGGGCAAAGGGAAAAGCTGGAGGAGGAGAGAGAAATTGAGAGATTTCTAAAGCCACTAAAAAGTGGGATTACAGATGATTGGAAAATTCCCTGTCAAATTGGGACAGATAGAAGGTATGCCATATCAAGTTTTGATCAATGCAATGAACTCTGCATGGAACTGGACAGTGGAAGCCTTTGGAAAGTGTTTGAAACTTCCACTGATATAAAATGTGGCAGAAAACACAATTCCAATACTGTTGAATCTTCACTGACTTCCTCTCTATTTCCAAGTACAATTCACAACGCTAAATACCACACTTAACGCCTCAAATAGTTGGCAAACAACTGGGACCTACCAGATGTTGCTGAACTATAACTTCCATCTACCTTAGGTGGCATAGCCAACGGAGAAGAATAACAGAAAATACAGTATGACAGCTTTTGAAAGTCTACAAGGGGCCTGTCCCTCCCTGAACGCTTTGGTACATTGATATAGTTGATTCTGAGCATATCCACCATTGTAATTATCATCAAAAGCCCTATTCTGCATCCAGTTATCATTGGACATTTGGTGTACCAGGACTGTGGACAGGCACAGATTCATTAATTTAGGTTTCTTCCACTACTCATCTCCAGCTGCAACTCAGAGGAAGCTGACCCACTCTCTTTCCCTGACCTGGTTTGTATCTTGGGTGCCCAATCTCCCTTGCCATTCCTTGGCCCACTTCCCACAGATACATGCACACATGTTGGTATTTGTGATTTTTTTCCCACTTGTGTGAGGGTCCTGTGCCCCTAATTCTAGTGATTGTGGAGGGACAACTTTACTATGTGCTGCTTTAATTACATAAGTGAGCCACCCTGGCATGGACCTGCCTCCTATGCAGGAATTGGGTGTCATTCCAGGCTTCCCCAAGAATTCTTTTAGTGACAAACACTGGCCCACATTACTGCTACAGCATAAGCTTTATTGGTAGCAAGCAATGCAGCAAATGTCATACAGTAGAGAAAGATCCCAGTCCTTTCCTTGATGAAGTCCAGCCTCCTTTAACAGCCAGTGGTAGAACTGGCCCCCAAAGCAAATTACACCCACATATTCCCCCAGCTAGCAATCAAATTTCCCATGACTGGCTATATGGGGCACCTGGGCTGTGATGAACACACACTCTGGCTAAGCCTGATGGCAGACAGACTCCCAAGATTTATATAGCGCAGAAATAAACAAAGAAAATCACAGTGCACAAGTGTGGCCTGTCGTCCCCACTCTCCTTTAGCCATGAGAACTGTGCAAGTCCATTAGCAACAGAAGAAAATTTATTCCCCCAGTCTGTTCTCAATTTTCATATCTTTTCCCAGCCTTAAAGTGTCAAACTAAAAAGTATCTCACAACACCAATACAATCTGACTCTTATACTGTACTGGGCAGCTGTTAAAATCTGGCCATAATGCCAACACCGATTCCAAAATCTATCACCCTGTGGTAGAGGTCCAACTCACTAGATCCTGACAAGGGGAAAATGCAGGATGCAAGTCTTCCCATACATTCATAAAAACCAGTACTGAAGAGTCATAATCAAAGACTTGGCCATGTTAATCTGTATCAGTACACAAAGAGATCTTGTAGCACCCTGGAGACTGAGAGAGGAGTTTGCAGCATTAACTTTCATAGACTTCAATGAAGTAGACTGATTCTACAAAAGTTTATGCTACAAACTTCTTTCTCTCAGTTACGGTGGGCCCTCCACATTCAGGGATGGGGTGCAGGACCCTCGAAAAAATGGGAAAATCATAGATATCAAAATGTGGAGGTGTCTATGTCTGTGGGAAGAGGGCTGAGCCATGATGAGGACAATGGGCACCCAAGGTCCAATCCAGGTAAGCAAAAGGAGAGGGAAAGGGAGTGGGTTGGCACGGTGGCCCTATACTTCCTCTCTCTCTCCCGTCTCCTTCCTTGGCTACGGGTGCTGCATCCGGAGAGGGTCTGGGCTGCTGAGAAATCAGGTTGCAAATCATCCTTAGCTGGCCAGGCAGTGGCTGATAGAGGAGGATGAGGAGGACCAAGGGTGGGTTTTTAAAGGGCTGCACAGCCGGACTGAACTCACGAAGAGGGAAGGTTCTCCCAGAAAAGAAGCACTGGGGGTAGAGCAGGGGTTGAAGAAACCAGCAAACAATCAAATCCATGAAAGTCAGACTCACAATCGTGGAGGGCCAACTGTAGCTTCAAAGGTGATCCCTTTGAGTTCTGAAGAGGATTCTCTGAGATTGTCTTGAAGATCACATGTGAGCAACAGATTCTTTTCTTAGAATCTGCAACCCTAGAATCTAACCAGAAAACCAAAATTTCATACCATTAGGACGCTCCCATAAAATTCAAGGGAAAATACTTTGTAAAGCAATTCCTTTGAAGAGAAATTATCCTGCTCTGGTTTACCTCACATTAACACATTAACTGTGCCAACAGAGTTTTGAAACTTATCTTTAAACCAATAAATGAAATACAATAAAATATGCAGGTATATTGTTTTAGTGTGGAAAGACAAATCACTAAATAACATAGTTGTGTAGCATACAAGGTAGAGATAACACGGATAACAGTTTAGATAAAGTACAGGCACACAGTGTCATTTAAAGGTGGCTCTAAGGCTATTTTCATGTTACTGAAGGACTGAATTTCTAAGCAAACATGCTGAGAGACGGGCATGTCTGTCTACAGTTCAAAGCATCTACTTCTAAACAAAAGAAACGAATTACCTTTCACTCTGGTTATTATTAGTCCTCTTCATTACCTGTGTTTCTCTCCATGCATGATAATTAAGCAGCAAGCCTGCAAAGTGATGGATCAATGGGCGGTCAGCAAATGACATGACACGCAATGGAAAAAAATCTAAAAAAGTTTGACGGAGCAGCCCATGGCTAGCTGGTTTCAAGAAAGAGGCAAGGATGCGACTCAGGAATAGCCAACAGTTAATGCAAATAAGGTCACCAGCTCCATGCCTTTTGGAAAATATGTTTATTATTACCATTTGAGCAGGATACAGAGGTATACACATTTCCCCAGCGGAAGGCACACACTGATCTGAATGAAAACCTGCATTAATCAGGGCGGCCTTTCTGCATATGAGAATGAGGACGCACACAAACACACACAGAGCCTAATTCATCGCCATGGCAACTGAGCCAAACAAAAGGGAACACCAATTCAAGGAGCAGCCCTTCTTCAGATGAAAAAGAACAGGGGGAAGGCTTTCTTCCTGTATCTCTGGGAGGTTTGGCTGGCTTGTTTGGGTTTAAATGTAATTGGATCCCAGGCCGTAATTGTCACTCTCCAACATTACCCCTGTGCCAAATGCATTCGTATTAAATTAAAGGATTTGCTCCAAATAAAAGCCAATATAACCAAGCAGTTAAAAACACCACTGTTGGTTGGAACAGCCAAATCTGGGCTACTACCACTTTGTATTAAATGCCACCTTTTTCACTGCAAGGCATTTGCGCTTCGTTATCGAGTCTCCCCTCACAATAACTCAGCGAGGTAGGTTACCATTTTGCATCTACAAAATTTAAGTTATAACTGCAAGTTTGTCACTTTTGGCCCAAAGTGGAGTGAAGACATAGAGCTGGGTTCAAATACCGCCTCAATTGCAGAGCTTGCCACTTTGTGCCCTGACCTAACCTTGTGACCAGCGTTGCCTCTTGGACTACCTCACAAGGTTTGTTGGCACGGCAAGAAGGAAACGGAGGACATTCCACGCACGCTACCCAAGGGGCCATCATGGTAGGGCCTATCGCAGGAAAACAAAGCATAAATAACCCAGCAGCCACTCCACTGTGCTGTGGAACAGAGGTGAGGAAGTACAGCTCATGGAGCACATAGAGCCCCATCCAAGGTAAAGTATCTAGCATTTTTCTGTTTATTTATTTAAATATTTCTGTCTTGTCCTGAGAGCCAGCATGGTGTAATGGTCGGAGATATGGACTAGAACTCTGGGAGGCCAGAGATCCACTCTGAAGAAATCTTGCAAAAAACCAACAACCAAAAAACAACCCTCTGCGATAGGTTCACCTTAGGGTTGCCATAAGTCAAATCATAGAATCATAGAATCATTACAATCATAACGTTGGAAGAGACCACAATGGCAAATGACTCCAGCCTCCTGCTATACAGGAATATACTATCAAAGCATTCCCGACAGATGGCTATCCGGCCTCCGTTTAAAAATCTCCAAAGAGATTCCACCGCACTTCGAGGCAGCATATTCCACTGTTGAACTGCTCTTACCATCAGGAAGTTCTTCTTCATGTTTAGATGGAATCTCTTTTCCTGAACTTTGAAGCCATTGCTCCGTGTCCTAGTCTCTGGAGCAGCAGAAAACAGGCTTGCTCCATCCTCTGCACAACATCCCTTCAAATATTTAAATATAGCTCTCATGTCACCTCTTAACCTTCTCTTCTCCAGGCTAAACATACCCAGCTCCCTAAGCTGCTCCTCATAAGAGTATAGTTTCCATGCCTTCTTCCATTTTGGTCGCCCTCCTCTGAACCCATTCCAGCTTGTCAATATCCTTCCTGAACTCTGGTGCCCAGAACTGAACACAGTATTCCAGGTGGGGTGTGACCAAAGCAGAATAGAGTGGTACCATCACTTCCTTTGACCCTAGACACTATACTCGTATTGATGCAGCCCAGAATTGCATTGGCTTTTTTAGCTGCTGCATCACACTGCTGACTCATGTTCAGTTTGTGATCTACTAAGACTCCGAAATCCTTTCCACACATACTGTGGTCAAGCCAGGTGTCACCCATCTTATATCTGTGCAAACAACTCAAAAACAACTTGAAGGCACAAACAACAACAAATTTAAAACAGAGTGAATAATTAAAATGATTTTAAAAGGCTAAAGAAAGACATTAAACAATTTAGCAAGTTAAAAAGACAAATTAAAAGAATTAAAATAGTTTAAATCACATTAGAACCATGTACATGGAAAGGTTTTTGTAAAGCCAATTAAGACTGAAAAGCTTTCACAAACAGCCACAGCCGCAATATACTCAAAATCAGTCAAATTACTTTGGTACTAGAAGAAGAAAAAACTCATAGGTGCCTCTCTCCATCCTTGGCAGTAAACATGCAACAACCATAATAAAAACTTGAAGAGTTATTTGTTAGCCCTTCAAAAAACTCAAAATCAGCTGCCTCACTGTGCCAACAGTACGGCCAGTCATATCTATACTGAGGTTAAGCCTGCTTAACTCTGTCCAAGTTCTTTATGAAAGTTTGCAGGTTCTGTGAGTTTGCCAACCTGCGCCCTCCCCCTAAAAAAACTCGTTACAACTCCTTAAATGTTTCATGCCTTGAAAGCTATTTCATTTCAGGTACTTCACTGACAAGAAGTGTTGAGAGAAATAATAAAATATTAGCAAAGCAAATGTGATTCATTCATGGATGGGTATGGGCAAATTCATGCTACAGATGGGAAAGAGGAAAAGAGCCGAAGCCTGTGCTAGCTGGAAGATTTTTGGACATGTAGTCCTTAAAAGAACCTTTTTTTTTTTTTTCAAGTTCACGACCCACATCCATGGCAGGCCACAATGACAAATAACCCTCTATATGCAAAAGTTAGTTGACTTAGCTTTGCTTTCAAATCATTTCTTGAGCAGAGAAATTGAATCACAAGCCACATGAACTTTATCTGAAACAACAAAGGTATTATTGAGCCATGTGGTTCGTTGGAAAACTTTGCCTACTGTCTAATATCATATTCACATGGCATGATAACCAGGGCCACAGAAGGGTCACGCCACCAAGATGTTTTCATTTCTTGCAACACATGTTCACTGCCTAATGTGCAGGTTTATGGCAAAACACGCACACATAGAGAGCAGCATTATAGGGCTGTCTCCTAATATGACAAAAGCTTTAGAATCTGCTTACATTTGTTTAGACAGCATAACTGAGTAGACAAGAAAGAATATGAATAAAAACTGCCTTAGCCATCATAATCAACAACAGATGGCAACTTCAGTTCAGATGTCCACAAGCCAATACGTACAAGGCTGGTACATTTTTAACTCATTCATTGTTGTTGAAGAAACATTTGATACTGCCTTTCATACGGACAAAATCTCAAAGCACTTAACAAAAGTAGCTGCATTACACATAACTGTTGTTCTTGTGTGCCTTCAATTTTTTCCAACTTACGGCAACCCGAGGGAAATCTATCATGGGGTTTTCTGGAGCTGAGAGTGTGTCATGCACCTAAAGTAAGCAGGGAATCAAACTCTGGTCTCCAGGGTCAAGTTCTAATACTCAAACCACTGCAATACATAGTTATATGTAAAGGGCCAGTTTATGACGAGGTATTGCAACAACCACTGGGAGGAAGAAGAAAATTACACCTTCATTCCAGCATCTTAAAGTGGACAGTGGTTAGAATCCTGTTGGTGGCATACACAGGTGCAATCCCTAGCTACATCTACATGTGTACCGGTATTTATTTGGATGTTGCAGACAGAGGTATCCTGAACCTTCTTGCACAATGCCCCTTGCCTGGGTATGCAACAGTAACCGATCAGCGTGAAGATGAAGCTCTGTCCTTCAGGCTACCACTCAGCACTGAGCTGTTCCAGCTACTCTCACACAGCAAGAGGAGGAAGAAAAGGAAAAAATCTTATGCATGGGGACAGTTGGAATGCCCCCAGGTACACCCCCAAAGCTGATGGGTAGTTCAAGTTATGGAGCTGTGACCATAATCTACTCCCCTCTGCAGCTTCTGATGCACACTCAGGGAAGAAGTAAGGGACAGGGATCAGCCACTGCTCCCCCACTCATCCAACAACAATGAAATCATATACTTGCAAAGATTTGTGCTTTACTGATATATGTATTGGATGTCAGGCAAATTCCCCAAGCCATTTTAATGTTCCACAGAAACTAGTATATAAGGACAACATCTGCCTTATGCTTCCTCTCCCCACACTTTCAGACTGCACTGAAAGACTAGGTTAGGGAGACTCACATTTCTTCCCATTATCTTGCTAAGAACCAGAAATCTGGGGAGACCAAGCTAAAATCACCTTGTGTTTCCTCACTTTTCTGGAATGACTGGAAAATCCCCAAAAAGTTGTTATAAACTAAGCATAGGCAGCTGAAGGCCAGAGGTTGTTCCCTTTAGCCTTTGCTGTATTAACCCCTGATCCTCAACCCCTTCTTAAGGTCCTGAACTTCTTTTTTCCTGAGCCATGGCACATTTTAACCCTTCTGTGTGAATATGTTTGACAAAGGTCTCTCCTTAGTTGCTTACTCCCGTCTGTAAGGCAAAACAAAGCAAACTGTTAATGATCTGCTGTGATGTTTTGCCATTCATGCTGGAGAAGGATGTCTGAATCTAGTCATTCAATGGATACTGTATAGAGTCAGTTTTCCTGATTCCATAGCTCCTGCTCAAAACATAGCCCCTTTTAAACAGGGACCTAATCTACCCGAGGGACCCTCCTTCTTTGTGCCTGAGACAGCAAGCATGAGAACACAGGAAAAGACTTTCTCTGCTCCACTGACCCGGTTGTGGAAGGCCTTCCCCTTCTCTGGCCAACTGAGGCCAACATATGCTTTAAAATGGTTTCAACTTGTTTTAATTGTTTAATTTGTTCTGCACACCAGTTTGGTGCAGTGGTTCAAGTCTTGCACTATGATGCTGGGAGATGAAAGTTTAAATCCCCACTCACTCATGGAAACCCATTGGGTCACCTTGGGCATCAAAGAGGAAGGCAATGGCAAAACTTTTTTTGAATAAGGAGGGGGGTCTGCAGTGTTTAACACACAATCTCCAATCTCCTCTATCATCCCACTTTTTCAGTTCCTTTTAAAATGTCCCATTTTCTCTCACCTCCTATCTTCCTTTCTCCCCTTTGTCTCTAGCTTACTTCAAATTCTGCAAACTAAATTCAAAGTGCAAAAGTAACTCGATTAACTTAGCAGCAGGAGAGGAGGAGTGGAATCTTGCCCTTTCCAGCAGGCTCAGGTAAAAGCAAAGCTCTGTAGCCTCTCCTAGGTCAATTCTGCACTAGACTGTTATAGTTCTATTATTTCACTTTCAGCAGCCTATGGAGTCCTGGGTTTTGCAGTTTAGGGAGGGTCTTTGAAGCTGTTCCACAGGCTGTTGAAAATGGAATAATAACACTTTAACAGTCCAGTGTGGAAATGGCCTTAGTTCACCTTTTGCCATCTTGATCACATTCTGATGTTGCTTGGCCACAGACAGCCCAGTTTTCATACGTGAGATATACCCAGTTTTCAAAACCCAAAGGAGATTTCTAGCCTCATTCAATTTAGTCCCCCTCCATCCACCGCAATTTTTAGGAGTCCGCACGGAGGGGCAGAAAACTGGTACTGGACCCATCACAACTTCCCACCCCTGCAGTTAAAAATACTCCAACACTATTCATTCCCAGTTTGTTTTTGCGAGGAAGTAAACACAGAGAGGGGGGATTTATCAGGATTAACTAGCAATCCAGACATTTTCCTCATTCAATTAACCCCTCATTCTTTTGAAACAGTCTAAAAGCGCTTCCATTTTTAGGATTTAGTGGTAGCAGGGAGGCAGAGGAAACATCTTCAAGGCTTTTGTGAGCCAAGCGCTTCTTGAGGAACCAAACCCCTCTGGAGGCCAATTAACTACATCCCAAATCTCCTTAGATTGGACTTCAATTTGTTTATACACCAGTGGTTTGTGTATGTGAAAACAAACAGCTCTTTCCCCTGTTACTCAGTTTGGTTGAATCAGCCGACATTTCTATTCTAGCAGCTCTCTAAAAGGTGAGTACCCCCAGAGAGTTTCAATGTATGCTAGAAAAGAAAAGCTGAAAAATTTGACTGTTAGACTAACTGCTTGCTTTTCACCTGCTCAGATACATGTATTTCCCCTGGGTTATGTCTTTGGCATGACAAACATCTTTTGCTACTTTTTGCAACCCAAAAAAAAAAAGGGCACCGGTATAGTTTTCAACAATTTGACACCCAGTTTCCTGGTCTAACTGAGGAAGCAATATTAACTCTCACTTGATATCTACCTGAATGTCTTAACAGTTCCTCCCACATCCCTTTCCAGAATTCCTTCTACTCAAAATTATTCATGGCAATATATCTTCACCCCAAATATACACACTTATTTAGTTATTTATTCACTACTTTATTAAAATATTGGTATCCTGCTGTATAATTGAAGACAGAATCATAGAATCTTAAAGCTGTAGAGAACCACAAAGCCCATCCAGTCTAATCCCCTGCCATACAGGAATACACAACTAAAACACTCCCAGCAGATGTCCAGCCAACCTCTTTTTAAAGACCTCCAAAGATGGAGAGAGGACAACCTCCAAGGCAGTCTATTCCATTATCAAACACTTCTTACAGTAAAGATGTTTTTGCTATCGTTTAGGTGGAATCTTTCTTCTTGTAATTGAAATCCATTGGTTCATGTTCCTGACTCTGGAGTAGCAGAAAACAAGCTCACTCCACATCCCTTCATATATTTAAAGAAAGCTATCATGTCACCTTTCAGTCTTCTCTGCTCCAAGCAAAATATATCTAATTTCCTAAGTCATTCCTTATAAGTCTTGGTTTCCAGACCTTGGATCATTTTGACTGCCCTTTTCTGGATATGTTTCAGATTGTCAGTATCCTTCTTGAACTGGGGGGCCCAACAACTGGACACAGTATTAGAGGTGAGGTCTGACCAAAGCAGAATATAGATCTACTACTTCCCTTGATCTGGATATTACACCCTTGTTGATCCAGCCTTGATTTGCACTGGCTTTTTTTTTAATGTCATGACACTATATATCTTAGAACCATAGAATTGTAGAGTTGGAAGGTACCACAAGGACCACTGAGCCCAACTCCTTGCCATGTAGGAATATACCATCAAATCATTTCCAACAGATGGCCATCCAGCCTCTGTTTAAAAACCTCTAAAGAAGGAGAGTCCACCACAGTGCATTCCACCGTCAAACTGCTCTTACCATCAGGAAATTCTTAGACAGGATCTCTTTTCCTTAAGTTTGAAGCCACGGTTTCATGTCCTAGTGTCTCGAACAGCAAATTCAGAGCTGTGATTTCCATGATTGTATCAACCCACTTGTAATGCAGTCTTCCTCTGTTCTTACTGTCTCCCACTTTACCAAGTGTTATTGTCTTTTCCAGTGAACCACCTCATCTATTATTTATTTTTTAAAATATTTATATCCCATCCTATACCAAAAGATCTCAAGGTACATACAAATGGCACTAAAACAGGTCAAACAATTCAAAAACAGGAAAATGATTTAAATAAGCTGAAAACACATTAAACCACTCATTGAGTTAAAAGATTTGAAAGTTTTCAAAACTGTGTAACTAGTTTTACTAGTTACTACACTAACAGCATTTGGGTTGGATTAATGAGACCCAAAAGCCTTGATGAACAGGCAAGTTTTAACTTGATGAAATGAGAATTGGTACCAGTCGGGCCTCCAGGAGGAGGGCATTCTATAGTTGGGGTGTCACGTCTGAGAAGGCCTGCTCCTACATCCCAACATTTCACTGGCGGGACAAAGAGGAGACCCCTCACCAGTAAACTTTAACTCTCAGGCAGGCACATATGGGGAGAGGCGTTTCCTCCAGTATCGAGGTCCCAAGCCATTTAAATGAATTCAAGCACCTTGAATTCAGACCAGAAATGTATTTGCAGCCAGTGCAGTGTAAGACATGCTGCCTATATGGTATTCCAGTCAGCAGTTGAGCTGCCACATTTTGCACTAGTTGAAGTTTCTGAGTCAAGGGCAGCCCCATGGACAGTGGATTACAGTAGCCTAATGGGGAGGTTACCAGTCCATGAATTTTTGTGGCTAGGCTATCTCTGTCCATGAAAGGCCATAGATGGCCCACCAGTCAAAGCTGGCAACAAGTACACTGAACCACAGAGTCAACTTGGGCCTCCAGTGGTAGGAAGTAACGCCTCATGATATGTCCAACCTCAGTTTAGTTGGCTTCTAGTGAGAGTTTCACCTCATTTGCTCTCAGATTATTATTTGTCTTTAGCTGTATTTAGCTGTATTTCAGGATATAGTAAGAGTTCTGCAGTAATTCCCCTCAGCGCATGAATGGTTTATCGTATTTGTGTGTGTGCATGTGTTTGACTACAGTAGTAATATTTGTCCTTCTGGCAGTCCTTGGTATCTGCAAAACTCTCCTCCAACACCGTATTATTTGTCCTTCTGGCAGTGCTTGGTATCTGCAAAACTCTTCTCCAACACCATATTTCAAATGAGTTGATTCTCTTCCTGTCAGCTTTCTCACTGTTCATTCCACAACCACACACAGAAAACAGAAATACTACAGCATGGATGATAGCCAAAGCACGCAGATATTTTGTATATGCTATCTTAATAGGAAGGAAAAGACTGCCATCCCCAAGGAAGCTCTCATGTTTTCAGACTTTTGTGGATGCTAGATTGAGATCTGGATGTGGGCAGCTGAGAAATCGGTACCAAGGAAGGAGAAAGCACATTAAATCCATAATAAAAACAGTAACAGAACGAACACTATAAGCCACCTAAAAATCAAATAAAAGAGCAGCAGTTAAAACATCATTAAAGTAAAATGCAGTTTAAAATGCACAGCAGCAGAGAAAACAGATCAGCAGTATAGGACAAATGGTTGTTGAAATAAAATTATTTTTGGCAGGGAAAGCCATAACAAAGGGATTAGAGAAGTCATCTGTAGCAGATAATTCTTAAATGTATGTGTTGCCACTTACAAGACTCTGTTCTTCTCATCAGTTCTTTGTTGTGTGGTTACAGACCAGAAAAAAGAAACATACTCTCCAACATTTCACAAATAAAAGCTGGGACATATGTAGCCAAGCAACATCAGAATGTGGTCAAGATCACAAAAGTTATTAAAGAGGAAGAACTCACAAGATAGAAGAAACTACAGCTTTTTCCTGAGTCTACAGCAGTGGTTCTCAACCTGTGGGTCCCCAGATGTTTGTGGACTTCAGCTCCCAGAAGCCCCAGCCACCATGGTCAATGCTCAGGGCTTCTGGGAGCTGAAGTCCAAAAACATCTGGGGACCCACAGGTTGAGAACCACTGGTATACAGGGAAGTGCAAGATTCTGCCCTCTCCTCTCTGCTTCTCTCCCTCCCTGCTGAGTTGAGGGCAAAACTACTTTTGTACTTTGATCTTAGTTTGCAGCAACTGAAGTACGCTGAAGGTAAAAGGGAAAAGCCAAAGGTGGAGAGATGAACTGTGAATTTTTTAAAGTGGCTGAAAAAATATGGAATGACAGGATTAATCAGGACCATCCTTGCCAAATTGGGACAGGTGGGGAGTATGTAAAAACAGAACAAGCAATCCGTTCTCATCAAATGTGTGTTAGATACAGAACAAACAATTGTTTCTCACCAAATGTGCATCAGATACTGACAGGACACAGAGATCAGCATCTTCAGAAAAATCAGTGCTCAAGTAGATTCATAATACAGAAGCGGGGGGGGGACTAAAGGTAACCTGATTTTAAAAACACTAACTGTGATTTTTTTGCTTTAACACTGAATACGGTGCTAGACATAAACTGAAATTACAGTCAGCCATTCCAAGCTAAGCCCTGCCTGCCCTGGAAGGGCACAGGGAGATAACAAAATGATACGCTTGTCAAATGGCAAGCAGAGAGGCTGGTGTGGTAAGAAATTGTATTAACCATGGTCTGCTTGAAGGAGATGCAACATTAAACACATATAACACATGGGAAAGTGTTTAAAACTGAACCAGTGGCCATAATGGCTAGGGGATTCTGTGAACCACAATGCAAAAATAAGTATTCCAAATTCCAAATTAAAACATATTTCACATCACAATATTACATTTTGGTTTGGCAAACACTTAATCGTTCCTTAAAAATTTGAGCAGTCTGAGACAATGTTAAATCAGGGTTAAGGAAAACTCCCCATGGTCAAGCACAGAGACTCAGTTTTACCACTGTGTTCATAGCCAAGGCTGGATTTGCAGATACGGAACGATACTCAGGCAGTTTAAACCCATCAACCCAAAACCATCTCCAAATGTTCATGTCCAAATTCTGAATGGATATTACTACATGAAAAGGAGAACTTGTCCTGTTTCCAGAAGAAATAAAACAAAATAACCCCTGTACTTCCATGACCATAAATTATTTTGCTAGAGTAGTTATGATGGATTTTTTCACACTGGCACTGGGTAATACAAGAAGGTATGTGTAGGAGACTGCAGATGCTGATATAATTTCAGTATTTTATAGTTTTGGATGTTGGAATCAATTAATGAATGAGACTTCCCAAGCAAAACACCAGATAGTAAAAGACATATGTGAGTTGTTTGGTATGAACCCATCATTTTTCTGGAAAGTCGCTAGCCTGCGTTAGGTGACTTTATGAAATATTTCCTATGCAGTTACTGACAAAAATTATATTACTACTGTAGTCAAACACATGCACACACACAAATATGATAAACCATTCACGCACTGAGGGGAATTACTGTAGAACTCTTACTATATCCTGAAATACAGCTAAAGCTTATCAGATTCCCTGCTGACCTAAAAGTCTTAAGAGTGTTGGATGTCCCTTTAATTGCCATGGCACCATCCTACAGAATCATGGAATTTGTAGTTTGATATGACACTTAGGACTTCTCTTCTGGAAAGTTTTAGTGAATTCCCCTGACTTACAGTGTGAAGTATGTCACCAAACTACAGACTGTAGGATTCCATAGGATGAAGGCAGTGCAGCACAGTGGTCTGACCACTGGACTATGACTCTGGAGATCCAGGGTTCAAATCCCTCCTTCTCCATGGAAGCCCACTGAGTGATCTTGGGCAAATTACACTCTCTCAGCCTCAGAGGAAGGCAAAGACAAAAACCCTTGTGAACAAATATGGCCAAAAAAACCCAAAAAACAACCCATGATAGGTTTGCCTTAGGGCTGACGTAAGTCAGAAACGATGTTCAGCCACACAACAAGAAGATGGAGCCATGTCAGGTAAAAAGGTATCAAACAGCTATAACTGTGAAGTACAGATGCACTCTTAATAAGTTTCAAATCCTTGTCTTAACATCACAGAAAGAGGCAGCGCTGGCTCCACAGAAGAGAAAAACAACTGTTCAGAGATTCTATTGCCTAAAATTTAAAAGATTAAAATAACTATTTGCCCTTCCACATATTTACACACATAGTGCAAAAGATTTAGATGCTGAAGCAAGAACAAGCCCAGCCCAATATGTTCCATACTACTTCAGCTTTGTTTTGGTGTAGTCATTGTTCATTGTTTTATAACCCTTGTGAAGTTTTCGTTTATCCCCGGGGGGGTGGACCTTAAGGAAGGGGCTGCATTTATTAGCTGAGTTCAAAAAGGGGATGCCTTTTTCCACTGCCAGGGCTAAGGAAAAGCTCCTTCTCACCTTGAACAAAGTAGTGGTATTTCCAGTTGTGCATTTAAGAGGGACAAAAAAGGTACATGCTTTGTGGTGGAATGTCTATATTGCACTTACATCTGTTTTGTACTTTTAAGGGCTTTTAGGTTGCCTCCAAATGTTGTAATTCTACGAGCAGCACATGGGGAAGGGTCCTACGATTATGCCCTAAACTGGCACTTGATCAGATGCATGCCACTCTTGGGACAATGCATGTGTGTTAATTTTAATATATAATATGTTGTACCTGGGACTTAAATTGTGGTTTTGTTTGCAGTATTCAATTATAGTTAGCCCACTGAGCCCAAAAAGTGGCATACTTGCATGCTGATTCCTTAAGACACAACTCCAGAAGGTCTTGGTGCTTGTAGCCTTGTGGGAGAAATTGAACAGAATATTTTCAAGGTGGGTCAGAAGCAAGGGAGGACATTTGGGGTCTCCATCACCTCCTTAAAAGTCAGGACTAACCTAAGCCTATTTGGTGAAGTTATATATTTCTTTTCAGTCAGATGTTGTCCTGTGCTCAGGGAGATTTTGACAAGTAATGGTTAGTTGAAGACATTTCTGCTTGATGATTTTCTCAATATTCCTAAGATGTTCCTCAATATTCCTCTATATTTTAACTGTGACTTAAAATAAACACTCGTGCTTTGAATGCCAAGAGATGGCTTGTTTTCAGCAAACTAGAATTTATTTTAAACCATGATTCTTGATTCATATAGAAAAATACGCCAAGAATTTCTTATAACAAAACTAAATTCTTGCTCATTCTTCTTCCAGGCCATGAGGGAGAAAGCAGGTGTGAACTTAGGCCTGGAAACTCTTGCAGGAGGCACATTTAATTTCTGTTAAATTACCTAGTTTGGTATTATATGTGAACTCACCAATGAGTTAAAACTTGCAATAACAGACTTCAAACATGATAAAAACCCAGAGCAACAGATTGCTTCCCAATTCTATTGGGGGGGGGGGAAACGGCAAATAAAGATGTGCTATATGGTAACAGTCAACAAATCAAGTCAATCCCAAGTACAGGTCTCCCAGGACAACTGTGGTGATGGTGTTACTAAAATATATACGAGTATAAATCCAGCAAGACTTGAAGGAAATGGCAAAAACTCATTCTAGGCATGAGGAACAGAAGAACAAAGAACAAAAGAGAATAGCAATGCAATTAAGGAATGACAGTAAGCAGTTTCAACATCACCATCACGACTCTCCTTGACGCGATTTTCAAAAATTGTAATGTGCATTGCACTGTCTTTGCTCTTCTTCCCTTGCCACTTCAGCGTGTATTGAAAGTGTTTGTGCTCAGCATTTTACATCTCGAATAAGCGTCTACGTATGATGCCTCAGTGAGTGGGAGAGAACAAACTGGGACTTAACCCATGAGAGATGGAGGCTCAGGAGGGTTGTGAACTAACAGAGTTGTGCAAGAAAGAGTTGTGAATTCAGCTAATCAGCATAGCAGAATTCAGCATAGCAGTATAGGGCTGGTTTTGATGGGGTCACACTCTCACTGAAAAGTCAGATGCTGAGTTCAGAAGTTGAGTTCAGAAAATGCAGCCACTTGGGGGGGGGTGCTTAGGAAATCCGAACACATTACACCAATATGGTGTCAACACCACTGACTGCCCATACTCTTCCACTCCCAATTCAAAGTCCTATTATAAATTGGGAGCAAGTTATAGAATGGATTGCCCAAAGCTACACAACAAAAGGGTCACCAAGGTTACATACACTCACCTGAAAGGAAGTCCCACTCAAATGAGCTTACACAGACATTCATAGCACTGCACTGACAGAAACTCAGAACCTTTTGTGGGAGGATTTGCTATTATTAATCTGGGTTTACTGCTTTCTGCATTTATAAGGAAGGTATTATAATGGTAATTGCTTTACAATTATCTTATAATTTATCATAACCTTTATAACGTTTCTTCCTTTTCCCTCCTGCTACACACGTAACAACCTCTTGTTCACGTTGTACCAAACACTCACGCAGAACTGGGGACATCGGCTCCCAAGCACAAGGCAGCCAATTCAATCTCTATCAATTACCAAAAGAAAAAGCCCTTGAAAAAAAATTGATTTTATTGATGGACATAAAGGCCATTTCCACAGTAGACTGTTATAGTACTATTATTCCACTTTCAATAACCTATGGAATCCTGAGGTTTGCAGCTTAGGGAGGGGCCTCAAAGACCCCTCCCTAAGCTGTAAACCCCAGGATTCCATAGGATGTTGAAAATGGAATAATAGCATTATAACAGTCTAGTGCGGAAATGGCCAAATACAAATACTGACAAGAGGAATGCTTGGCTTGGAGGTCGCCAAGCGACCACCAGTTTAGGGAGAGGATATCTAGAATTCTCAGCCAGAGAGCTTAAGTGCCTCACCAACTACAAATCCCAGGATTCCACAGGATGGAGCCATGGCAGTTAAAAGTGGAATAATAGCTCTATAATTTTGTAGTGTGGAAATGACAGAAATGATATGGCCAACAGATAAGGAGGTCCATCAGAGACTGGCTCACCCCCCAGACACCAAAAACAAATGACCTGGATGCTAAGCAGAGGAAAGTTGGGAAGGATAGAACAAATGTGCTTCCCACCATTTGGACCAAGTTGTGACTCTATGAGCCACATTGTTTCAACGTGGTGAATCAATGAGAAGGCAACTTCCATCTTGACCTATACAAACAGGGTTGGGGGCATACCCTCTTCCACTAAGGCTGGAGCTAACTTAAGCATTTTACTGCCTCAGATAGAGGAGCAAATGGTGACCTCGCACACCAAAGTCAAAATACATAGTACTTAAAGCTAGTGAAATTGCTTTAATACAGGAGACAGAAAGTTTGCTTTTCCCCATTTCTGGGACTAAACACACACATGAACCATTTGCTGCTGTTTCATGAGACTTAAAACAGCTGCCTGAGACCACCCTCTTAGCCTGCCCCAGACAGTTATAAGCCTCTAAGCCCATTTCCTAGTCTATTTTCTTTGGGATACTGGGGGACCCCATTCTTTTTAAGATGGGGAAGAGCTCAACATTGGCAGGCAGCTCAATATTAATTTCCTCAAGTTATAGGTACCTTTTTTTTACAAAATGATAAAAACATGGAATACATTACATCAAAATACAAATCAAAATACAACAGTAACAGTGATAATTGTTATCATCAACCAGAAAAAGATGAAATTTCATCTCCTTTGTGGTAGAAGTTCTACATATTCTAACTCTATATCCCACCTAGTTAAGTGTCCTAGCGGTCCAATTCTTCACGATCATTTCGGGGGGCTCAGCCTCCCCTATCATTCCCCTTCTCCCCATTGTCTATGGGGACAATGGTTGGCTCAACACCTTAGAGCAGGGATGCGCTACTGCCGTGACTCCAGGGTCAGTGTGGTAGAGTCTCCTTCTTTGGAGGTTTTTAAGGAGAGGCTGAATGGCCATCTATTGGGAATGCTTTGATGGGTGTTCCTGCATATCAGGGGGTTGGACTCAATGGCCCCTGGGGTCTCTTCCAACTCTCTGATTCTATGACCCATTTTTCTGCCCCAGGACCCTCCAAGGGTTGCAGGGATTGGCAAAAAAGTGCCCAAACGGGGGAAAAACTCAGATGTGCCCAGAAGTTGGTTTTGAATTGTTGTTGTTGCTGTTGTTGTTATTCCCACCATCACAACCACCACCATTATCTTATTATTATAATTAAATATCCTACCTTTTTCCCAGCTTGGAACCTAACTGTTTACACCAGTTAAAATGAATACCGTTAAAAATTCACAGCATACAAATCTAATGATGTAATAATCTGTGATTATGATTACTAGTAATTCTACAATTACTAGTAATTCTAGTAAACTGAATGTAAATCTGTAATGGTGGAATGAGATATGTGATACTAACTGAATTTTATTTTTCATTACAGTTGGTATGGGAGGGTCAGAGCTGTATGTTAGTGTAACAGATGAGTCTTTTAATAACGGGTTGTCTTGTTATGTTCTAGTTCCAGTTTAGTTCAGTTTAGTTTTAGTTCTGATTATTCATGCATATTATACATGTCCACAAACACATGTAAATTATATATATACATATATACATGTATACATATATAGTATTAATAAATACTAAATCTGAAAAAAAAAATTCAAAGCACAGACACATGAAAAAGCAATTGAACCGTCATAAAATCTAAAATCAGTTAAACAAATTACAACAACATCAAGCAAATAAAAGTCCAGCCTACCATATAAGGCCTGTTTCCCCTGAAAAATCAAATCTCAAAGGCCAAAATAATAATAATAAAAGGTTTTTACCTGTTTGCAGAGAGATAGCTAGGAGGATGCCAGTCTAGCTTCTTTGGGAGCGGAATTCAAGGGCCTGGGAGCAGCCACAAAGAAGGCCCTATCCAATGTTCCTACGAAATGTCCCTGGGCATTCTAACTCTATATCCCTATCTATATCTATATCTATATCTATAGTGATGAGACAAGAGCAAGGTCTCACCAGAAGACCTCAAAGTATAATCAGGTTTGTGCAAAAGAGTATGGTCTTTCAAATAACCTGCACCTGAACTATACTTTATAAGTTACTGGCCAGTGATGTAGACTTGAGTCAACTGACACGGACTAAAGTTGGATTTAAGTCGCTTCAGTGACTTGACTCGGCAATAAATGATGCACTGACTCAACTTGACTCGAAACTTGTATATTTTTAGTGATTGACTTGCTGCCTTTGGCTCAGTAATATAATATATTCATCCAAAAACCTTAAAACTTTGAACAATGCTTCCATCTTTTTTTGCCTACTGATCACATGACAATCTCTCTGAAGCCCAAAGTGTGGGCACATTTATCAGAGGAGAACAACAAATGGGTAAGGCAGTGGGCTTAAGGCAGGCTTGAAGTCTGCTCAGCAGCCTGACCTTGCTGCATATTGGAGGAAGCTTCCAAAACATGTCCTAAGAGCAAAAGACAAGACTTGTCCCAGAGTGCAGGATGCACTTCTCAGAGGGGAACAGCAAATGCGTTAGGCAGTGGGATTGAGGAGGAAGAATCCTTTCTTCTAACGCTTTTGAAGCTTCAGTAATGAGGAGTAAGAAAAATCCTGTTCCCTACTTCAGAAAAAGCCTCCAGCTTCGGAAGTGGGAAGTAAGAGAATCCTATTCCCCACTTCCAAAGCTGCAGACTCTTTTAAGCCCATTGGCACAAAAGTCTCCAGCTTTGAGAAGTGGGGGGGGTAAGAAGGATCCTACTCCCCACTTCTGAAGCTGCAAATGGCAAAATCACAAATGTGGAGGACCAACTCTGCTTAAATTATTAAAACTGACTTTATTTGACTCTGTCCTGAAATTCTGGAATACAGGTTGGAGTACAAAGTTGGCTCCCAGACTTGAGACTTGACTTGAGACTTGACTTGAAAGTATCTTCAAGGACTTGAGACTTGGAGTAAAAGACTTACATACATCACTGTCACCAGCATGCATACCCAACGTTACCTGGGACTTTATTTTCTCATAGGTAAAATTTGTTAAAAAGATTTGAGATCCTGTGTCTCTAATTCCCCAAACTGTCTTGTCCAGTACGTGTAACTTCTCCCCATATTCCCCAACGCAATCTGTATTCAGAGTTATTAACATGCAGAAGTTGGGTTCCTGAGGGAAAAGACTGCCCTCCTCCTTACTGCTAGGCCTCATTTCCATAGCAACCTGCCCATTCAAAAGACTGAGGCCCAAGAGCTCTCTGGCTGAGAATTCTAAAGGCCTCTCCCTAAACTGCAGACTCCAGGATTCCATAGAATCTTCTCAGGCAGCCAATCATATAAGAGCTTTGCCCAACAGAGCCAATTATATGAGGTCTTCGCCTGACACAGAGAAATATACAAACTTTGACTTTTATATATTAGATTAACAGCGTTTTATATTCTGCCTGTGAATAGATGAATAGCCAGTGGAGCTGTTGCAACCAAAGAGTTGTATTCTCCAAGCAGCCAGCTCTGCAACTGGCTGCCACTCTTCGGACCAGCTGAGGTTTCTAAGCACTCTTCAAAGGAACCTCATGCAGAGCACATTACAGTAATGGATGGTTTTAAACCAAATAAGGAGACTGCAACCTGTTTAAAAAGGGAGTTGCTATTCCTGGGTGCTGCTGGCAGAGACCATTCATCCATTCCTATGGCCAGAAAAGGGTGGTCTGAGGACTTTTGAGGAGTTAAAAATCTTCAAAAACTATACTGGGGGGTCCAATGTGGCCCTAAAGCCATATTCTGCCCACCTCTGCTTTAGATCAGAGGAGCATGGAATCCACTGCTAAACCCATAAGAAAGCCAACTATCCTTATTGCCCCATACTGGCAACTGTGTCACTGTCCTGCCAAATGACCCTGTATTCAGTATAACCTTGCCATATGTCTTGAAGCTATTGATTTTCTGGAACTGGGACCCCATCCAGTTCTTTCGCTGCAGGTGAAATCATTGCTTCTTTGCCTCTGCTAACCCCATATATGCTGCCTCTCCTTTTTCTTAGCAAAACAAAAAGCTCATCTCTCAAACTTCCCCCTCCAACCCAAGAGCAGAGGTTGCTAAAAAGGAAAAAGAACTCAGAGGCAGCAAAACTGAACAATCATCTTTTTGTTTCTCTGGAATAACCCATGGTCCAGGTTCAGGAAAGATCTGTTTGCATTCTAGCTGGAAGGCACATTTTAAAAAAATAAATCAGAAAGAGTGGAAACCTTCTCTCTTTGCCATCTGAGAAGGTGTCCTCTAAGAACTGCATGGGGACAGTAGAATTGTTCAAGGTTTAGCTATTAGCACACCCTTGTCTGTGTTTCTGCTGTGTGCTGTGAACTAGATGTGCTCAGAAACCTTGTTAATTGTCTCCTTCTCACCTAGACAGCTGTTGTCAAAAATCTGCTATGCCCTGTAAGATCTTCTCTCCTCCAGAACTAAAGTGAGGCAAGAAGGGCTTCTTTTTCGGATGGGCTCTCTGCATTATGCGCAAGATGCCTCTGTGTGCATAACCAAGGCCTTTTCTTCTTGTGATGCTCAGCACATATCTACATGGCAAGCAAAGCAAGATTGGCTGAGTGACCAAAAAGTACAAACAAGATATCCAATGCTTCTTCCTTTCTTTAACCAGTCCGCACAAGGTAGCTGCGACTACTGCAGTTTTGCATATCTGTGCGTTTGCATAAAAACCAGTCTTGCAAATGCTCAAATTTGCGCTGAAAGCAGCAACAATAAAGTCTTGCTAGCTTCCAGGTAAGGAATCCCCCCTCCCCATGTTTTTCATTCTTGAGAAAAAGATAAGCAAAGATTTTCATCTGTTCTGTGAAGTCCCTTGATCACAGTCTCATAAACTGCTCTGTGGAGACAGGAGCTGTTTCGTCTGCAACTGCTCTATACATGTATGGCAGATTCATGCTACGCTGTATTTCTACAGCACAGAACCCAGACAGCAAGTTAATGAGCAAATATCAATATTAGCACTAAGTATTTAACAATTTCTCTTTAATGTGAACTGACTGGGGAAAAAAGATCAGCCAGATGGATAATATAATACAATATTCAAAATCAGTAGTAGTTTGAATTATTCACCTATAGCAGCTTTGCTAAATCTCATGTCCTGTAGACAAATTTACCCCTTTTAGGGTCTCAGTTTAGCCCAATGGTGTTCCCCATAGGATTACACAGGCATCCTATACTGATTTAGGGAGCATATAATTCTCTTGTTGAAATAGTTTCAGTGCTACCTATCCATTTCCAGGCATAATCTCAAGTGCTGGTTATGACCTATGCCCTATAAAGCCCTATAAGGGTTGGATCCAGACTAGCCTAGATGTTCCAATATGAACCTGTCTAAATAGATCCTTTTGGTACTATCACTCTCACAGACTTGTCCAGTGAGGGCATGGAAGACAGCTTTCTCAGTAGCTGCTCCCAAGTTATGGAACTCCTTCCAAAGCAATGCCTGGTTGGTTCTCTCTCTGTCTTTTTTTCACTTTTCACTTTTCACAAAGACCTAAACAGAGCTTTTTTGTTTTTGTTTTAACTGGCTGGTGCAAAGGAATTCTTTTTAAGGAGGTGCACTATAGCTTTTACTATGTTTTGCATGTGTTTTTAGCTGTTTTAATGGTTGATGGTTTTTAAGCTTTGTATTACATATTGCTCTAAGTGTACTTCGCTTTCACTTATATTATAAAGCACTGTGGGTCCCATACTGGGAACAGGGTTGGATATAAAATCATATACAGCAGAGAATAAAGGAGGGAGAGAGAAAATATACAGTCTTACCCATGCTACCATTATTTTGTGGTTTCCTAGACTCTTCCCCTTAGATTTTTCTTCCATGGGTTACTCTGAAGATCTGCTAAAGACCTCCTGAATGCCTAATCCTCCACTTTTCTTTTTAAAAATGGCTGGGGAAAAAAGCTGGAAATCCTTTAAAAACAGTAAAACTACCACCAACACATGGAGGTTTTACTCCCCTTGCCTCCTACTAACCCGTCCTTCCACCAAACACAGGGATTTGGCTATCTTTTGGCTGATGCCCAAACCAGAAATAGTGTTGTGTCATTCTAGTCACTCTAGGAATGGGCATGCAGCCTGCATGGGGAGGGTAACGAAACCCTAATTCTCCCATGAGAGAATTAAAGCATCCTTCCATTTGTGATGTAAAATAATTAACTGACAAAATTACAAACTGTTGCATCGCACATGAAGAGATCTACATGGCCAGCTATCATGCTTGGGACACAAGTGTGCCTCTGCACATGTGCAAAGTCCATTTTCTTCAACACTAAGTTTCATGAATTTGGTACGCTGGCCTCCCAGTGCAGGGAGAAAGTTTCCACGCTCCTTGCAATTTTTATAAAAGAAAATTAATCTTTACATATTGACCATAGCTATATTATTGAAATAAAGCACCTGATTACCCAATTATTCATTAGAATAATTTCACTCTTCTTATTTCTTAAGAAGGAAAGTAGGCACAGTGCCAGGCTGACACGGAGAACGTTTTTTAGGCCTAAAGGGAAGCAGGAAACTCCAAATATTTATAAGGCAGAATGGAAAGATAAACCCACAATGAATAGCTCAGCTGTTCTGGTATGCCTCACCCTGCACCATAGATATTATGCAAAATACCTGTCATAGTAGGGTTGATGTACTGCGGAAGTAAAACATGAATTAGGTGCTCTTACCTGGAACAAGGAGAACTCAAAATCTCTATTCAAGGAACAAAACTGAGAATCAGAGAATGCTGTGTTTGTTGTATTTATTTATATGTCGTCATGTGTCTACAAGTTAACTCCAGTGTATAGTGACTGTACCCTAGAGTTTTCTTGGCAAGATTTATTCAGAGGAAATTTGTCTTTCTTCCATCTTAGTCTGAGAGTGGATTTCCACGGCTGTGCCAGGATTCAAGTACTTTGTCTCCCCAAGTCCTAGTTCAACATTCAAACCACAACATCATGCTTGTTCTGTATTATTTTTTCTTATTATTAATTAGTTCTGTGTTATTTGTTAGATCTATATCCCAATGAATTCCAGTCTGCATACCTGCCTTCACACCTTAGCCTCAGAACAACCCTATAAGGTAGGTTTAGGCTAGAGCTTCTCAGCCTGAGAAGTTTCACATTACAATCTAATCACTAAAAGTATTTTTAATAGCATCATAGGTGCTATAATAGTACAATAGTGATAGCCATTATGACAGCGAGGGCTGCTACGAGAGTTGCTTTGTACTAAAACGGCAGGTTATCCACACCACAGAAAATAGCAATCAGCTAAACACTAACACAACTGAACTTCTACTGTATTTCCCGCCAGCAGTGGTTGCCCAGCGTTTGTGTGTTTACACACAAGCTTTCCAGCTACCTGCATGCAAAACTATGGCATGAGAACAAAGCCATAATTTCAAAGAACAGCCACAAAACAAACCTATAAAAGCAAATACTTTCAATGAGTCCAATACAATACAGTGGTTCCTCCACATTTGCAAGAGTTCAGGGTGCAGAACCTTTGCAAAAGTGGAAAAAAGGAATAGAGGGCATGCTCATCAAATTCGCAGATGACACCAAATTGGGAGGGGTTGCTAATACGCCTGAGGACAGGATCAAAATTCAAAATGACTTGGATAGATTGGAGAGCTGGGCCAAGGCTAACAAAATGAAATTCAACATAGATAAGTGTAAGGTCCTACACTTAGGTAGAAAAAATGGAATACAGAAATATAGGATGGGGGACAAGTGGCTGGATAGCAGTACATATGGAAGGGATCTAGGAGTCTTCATAGACCACAAGCTGAACATGAGTCAGCAGTGTGATCTGGCAGCCAAGAAAGCCAATGCAATTCTCGGCTGCATCAATAGGAGTATGGTGTCTAGATTGAGGGAGGTACTGGTACCACTATATTCTGCTTTGGTTAGACCTCATCTTGAATACTGTGTCCAGTTCTGGGCACCCCAATTCAAGAAGGACATGGTCAAGCTGGAGCAAGTCCAGAGAAGGGCGACCAAAATGGTGAGAGGCCTGGAAGACATGCCCTATGAGGATAGACTTAGAGAGCTGGGTATGTTTAGTCTACAGAAGGGAAGGTTAAGAGGGGACATGATAGCTATGTTTAAATATTTGAAGGGATGCCATGTAGAGGAAGGAGAGGGCTTGTTTTCTGCTGCTCCAGAGACCAGGACAAGGAGCAATGGATTAAAGCTGCAGGAAAAGAGATTCCACCTGAACCTCAGGAAGAACTTCCTGACAGTCAGGGCTGTCCGGCAGTGGAATATGCTGCCTTGGAGTGTAGTGGAGTCTCCTTCCTTGGAGGTTTTTAAGCAGAGGCTAGATGGCCATCTGTCGGGAATGCTTTGAGGGTGTTCCTGCATAGCAGGGGGTTGGACTGGATGGCCCGTGTGGTCTCTTCCAACGCTACATTTCTATGATTCTATGAAAATCACGAACAACTCTCTCCCCTCGCGATCCCCCTCCCATTCCCTTCTGGGGCTCTGGCACAGGAGCATTCGTTTGCTGCGCAAGGGGGTGAGAGTGGGGAGCTCCGGAGGCGAGAAGGAAGCAGTGTGTACACCCCACCCCATTGCCCAATCTTTTGCTTCAACATGAGTTCTCAGTGCCAGGGCAGAGGCAAAGGAATGGGATGGGAGAGCTCCGGAAGGCACAAGGAAAACATGTGTGCGTCCCCCTCCCACAGGGCCTTACTTTTTGCCTCGGCACACTTGTCTTCTTTCTCTGCATTGGCAAAATGCAAGGGAATGGGAGGAGGAGAATGACAGAGGGAAGCATGGGCTAACAACCAAATTTGGTAGTCAAACCCGTGAATGTGGAGCGAGAACTGTACATATAAAAATGTAAGAGCAGATGAAATGCCATTGTTTCTAGTACTATGTGCAGTTTGAAGTTGACTCGACAGCAGTTAACAATACCCAGAAAGGCAGCTGTACAACTACCCAGAAATTGGGTCTAGAGCCTAATTTCCCACTAGTTAATTCCTGGGAGGTCTCAGAATCCCTCATCCCACCACTACCTTATTCATGTGCTTTTCCCTTCAACTGAGAAGCCAATGGATGTATGAATAACATGTGTCACTTCAGACTTAACACCCTCTTATCTTCACTGTGACATTCAGCATAAAGTAGTTCATTGGTGGCATTGGTAAACCACATTAGCAATTGTTTGTTGCTGTAGCCACAAACTGTCCTACAGGCAACCAAACAAGCCATAGTTTGTTTTTAACCTTTCCAGCCTGTTTGTTTCCTGTCCCTTCTTCTCAGTTCCTGTTTCAGCTGCTCTCATGATAGAGAGTAAGGGAAAGAATATCGTGTTTTAACAATAGTGATATTTAACTCCTTTTTAACTTTTGTAAATCAATGTTTTAGCAGCACCTTCTAAAATTATGTTAAGCCACCTTGCATCTTGTTTGGGAGAAAGGTGGGATGTAAATTCAATTAAATAAAAAAATAAAATAAAACATGGTTCTGATGTAACAACTAGCCACAATTTAAACAAGCCAGAGTTTGTAAGTCAACAACAAACTACTACTTCTACCTGAGGCTTAAAAACCATAGTTTGAATGCAAGGACAGGTTCAGATAGAACAAGAAATCAGAGCTCAACCTGCCTTACCAGTATGTGCAAACTCCATGACTGAAAATTCTCGGTTAATGTATTGGGGTTATTTAGACCCTAAATACACTGAATAGCTGTTTCAATTCTTCTCATTCACATAACTGCCCACAATCCACACTCTTCTGGGGAAGCCTTCAGATTTAAAACCACACCACACTTAAGTCGCAGAATGAACCATTTATTATAAGAAAATAGACAGTTTTGTGAAGTGCCTGGGGTTTGTTGGATAGGAAAGTTACATAAAATGTATACTTCTCTGGGTATATTTTATACTCCTCCGAGCTATAAAAAGGTGGAAAGTTAAGTGGATTTGCTGCCTTGGATCCAAAACAGAATATAATTGGCCCTCCACATTTGCTAGGGATGCAGGAAATATCAAAATGTCCATATGTGTCTGTGGAAAGGGGGCCAAGGGATGGTGGGGTGAGCAGACACCCAAGGTCAGGGAAAGGAGGGGAAAGGGGATGAGTCAGTGTGAGGGTCCTATATATTTCCTCTCTCACCCATGTTCTCCCTTGGGTGTGTGGGGCATTGGGAGAGAGTTTGTGGTGCTGAGAAATCAAGCTGGAAGTTATCTTGCAAATAATCAAATAATCAAATCTGTGAAAGGCAAATCCACAAACATGAAGGGCCAACTGTAGTGTTCTCCTGAAATCAAGGCCTGCTGAGGGTCTTCAACACTTGAAAACAACCCATTAGATGCCAAGCTGTGAAGATAATTGTGCAACACTATTTCCTTAAAAGTCTTTAAAAATCTGACAGCCCTTTACATTCTTCATCTTTACAATAGCACAAGAGACAAACTCTTGAAGAAGACCAAAAAAAGCAAGCGATGGATTAGCAGTATGACCAGAAATGTCTGAGCATAGTGTCTTGCTGGTCTGCTAACAAACCAAGGTCATTGCAGAGGTATAGAAAAACAAATTCCAGAAAGCATTCCAGGCACTATCACTACCATGGTTATTTTTAAGAACCAGCAATGCTGACAAAACCCTCCCAATACACACACACTAAAGGTGCCCTTACAAGAACCGCACAATAGTACCCAATTCTCATTTGACTAAACAGACCCTTTCAAGGCACAAGATTATTACCCTTAAACAGCATAGATAATTTGAATATAGATGCGCATAATCAAATTATTTGGTTGGAAAAATCTGGATATAATAAAAGGGCTTCAAGGCACATAAGTAAATATGGAGATTAAAACCACGCATCCCCCCATAAAAAGCTGATAGCACAATAAAGTTATTATTTTTTAAGCTGTCTCAAAACTGTGTGATTTTAACACTTAACATGATTTCTCCCTCAACACAAGGCAGGACCTCCTGGCAACTGCCTTCAAAAGTTAATAGAAGATGGTGAGAGTAGTTAAAAATAAACGGTAACCCATAATTTCTGCCAAATTTCTCTGCAGAACAGTAATTAAAATGTTAATAGGCTTAATTGGCAATGTAAATCAGCCATCCACAACCTGGAGTCTTCCATGTATGTTATACTGCAACTCCCAGAAGCCACCAGCCTGAATGCAGGATTCAAGGAGTTGCAACCCAATACATCTCAGAGCCTGACTTCAGGATTCTGGGGGTTTCATTTCAACCCGTCTTCACATACCAGTTGTTTTCAAGGAGCAGAAGTCAGGTGCCAAACATGGTCTCCTGTTGTAGCAGGAGGGAGTAGAAGAAATGGGATAACTGTTTCCAGTAGCAGAATGAGATGAATTCCTCCTTACCCCCCAAAGGAAATCAATTCCAAATCCAAATTTTTGAATGACAAAATGTTGAAATGTCTACTATTAAATTCAATTCAAGTTCAGGCCCTGACATCTGAAAAAGGGATTTTAAGCTTAAAGTAGCATATGCTTATGCAAGGGAGGGGAATCTGTGGTTGGATTAAATCAACCCCCTAAATCTTCAATTGTGTGGTATCTGAAAAGCAACATAATATTAAGGAAAATTTCATACAGGAAATTCAATGCTGTAAAAGTAAAAACAAACCCCAAATTAACAAGAGCAAGACACATCTCAACATCCCCACCAAAATTACCACCTTCTCATTTCTACACAATGCTCTCTTGAACAACATAAGAAGCCAGCTAAATACTAAGCTAGCTCATATCCCTCCAACATTTCAGATGAAAACTAGGACAAATGTGGGTGAGCAACATCTGGGTATGGTCAGGATGGCAAAAAATTATCAAGGAACAAGACACAATTTAGGAGAGACTGTAGCAGTTTGTTCTTGCCTGAGCCTAAAGGGAAGAGTAAAATTCCACCCCTCCTCTCCTCTCCCCATGTTGAATTAAAATTATAGCATCAGAGACCTGGAATGGATGACAAGGGGCATGTAATCCAGTATCTTGCCTTGCAAGTATACACAGTACAAAGCAGCCCTAAAAAATGACCATCCAATATCTGTTTAAAGACTGTCAAAGGTGGAGACTCGACCACACCGTGAAGCAGTCTGTTCCACTTTTGGACAGTTCTTGCAGTAAAGAAGTTCTTCCTAATGTTTAGGTAGAATATCTGTTTTTGTTCATTCATTGCAAACTATTTTTGCACTTTGAATACTGTCTGCACCAACAGAAGTAGGCTGAGGAAAGAGGGAGGGGAGAGAATTCGGGACATTTTAAAAGCAGTTGAAAAAGTGATGACATACAAGTACAGTCCTCCCTCCACATTTGTAGGTTTGACCTTTGTGAATTTGATTATTCGTCAGATGCGCTTGTGCCTTCCATTCCCATTTCCCTCCTCCCATTCTCTAGCATTTTGCCGGGTGCAGAGAAGAAAGGCAAGCACATCCAAGAAAAAGGCAAGGGAATGCCAGGGGTGGGGAGGCAAGCACACACCTTCCTTCTCCGCTCTTGATGCTCCCTCTCCACTCCCTTGCTTTGATCCCAGCACAGAGAATGCATGCCTGGGCAAAAGGCAGGGGAATGGGGGGAAGGCACACATGCACTTTCCTTCTCCACATGCAATGCTACTCCCTCCCATTCTCTTACCTTTTGCCCAGGTGCAAAGAAAGAAGGCTCATGTGCCAGGGCAAAAGGCAAGGGAATGGGAGGGGGGCCTCAGAAGGGAATGAGAAGGAGAGCATGGGGGGGCAGTTCCCTTCCTGGTTTTTCCACCTTCGTGAGGGTTTTGTGCCCACCCCTTGCAAAAGTGGAGGGGCAACTGTAATCAGTACTGTTCCTGCCAGATCAAGACAGTTGGAGGGTATGAGATCATTGATCGGATTATCTAGTTGAGTATTATCTATTCTGATTGGCAGCAACTCTATAAAGCCCCAGGAAAGAAGCTTCTAGGCTGTTTAAGGAGAGATTGAAAATGTGACATTTTGCATGTGAAGCATCAGTTCTAGCCACTGAGCTTTAGTTCCTGTCCTGTGACTGCAGGAGCTCTCACATCTTGAGCAAAGCACGGGGATCTTTAAAAATATACCTGAACACACAAACGATCAGACAGCTGAGTGCACCATAATTTAATCTATCACTCTAAATATAGCCCTTTCAATGGCATGAGGGAATAACACAGCAATAAACACACACAAGTACTGAGAAAAAACAAGAAATGACACATTTGCCAAGGGGTCAATATTCCAAGCATTTCATTAAAGGGAAGCGAAAGGGGGAGGTGCTGTTTCTCATCAAACACAGAAGCAGCTTTGGAGGCCCTGGTGCAGCTTAAGGATAAATTAAAGGATTTCATCTCCCCTTTCAATTAAATAATCACACTCTTCCTAACACATTAACCGTGTGCCTCTGACAGCCGCTAAACCATGTACAACGTTTTTAAAAAGGAGCAATGCAAATATTGACTTGGTAACAGGCAACTGGCCTCCCGTGCTCTGGAAAGTTAACCGGTTCACCGCTGCAGAAAGGAAAGGGGGAAGCAAAGACACTGGCCACGATCAGCCAAGGAAAATTTGCTCTTGGAGAGGAATGGGAAACGTAAATAAAAATGTATCCATGGATGGTGGAAAGACAAATTATTAAGAGTTGCGAAATGCTCCTCCATTATGTGAAGGGTGTGTGTGTACTGGCTGTTGTTATATGCCTCTTACTTACCCCAGAATTTGCTTAGCAGGATTTATTCGGAAGAGGTTTGTTACTGCTTTCCTCAGAGGCAGAGAGCCTATGCATTCCTCGAGGTTAGATAGCCATACTCTCCAGCTGTGCCAATTTGGCAGAAACAGTTCTGATTAATCCTTTGTCATTCCACATTTTCAGCTGCTTTTAAAATGTCCCAGGTTCTTTCTCCTCCTCCCAGTTCCTTCATTTGACCTTAGCTTAGCTCAACTGCCGCAAATGGAATTCACAGTGCAAAAACAGTTTGCACTTCAGTAACTCAACTGAGGGAGAGGAGAGACAGAATATTGTCCTTTCCAGTGGACTTAGGCAAAAACAAACTGCTGCATTATCTCCTAGCCTGTGTATTTTCCCTCATTAATAACTTTTGCCATCTTGACCTCGCTCTGACGTTGCCAGGCCACACACGTCCCAGTTTTCACCTGTGTAATGTTGGAGGGTACGAGTTCCCACAGCTGAGCAGGGAACTTTGGTCTCCTCTCTACACCATTTGACCTCTCTGTGAATACAGAGGGAGGCAATTTATACTCCAAAAACTCTTGTGGGTAAGATTTTTTTTTCTCTACTTGTAGGGTTCTCCATCTGGAAAAGCCCAACTCTTGGCAGAAAAAAACCCAGCCATGACTAGTGTGAGGTTTGCTAGGTAGAGACTGAGGTATAGGAAAGGTTAGTCTCTCTGTAAATGCCTCTTCTCTGTCACACACACCTTCAGTTGCTTGGAGACATACAGAGATGGCAAAAGTTCCTTGCTTGAACAGTAATAAAAAGAGAGTATCTCAAGCTCTACACCTGCACTGTTAACAGTGTTAGGTCCACGTGGTGCATAGTTTCTATTTGCCAGCTGAATGTGCATTTCCGCCCTAGGTTTGCATAAGGAAATGGGGAATACCCACAGGGCATTTACACTGGTTCTTCCAAGCTGAAAGCGTACTTGCATTCAAATCAGCATGCTATACACAACGCAAACAGTACATTTCTAATTATAACTATGTCAAATATTACACAAGCATCACCTTTAGTCAGAGCTGTGTACCTAAAGACTGTAGGGGAAGGGGAGAAGAAGTAGATAAGAGGAAGAAGCTGCTTTCCTGAAATGAATGTATCAATTAAAGCTGTTTTTCCTCTTTAGAGGAGCTTTACACTTGCCTCTCATGTAGGCAATCTTTAATGAGCACACAGCTTTCAGGAGGTCTAGATAAGCGGACAAAATGCGTACAACTGAAACATGAGTCAGAGTTGCAGACTTAAGGCCTCATTATACATGTCGCTGCATCCCTAATCTTTAGCAAAGTTGGGTTAAGTAACAGGTTGAGTGTTCTCTTTTGGTGAAAAGGCCTGAAAGGATGAGAAATTTGCACTTAAGGATTTCTCCAGATTGCGCAATAGTTCCAGTAAATGTTCTGCACAAAGTTTCGCACCTTGTAAGGTCTTGTCACATTTGTTTCTGCTTCCATATCTATACCATAAGTATACTAAGGGGTCAGCCCTGGTTTGTTGCTGGTTGTAACAGATTTTAGCACTACTGCCCATTTCTGCCCATTTCTTTTCTCCAGCTTCAGGCATGACGTGGGAATGGTTTCCCTCCATCCCTGTTGTTGTTGTTGTTGTTGTTGTTGTTGTTGTTGTTGTTGTTGTTTTGTGTCTTCAAGTCATTTCTGACTTAAGGTGACCCTAAGGCAAACCTTCTGGGGCTGAGAGTATGTGACACACCCAAAGTCACCCAGTGGGTTTCTATGGCTAAGCAGGGAATCAAATCCTGGCCCTGCCACCTCCTCCATGAACTCCACATGTCCCTCGCGTTCCTCCTCCGGTATCGACGTTCTCTATTTCACACATTTAATTTCTGCTATATTGTAAAAATGATAGAATGCTATACCACATTGGCAAAAAGAAGGTAAAAGGAAAGAAACATTCACTCTGGCAACTGGTAATGTAATGAAAGGACAGAGGTGAACAGAAAAATTCCATGGCAAAGGTCACATTTCAGTTCAACACGTCACCATTGGGACCACTCAAAACAGAGCAGGGCTGAATCTACATGGGCTAGATACAGTGCACCTGCTGTATATGCAGGGGCTCCATTCCACAAACCCCTGTGCAAAACAAAAGATATGAGCATCACATCCCATTGTAATCAATGGATGCATGTGTCTGCAGCAGCATGGGCAAGCACCCATCAACTCCATTGATTACAATGGGGCGCAATGCTTCACACAACCTACCATTTCTGCATGTAGAGGTTGCACCAGAAGAAAGTGCACTGTAATGTATCTTTATGTCAATCCCAGTCCTGCTGGAACACACAATGTCCCCTTCTTCTTGGTGTGATGCCTGAGGCTTTTATTTAAAAAAACAAACAAAAGTCAAGTCAGTTTAACTTTGTTGTTTTTGGAAAGAAGCATTTTTTTTAAAAAATGCATGGTTTGACTTCCAAATTGGGACTGTGGTGGAACTGGGGGTGGAGGGAGGGGGACAAGTTGGTGGGCGGTCATCTAGCTCAGATGGTCACCTAGGTCACCTGACTGTTTCCACCACAGAAGGGTAGCTCCCTGGTTTGTATCCAGAAAAGGTGACATTGTCTCTTTTTTGGATGCAGTTTGTATACAAACTTTGGCACATATACCATTGCACACATTCACAGCATTTCACCTCCCTCTTCTCTACCAGATTCACTTCATAAACACTTGCGTGGGCAATGAGAAAAAAGGCAAAACAAAGGCTGATGGTGAACCATGAAATAACAAGACTAGACAGAGAGACTGGGGGTAAATAAGGGCGACTTTATTTAAAATGACCTATTTTAAATTGCGTTGGCCTGGACTGGAGCAACAGGGAGCAACCTGATGGAGGTCCAGCTGGAACAAATGTCATTATCTCCTCAGCCTTCCCTGGGGTGAAACACCTGAGCCCCAAAGGCAATCCAAACTGCTTTGGTTGTTCCCCAGTCTGGCATAACTGGAAGGTAATCCAGGGAACTCCCACAGAAGCTGCAGGGCCCTACAGGTGAGAGCCCTAATCCCAGGTAAACCTCAAAGGTAGCCCCTTTCCCTCACCCCCTGGGACATGGGGCCCTAAAGATGGAGTTCCAGAGTCTTACCAGAGTAAGACTCTGGAACTCCATACACCAAAAGAGTGTGCCAGGAGGTAAACACCAAAATCTTATTCTCTTCCTGCTCCACCCCAGCACATGTTGTGACATGGCTCCAAGCACCAGTCGGAGCCACACCCTTGTTTCTTTCCATGGAGACCCTCAAACTGTTATCCTCTCCACAGCGTCATTCGCCACACTGGCCCAGGTAAGCACTGTACAGCTGGCCCTCCATATTTGCTAGGCTTAGGGGCACAGGACCCTTGCAAAAGTGAAAAATTCGCAAATATCAAAATTTGCATGTCTCTGGGAAGGAGGATGAGGCACAGGTGGGGAGAATGGGCACCCAGGGTCTAAACCAGGTCAGGGAAAGGAGATGGTTGGTATAGTGTTCCTGTACTTCCTCTCTCTTTCTCATCTCCTTCGTTGGGTGTATGAAGGGCTTTGGGAAAGGGCTTGTGGTCCTGAGAAATCAGGCTTTGTGCTGTCCTTAGCTGGCCAGGCAGTGGCTGGTGGAGAAGGAGGAGGACTGGAGGTAGGTTTTTAAAGAGCTGCATGACCTGATCGAAGCCGCCAAGAGAGAAGGTTCCACCGAAAAAGAAGCACTTGAGGGGGGGCAGGGGTTGGAGAAACTCACAGATAATCAAATCTGTGAATGCCAAACCCGCAAATGTGGAGGGCTGACTTACAAGCAGATATGTGAATATACATATATGTGTTACAAGAATCCCCCACCCAAAAAATCAGCTGCTGTTAATGTGGTCATGTGATACTGGCGAACTCAGGCACAAGGTAGACACATCCGTTTGCACCAATGTGGCTACGTGATGGAGTTCCCATGTGGCTTTCCAAATCAATTTCAGTTTGGATCAAAGCAGGGGTGTGTGGCAGTAGAGGGGTCAAATTGGGGCAGGGATACTATGCAGTGGAGCTGGGATGCAGCCCTTGTATTGGATATTCAGCCCAGGAGGGACCAAGACCATATATGCAGGTGAGTGACATTTACCTGGCTTCTGTCAGAAACTCCTGAGACAGGGAGAGGGGAAAAGCCCACACTCTGTAATGGGTTTTAAAAGTTGCACCTAATATTAGAAGTTTACAAGAAAAAGACCAGGACAGGTTTATGAGAAGTTTATGAGAAAAAGACCAGGACAGGAGAAATGTTATATGGATTTAAAAAAAAAAAAGCACCAGGTCAGTACAGCTGTAATTTCCATCAAATGCTTAGGCTTTGGGCCAGTCTAGTGGAGCTCTGCTGCTCTGATACAAATGTTTGAAAATACTAGCCTACAATAGGAAGTGAGAGGGATGAAACATAAAACTGTAAGCCACTCATAAGAAGAGCTTTGAACATTACTTTTTGGACTATGACTCCCAGAATCCAACGGGTTTCCTACACTGGCTGTGGGATTCTGAGGCTAAAAGCTCTAAGCTTGACACATCTACAGCGCAATCTTACGTACAGGGATCCCCCCCCCCATTATCCGCAGTCTTGCTTTCTGCTTCAGTTTCCCATGGTCCAAAAATAATAAAAAAGAAAATACCAGCATTTGGGTAATGGTACCCACATGGCCTGCTATGGGTCCTGCTCCCCACACCTTGCCTGCCTGCCCCCCACTTTAACCACTCCTCCACCAACACCACCATAGGAAACACTTCTGGTATCACCAGAAATAGCCCTCTTCCTTATATATTATAGGGTTTGATACTATTTGTGGTTTCAGGTATCCATGAGGGATCTTCAAACATATCCTTTGTGGATAAGGAGGTTATTGTATCTGACAAGTGAGAAGTGCACCCCCTCAGACCTGCCAAAATTGTACAGGATTGGAGTTTCACTTGCCCATTTTCTGCCCCTGGCATGAGAAGAAAGGGGATGATGCTGTGCATCTAGCAATCTTTGCACCATGACAGTCTGTTTTTGCCCCAAAATCATGTTCTTCCTCCTCCTGCACATCAGCAATTACACAGACAGATGATGTACTACACATTTCTCCAGCTGTTAGAATGAACCTGCTGAACACATCTTGTCAAAATGAGCCACAGACATGAAATGATGGTTTCTGAACTAGGATTCAATCCATCTTTTTAAGATTGCAACCTTTTTTTTTTTCCAGCAAGAAGCTTTAAGCAGTGGGGAAGCAATCAGAAAACCAACAAATAATATTCCTTGATGCTGCATCTCTATTCCAGGGAGCAAGGAGGAATGTCCTAGAAGCACAGGAGATTTCGACCTAACCCACAAAAAGTGGCAATGCATATCGACGACAACATTTGTATGTACAAATGCTATGAATGTTTATAATTGTCTGCATACACTCTACACATATCTAGCAGAATAGCCCACAATCACACTACAGATGGTGCAGAGCCCTTAAGCCTTAGTTGTCTTCTGAAAAATTAATGAAATGCAGTCGGAGAAACTTGATGAAATAAACTTATGTTCAGTTATTGCAGGAGCTTTTGTTATGTTCTTTGTATAGTTGGTGGGAGCTCTAATCCCATTTGATGCTTTGATCTGTCATAGAAATAAACCAGCCTTGTGAATGAGCCCACAAGACATTACTAGCCTGCTATGGGGGCTGGTGGAAGAGAGATGGAGAGCTATATTTCTATGCTCTGCTTTGAGGAGGGGGCTTCTCTTCTGTAGCGACCCACTTGGTTTCTGTGCACTAACACATCTATGTGGTATTCCACCTGTTGTTAGTTTGCATGCAGTTCCTAATCACCTATGGAAATGGAGTGCTTAAATACAAGACTGGACTTAAACTATTAACAAGTAAATTAACAAGTAAATTAGCAAGTGAGAGTGGGTTGACTTTCAGGAATGTAGCTGCCTTCCCAACCAAGAATCCTGCCCCCAAATGAAATTTTCATTTAGTCCCCAAATTTCTAGCATTACAGCACTGATTCCCAAACTCCACTCCTCCAGGTATTTTGGACTTCAGCTCTCAGAAGTCCCAGCTGCTTTGCCAATGATCAGTGATTCTGGGAGCTGAACTCCAACACACCTAGAAGACCAACGTCTGGGAAACGCTGCATTACAGTAATTTAAATCTTAGCTGAGCAATCAGAAATGTAGTTCACGTAGCCAAAGATGGCAGGCAGGCAAAATTAACAAGGAAATGCAAACAAGGCAAATGCTCACAAATTTGAGTCCATTAGCAGAGGTATGAAAAAAGACAATGGCTTCACAGCATGCTACATATTTTAATTCAGAATCCTTTCTACTGTGCATATAAGAAAAGAAATTTTCACACAGAGAATTTAAAAGCCAGGGAAACCGACTTTTGATAAGCAGTTTCATGGATCTGATTAGTTGTTTCTCCAACGCCTACCCCACCTCAATCAGGCACTCTTTTTCCAGAGGAAAAAGAGTGGCTCCAATCAGGCCATGCAACCCTTCAAAAACCTACCACTGGTCCTCTCCTCCTCCACACCAGCAGCAGCTGCCTGGACATTCAACGACAGTTTGTAGCCCAATTTCTCAGCAGCACAAACCTTCTCCCAATGCCCCCCCTACACCCAAGGAAAGAGGTGGGTTAGAGAAAAGATTTATAGGGCCACCGCGGTGATTCATACTTTTCCCCCTGGTTTGGAGCCTGGATTCTCCCCACTATGCCTTAGCCCCCTTCCCATAGATAAACACACACACACACACACACACACACACACACATTTTGATATTTGCAATTTTTCCACTTTTGTGGGGATCTTGCACCCCTAATCCTTGTGAATGTGGAGGACTGAATGTATGTGCCTTTGCACACCGTGCAGTGCAGTTGGGTTTGTTCTGACTTCCAGCAACTGCTCAGGGTCTCCGGGCAATCCCATCCCTCTTGCAATGGGAAATGGCACCCTGATCGTAGGGAATGCTCCGCCAGTTTCTGTGGCAAAGACCTGCACAATTGTCTCCCCATGCAAGTAGGCATCATTTAAATACAAACCTTGGGAAATTTATCAAAAAAGTAGCTTTCCAGGCTCTTTTGATGACATCACTCTACACATATTCCAGGAGCTATCAACCAAAAGTGAGATAGGTAATGTTTAAATGTCCCTTGAATACATAGAAAAATAACCATGCATTGTACAAAATATGGAGCAGACTGATTCTCCCCAGGCTTGAATGACATTTTGGCACAGTGGCAATTCCAGGGTCTCTGTGATGTTCTAGGTATTGGGCTTAAGCCACAAAAGCTGGAAATGATTCCTGCCTACTTCTGAGACTATTTTCTTTCCTTTGTACCCCACCACAAGTTCTGTGGATGGCTACATGGTTTCACATTGATGCCTTCCTTTAGTAGAATTTGAACAATCATGACAAAACAGTCAATAGCACTGCCCAGATGCTAGGGGGATTACTGTTTATCTTTTGGGGTTTTGGCAAATGTGTGGGATAGTAGTGGATCTCTCAGGCAGAGTGATCAGTTGGCAGTGCTGAAGCTGAACAATAACCAGTCCCATGCCCTTCGCGTAGGGTCTAGCAGAGAAATAAAATTAGCTTAGTCATATTTGTAAAACATATAAACAGTGGCTTTACTGACAGAACATGTGCATAATCAGATACATGGTGCAATGGAGGAAGGACAGGGAAGAAGAAAATAGATGCAGGTCAGAGTCAGGAAGGAAGATGAGTGCGTGGTAAAACACGCAAACAGGAATTCATCATAATATCAATTAGCAGTTAGTGAATATAACATACAAAGGTTGCTTACTGTACCAATAGGAGGAGAAAAAAAGAAAATTGGGTCACAGCGGAGGATGCGGTCCTTATTATCCCTACAGAAGGCCAATGTGGTCCTCAACCCCTGGGAGTTCTCCACCTCTGAACTACATGTAATAAAAGCACCTGCATATTTGCTGTTGATGATTTAATATGATTATTCAAAATAATGAGGAATCTATAAAAAAAAAAGCAGATGATTTCTGCTTTGGGTTGGGTGGAGAGGTGACATTTGGCCTTTTGAGAATCAAGTTGCTGAGAAGTCTTTACTACTGAAAAGATAACACTGTGGGCATGGCAGTCATTTAGGAGGAAAGTGGTTTTCCATGAGCTTTTCTGTGCTAATAATTTGTCACTTCAAGTACGCGCGTGTGTGCAATTAGCGGTTATTGAAGAAGAATTTTAAGGAAAATTTTAGAAGACCGTGCTGAGTTGCACAGTATTTTTATTTATTTATTTATTCAATTTATATACCACTGTTCTCCCACAAATTGATCTTAAAAGGAAATTATACAATTACAACATAAAATGAATAAAATCACTAAAAAATTAAAATACAGTTTAAAAAGGAAAAAAAAATACAGAATCCCATCCAGTTAAAAAAGCCTCTTCTGCCTCAGGTCATTTGCTAAAGTTGCACCTCTGTCCATGTGTCATATCCTTCAACATTTCACAGATAAAACTGGGATGTGTGTGGCCAAACAACCACCAAGTATGGTCAAGATGGCAAAAGTTGTTAATTAGGAGGCACACATAAGGTAAAAGCGGCTGCAGCAGTTCGCTTTTGCCTGAGTCTACAGGAAAGGGCAACATTCTCTCTCACTCTCTGTCCTCTCCTCTGTACCAAGTTAATGGAATAAGAACTACTTTTGTACTTTGAACTCAGTTTGCAAAGATGGAAGTAAGCTGAGGACGAAGGGGAAAAGTGGGGGGAGGAATCAGAACCCATAATATTTTTAAAAGCATCTAAAAAAGTGGGAAACAAATTAATCAAGACTGTCTCTGCTAAACTTGGGTAGTTCGAAAGTTGTGTGTGTGGGTGAGTGTGTGTGTATCTGTAAGTTTCCATGTATTTGTGGATACTGCATCCAGTCTGGGAAAAACTGAATGTTCACTCTCCTGAGAAAGAGGTGTTAGAGAAGTAATGTTCAGATTCCACCTAGATGTTGGACAGAAATTCCTGACAGCAAAAGTTGTTTGCAAATGGTATAGATTGTTTCAGAGGGTTGTTGACTTTCCTTCCTTGAAGGTTTTTAAATAGAGGTTAGGTGGCCAACTTTTGCAACTGCTTTTATTTAGTTTTCTACTGTGGCAAGGAGTTGGACTAGATAGCTCTTGTGCTCTTTTCCATCTCTAAGACTCTATGATTAAAAATACATTAGAAGGTTAAATTAACAAAAGGATTGTTCCCCTCAGAGGCCTACAATTTTCAGTGTTCTAGCATCCAGCTTGTCTCTGTACTGTTTTCATGATATGGATGCTGAACTTAGGGCTAACGCGTCAGCTTCTGATCTTGCTGTGTCAGTGGTACCAACCAGGTCAAGAAAGAGAAGGGAAAAGAGGTAGGTGAACATGGTGATCCTATACTTCTTCTCTCTCACCCACCTCCTTCCTTGGGTGTGGGGTGGATCAGGAGAGGCTTTGTGGTACTGAGAAATCAGGCTGAGCCATCCTTAGCTGGCCAGGCAGGTGCCAGTAAATGAGGAGGAGGAGGAAGAGGACCAGACGTGGGTTTTTAAAGGGTGCGTGGCCTGATCAGAGCTGCCAAATGGGAAGATCCCCAGAAAAGAAGCACCTGGAGTGGGCAGAGGTTGAAGAAACTCACAAATAATCAAATTCATGAAAGTTAAATCTGCAAACAAGGAGGGATGACTATATATGTATGTATGTGTCTTCAATTTGCCATCAACTTATGGTGACCCCATGAATTCTGTAGAGTTTTCTTAGGTAGCAGAGATGGTTTGCCATGGCCTTTTTCTGAAATATAGCCTACAGCACCTGCCATTCCTTGGCAGTTCCCCAACCAAGTATTCATGAAGGCCTGACTTGGCTTAGCTTCCAAGATGGGATGGGATATGGTGCCTTCAGGGTATATACGGACCAGGTGTTTAAATCAGCAGGAAGCAGCTGCTTGAATTTATATCCTAGCTGCAGGAAAAGTACACATGCATGGAAAAGCAGTTCCCCCAAACCTAGCAAAAGCAAGGGGTACAGGGAGAGAAACACTGCCTGCTTTTGCAATTTAGTCATGCCTGAGAGCACAATTTTGAGCTGAGTCTCTCCTATATTCACCCCCACTCTCAGATACCCCCATCCTTCACTGAAGCCCAGAAAAAGCAATAATGCTGCTGTAACATGATCCTGGTAATCCACCCCCATCAAGACACGCAAGCTATTGAGTCACACCCTTAAGCATTCAAGGACAGAGCCCCAATCAAGGCTACAAAATCCTAGCGAACGATGTGTGCTTGGTAAGAACTCAAAAACTAGACTTAACATCATAGAACTGGATGGACTGTCTAATTCAAAATCCTGTCATGAAGGAATGCACAACTAAAGCACCCCTGAAAGATGCCCATCTGACCTCCTCTATAGATGGAGAGTCTACCATCCTCTGAGGCAGTGTATTCTGTCGTTGAACAGCTCTTACAGCTGTTATATATATATTTTCTTCCTAATGTTTAGGCAGAATCTCTTTTCTTGTCATTTGAATCCACTGGTTCCTGTTTTAGCAGCACCAAACAAGATTGCTCCTTCCTCTACATGATATCCCTTCAGATAATTAAAGCCAGGCATCATAGTGACTCTCCTCTTCTCCTGGCTAAGAATACTCAGCTCCCTAAGTCATTCTTCATAAGGTTTGGTTTCTTGGTTGCTCTTCTTTGGACACAGTTCCAGTTTGTTGATATGCTTCTTGAGCTATGGTGCTCAGAACTGGACACAATATTCCAAGTGAGGTCCAACCAAAGCAACTTAATCGACCAAAGCAACTTAATTCTTAGCCCCAGTTTAGCTAAAAACAGCAGAAGCAGTAGAATCAAGATGAGTTCCTAAACAGCAACCATCAGTCTCTGGATATTTCTGATTAGAGCTTCCATAATCCCAGAACAAGTGTTATGCTGGCTGGAGCCAGCAGAGTCCAAAACATCCAGAAAGTGACAGGCTGTCAAATTCTGCTTCATGCATTCAGCACTAAAGCTTTTTCTTGATTCTGCCATTTCAGGTTGCTGGAAGAGGAGGAGGAAGAAATCTTTTGATTCAGTGCTCTCTCATTAAAAAAACTCCCTACAAACAAGTCATTACAATGTCAAAGAAAACCTACTATGCACTAGTTTTCAAAACACCACTTTTTCAATGCAAGGAACTCCAGTCTCGTGCTTTGATGGAGCAGAATTCAAATGTGCAACTTACTCTTCTAATAAAGCTTTCCCACTTATTAACGTTCACACAGTGCCATCAGCGTGCATGGTATTTCACCAAGCAGAATGGGGCAGGACTCTGCGCAAAGGAGCTTAAAAATTTAATTCAAAACAGGAGAGATAGCTGAGGGAGATGGTATATATGTAATAATGTGGAAAATATGGACTAGATCCAACTGCTAGTTCCAGCCAGAGTAGACCAACTGAATCAACTAACAAATAGTAAGTCAACACTTTACATATATTCCACTGATTCAGTGGATCTGCCCTGGAGTGTGTAGCAATTAGATTTAGGCCTATGATTTTAGTTCAGGCAGATATACTTCGGCTACGTTACGAGTGCTGTGGGAATCAACAAGAGAGCCTGCATGGTGTAGTGGTTTGAGCTTTTGACTACCACTTTAGGAAACCAAAGCCACTCAGTCACGGAAAGCCACTAGGCATTCTTGTGCAAGTCACACTTTCTTAGCCTCTGAGAAAGTCAATGGCAAATGTCTTTTGGACAAATCATACCAAGAAAACCCCATGATAGTTTGCCCTGGGATCACCATTAACTCAGAAATGACTTGTAGGCACAGAACAGAAACAATGGCAATTAAGGGGTTGTGCCAAAGTCATCATAGAAAATATGAGGTTTGATTTCGCTGGAGGCATAAACCAGATCAACCCTCATGTGTAAGGCTTGCAGTGAAGGAATATCTGAACGGACTCTTCATCACACAATCCTAGCAGGAAAAGGGACATCTTTCTGTTCACAGAATTTGCTTAGAGACAGACAAATGCCTGTGCAAAATGTTGAAGCAATAAACAGAACAGGGGAAAGTTACTTTTTGAGTCCAATTGTTAGTCCCAACTACAGCAGATTCAATTGCTAAAGTCAACACTTACACAAATTAACACCTAAGTATGAGTCAACACTTGTGTAAGTCCTATCAGTTCAACAGGTTTCCTCTAACTGGGACTGGCCATTGAGTTTAGGCAATGGATGAAAACTCCCAGAATCCTTAAGCCACTATAGCATATGCCCTATGAGGAGTGGCTTAGGGAGCTGGGGATGTTTAGTCTGTAGAAGAGAAGTTTAAGAAGGGACATGATTGCCATGTTTAAATAGTTGAAGGGATATCATGTCGAGGAGGGAGTGGGCTTATCTTCCACTGCTCCAGAGACTAGGACAAGGAGCAATGGATTCAAGCCACAGGAAAGAAGACTCCACAGAAGAACTTGCTGATGGTCAGAGCTGTCTGACAGTGAAATATGCTGCCTCGGAGTGTGGTAGAATCTCCTTCTTTGGAAGTTTTTAAGCAGAGGCTGGATAGCCATCTGTTGGAAATGCTTTGATGCGTGTTCCTGCATAGCAGGGGGTTGGACTGGATGGCCCTGTGGTCTCTTCCAACTGTATGATTCTATGAATACCCACTGGGGCATTCTGGGAATCTGCACCCCAAAAAAGTAATTCTTCCAAGTTCTGGTAGCAATGGATCCCAGACACTATCAAAGTACTTTTGTCAAAGGAAACCACAACACACAAATACAACTACAACAAAACAGAGCTTCTCAGAATCATAGAATCACTGAGTTGGAAGGGATCCTACGGATGGTCTAGTCCAACTTCCTGCCAGTGCAGGAATCCACAGCTAAAGAATTCCTGTTTAAAGACCTCCAATGAAGAGGAGTCTACCACTACCTCCTGAGATAAGATACTTCCACAGCTAAACAGCTCTTACAGCCAAGAAGTTCCTTTTGATGTTTAATACCACCTATCTCTCTTCTGTTGTCTGGCAGCAGCCTCCTTGCCGGGCAGACTCACTTGGCAGCACAAACCGCCTCCTTTGTTCAGAAGGGTCAGCTGCCAGCAAAGTACTCTTGCTGTCTCACAGCCCAAAGACCAATCTGGCAGCTCATGCCTCCATCATTTCAGTATAGAGCTGGCAGATAGTCAATAAGTGGACAGTAAAACTGTCATCACTTCAGCCCAAGCCTTTTCATTATAGCTAAAATTGTACTCCAGAGTGCATCAGTAGGTCTCCTTAGGAGCTCTTTCCCATTGCTGTTCCAAGAAAATAGTGGTGTAATAATGAAAGAAGCACGACAATGTTCCGTTGGTCATTCTGTGATAGTTGTTACCTGCCATCAAGTTGAGTTCAATCTACGGCCACCCTAGGAATAAGAAACCTCAAGTCACCAAAAGCCCTTGCAGACCGAGGACTGTGGATTCCTTGATCAAGTCTATCTACCTGTGAGGTGGTCTTCCTCTTTTCCTACTGCCTTCTACCTTGCCATGCATCACTGTCTTTTCTAAAGACTCATGTCTTCTCGTTCTGTGACAAACAGAGAATGTTTTATGCTACGTGCAAATGTTCTCTGCAATGTTTCTATCAGAGTTGATTTGATTTAAATCACTTGATTTAAACCAGTTTAAATCATGATTCCATTCATTCATCAGTTTTAACAGTTTAAACCACAGTTTAAATCCCCAGGGAGAAAGAGTCTGTTTAGTTAATCTTTTTTTCACAGAAGTACTCTATTGCTTGATATGATCTTAGAATATATTCAGAGATGCAGGTTTCATGAGAAGTTAGGTAACACTAAACAATTATTTTGAATCATTTTCATTTTTTTAATTCATCAACAACAACAAAAAAGAGGCATACTTTGTACTTATATCCAGACTCCTCCTCCTTGTTCAGATCTACTCCATCTTCCCAAAGTCTCTTTTCTTTTACCTTCTTTATCTTTGCACTTAGAGAGAGGAAAGCTGAGTGTGAGAATGTGAGCAAGAGAGGAGGGGAGGAGAGCACCTATGCATGCATTTTATGAACATTTTCTGAAGAAAAGGACTGATTAGGTTATCTTCCATCTCCACAAACTGTTAACATATTAGCAGAACATAACTACAAGCTGTACAATTAGTATTCAGGTTCACACCACTGATCTAAGCCCTTTTGTGACTAATTGGCTCAAGAACATTTTGAAATGTGATTTAAATTTAAAAACTTCAACAATCCAATTTAATTTTTGAACTCTATTTAAAACAACACACACATTTTTATCAAATGTGATTTGCATCATGACCTTCTTCCAAGGGGACATGGTATCACATCTGAGGTTAGTGCATTTTGCATGCACAAAAATCCCCGGAGATCAACACAGTGATCCTCAAAGACTGAAGCGCCTTGGCTATGCCACTTCCAAAGTGCAGCCAGGAGTTCTTGCAGAACTGAAGAGTCCTCAGTAGTTTTCACAGAGAAAACTAGATGTCATGGAAAAGGGCTCTTGCCTAATCTTCTCCCCAACACCTAAGTTTCCATTTACAAAGTTTTTTCTTCTTGTATAAAGCAGGGATGTGGTTCTCCAGAAGTGGTAGTACTCCAGTTCCCATCAATCCCAGCCAATATAGCCAACAGTGAGGGATGATGAGAACTGCAGAGTGCCAATCCTCCTGACATAGAGCATTTTCTTCAGGTGAGCTGACACCCATAGTTCAGTGTGATATAGCCCAGATACAGATTTGCCAACAGGATCAGAGCCAGAGAGAGAGAGAAAGATGAACTATGTGGTCAAGATGGCATGAGAATCTGGAACCCACTGGTCCAAGAGCTCCTGGCACATTTTGCATTCCGTATTACTGGAATAGGAGAGCTATGGCCTGCCAGTTTTTGGCAGTCAGCAGCCCTGATAAGCCTTAGCCAACATGGCCTGAGATCAAGAAGTACTAGTAGGAAGTAGATATGAACTTTTATCAGTATCTGTTTTAATTTTTGCACTCTACTTTGAGTCCAAGGAAGGGTTAAGCAAGGTTAAGAGTGTTATTAAAGTCACCTGGTGAGATCTAGAGGTGGAAAAATATTTGAAAATATTCAAAAAGTGGCCAAAAGGAAAAAAAAAACACGTTTCTTAAGTATCAAAAAACCTAATTAGAAGAATCCTGGACTGACAAGAATCTGGGCAATTCAGGACTTATTCTATACAAAATCCACTTTTCTTGGTGCAAAAAGCAGCCTCTTCTGTGCATAAACAATATTTACTGCATAGATTTCTCTGCAGAAGATTCTGTTTTCTGGAGGAAAAAACAACCCACACATGTGAGTTTTACACAGAATAAGTTCCCAACTGCAGTCTTTGAAAATGCTACCATTTTCAAAGACTTTCTTGCAGCAGAAAGAACATTGTTCAGATTACTTCCTTTGAGAACAAAATTAGCAAAGGATTACTTCTCTAGTGATATCAAAGGAGAAGGGAGATTCTATCCAGGAATTTCCTAGTTCATAGTTCAGACTCTTTGCCACACCAATATGTACTATTAGGATACCAATGAACAGTAAGCTGAATGACTCAGTTTTCAGCACAGGCTAGCTGCTGGAAACATATAGGCTACAGAATGGTAGATGCTTTAGAAAGCATGGGTTGCCTCATAATAGTGTACAGGAGTTGGACTGGTATGTGGATGCTACCATGGTCTAGGTGAGGTTCAGCAAATCAAAATCGAAATGGATAGGGTGATTCCTAGGTCAAGAAATTAGATGAGCGACCTGCTCTGTATGGGGCTGTACACCCCTGAAGGAGTACATAGTTAGCAAGGATGTCCAGATTCATCTTGGCAATAGAGACCCAAACAGATATGGTGGCTCAGAGTGCTTTTGATCAGCCAACCCATGACCATCCCTGGACAAGTAAAATCTGGACACAGTAGTGCACATACCATTAACTTCCTGTTTAGATTATTGCAGTGTACCAAACCTGGGATTCTCCTTGAGTACACAGAAGTTATAATTAACACAGAATTGGGCAGCTATTTTGCTGCCAGGAATATTGCAAAAGAAACATAAAGCATTAGTTTTAAAGGAACTGCATTGGCCATCAATACACTTCCAGCCTGAGTTCAAGACGTCAGTAGTGGCACTGAAGACTGTAAACAACTTGAGTTCTTGTACACATTTGTCTGAGCATTGAGATCTGCTGATGGGACTTTCCTTAGTCTTAGTGGTACCGTATGTGGGACCCAAATAGTCTAACGGCACCAGATCCTATCTGGTCTTGGAAGTTAAGCAGGATCAGCCTTGGTTAGTACTTAGATGGAAGACTGCCAACAAATATCAGATGCTGTAAGCTATATTTCAGAAGAAGGAACTGGCAAAACTACTTCTTAAGTATTCCTTACCTAAGCAGATCCTATGAAATCCATGAGGTCACTGTAAATCAACAGGTGACTTGAAGGTACATACACCCATTATGTGGAGATGGAGAAGGTGCTTTTTCAGTTGTGGCATCCTAGTTATGAAACATCTTTGCTCCTGCTCTCAAGGTCTGGCTGCTGTCATTCCTGGTTTCACTACAGCACCAAATGAAGACCTGGCTATTTGTCTAGGCTTTAGGGTTTTAATGACCATAGTCTGGCTTGATTTACCATTGCTTATACTGGATTGTGTAGCTCAGCTGTGATTGTTTTTCCTAGTGTTATCCAGCCTTGAAAGCTTCTTGTACAGGGTGAGTTAAAAGTGTTTTAATACATCAGTCAATAATAATAAAAAGAATATATGTTTGTTTGTCACTGCTATCACGCCAAGACTATGAAACCTGAACTCCTGAAGTTTGATACGTGTATTAAGGGGACCCAATGGGTATGCACGTAAGGGTTATTTTGTTTTTAATGTGCATTACTAAATTTCAATTAATTTGCAAGTGTCTGTGTGTCTGAAGTATACATACTATCTTCAGTCACTAGGTGGCAGATCTTTCTAACCAGTGCATAGATTTACAGATGATATAGTTTGAAGCTTGGGGAAGGGGGAAGTCTGTGGATACAGTTATGTGACTGCACTCTCCCTCTTGCTATGGAACATACACTCCTAGGCATGGTGTGGGAGACCCCTACTCAGGGATCTACAGGGAGATATCATGGCAGCAGCCATGCCTAACAGTTCTAGCAGCCACTATTTTATGAAAATTGGATGTGCACCAGTGTGTTCAATTCTGGCAACTACATAACTCTCCTTGAAGGCTTGAATCTCCAATCCCAGAGATTCAGCTTAGAAGCTTACAAAAGCTGGAGACTTTAAAGCAATAGCCGCACATTTGGACAATTGCCAAGACTAGAGAACTACTGGATTTTCATTGCCTTATAAGCTGTGACATTACTAATTTGCATAGGCAAGCATCCTATTTGACAGCTAATTAAAACAACTCTTTTCCCAGGCTTTCGTCCTCCATGCCAACTGCATCACCTTGAAGCTGTGTTGATGGCATCTTATCAAAGTTGAGTTAAAATAACACTCCCTCATTCCCGGCACACTGTTTCTCACTCAGTTCCATCATCCCCTCACAGCCTGTCTTCGAAACATCAGAGCACTACATGATATTGCATAGCACTGCATGGCATCACATTGCCTGGCATTACATGGCATCTTCTTGATTGGCAGGGAGGGCAAAGCTGACCTGACATTTATCAAAATAAGCACCAGCCAGCTCACATGAAGCCAGGTGCTTTTCTGGTAAAAAACAGGAAGGAGGCCCCGCATTATGCAAATCGTAGCCAAGGTCGGTTTGGACATAACCCTTAACCAAGAAAGGCTTCAGAGCTGTGGCAGCAGGTGACTTCCTTGTCAGTAGGACAGTGAAGCTGCTTCATGTTTTAATCTTATAGAATCTGAATAATATTATCTGAAATTTAAAGGAGATATTCAATGTGCTTCATCCTTTCTCCAAATTAGGTTGAGCACTTTGGAGAGCTGCTTTAAAGTTCAAACTGAAATCCTGAGTGGATTCACCAATGCGCCAACATGGAAGCCACCATTGCTTCAGGGGAAAGGCAAAATGTGCATCCTAGAGCGTGATACATGAAACCAGCGATATGCTGTCCCATACTCTGTTCTCAATCACTGCACCATAGTTAACCACCACATAACAACCACATTGATTCAAGGTGAATCCTGCAAATTTTGCCTGGGAAACAAAACCAAACAAAACATGGTACAGTCAAGATTCCCACAGATCAAAAGTGAGCAACCTGTGGCCCTTCAGATGCTGGTGGACTGCAGCTCTCATCTCCCTTCGCTATTGGCTAAGCTTGTTAGCGCTGATGGGAGTTCCAGTGCTATAGCTAAAGGAACACAAGTTGCCCATGGCTGCTGTCGATCACAACTACATAGCTATTTCTTTTGGTACAGAAAAGCCTGCACGCTGGTACAATATTCAGGAACACTTCTAAATTAGGTCCACTAAATTGCTCCCTTTTGTTTTGTGATCTCTTCTCCTGCACACTCCTTTGCAGAGTATTTCTGAACAGAGATGATTTAGAAAACAGAATTAGCTCACATTGGCCCTCCTTTAAAATTAACATATCTTTTCATTTTCAGCTGTACTGCTAATAGTTCAAAGATGGCACACATGGAAAGGACTTTAGCCCACAAAGAAAAGGCTTGTGTTTGAAACTGATCTTTCACTCACTCTCTTTTAAAAATTCTTTTCAGTGTTTGTTTAAAGGTTGTTCTACCTGCTTAGCTTGGTCAAATCCAACCCCCCTCTCTCCACCCACCAACTCTCTCTTTCTCTGTCTCTAATGCTGAATTCAGAACGTCTGGATTCCCACCCCAGCAAGCTGTTAAGATGAGATAAGCCCCTGAATTTTAACAGAAATAACTCAGCCTTAAATCAGGGATGTTTCCGCAGAAACAGGTCATTAAAACACACAAACTAATTGCAGTCAACACCGTGATTTCTTCACACATAGATCCCCCCAGCCCAGCCCACACCCATCTCCGAAAGGGAGAAAAAAAGAGATGTCTCTTAAATTACTGTTTGTTGCATGCAAATATTGTGAACAAAAGTGCTATTTATGGCCAATGACCAATAAATGTGCATGCTCATTGGTACAAATTGTATTTCAGTTGACGCTGCACTCAGCTGATAGTGGACATGAACGTATAAAAGACTGCCATTACATTTAGATTCTGATACTTTAAAAAAAATAATAAAACACAGGCTATTTTCCACTTTCTTACTATGTGTTGTTCTGCCCTGTAGTGTTGAACTCCAAGTTTCCTAGTACCATGAACACCTCAGCGGACTGTCCAACCTCCAATGTGGAAAAGCACACTGGAATACCATGCCATTATGCCTAAGCCCAGAAGCAGATGAAAGATTGTCCCTCCATCCCAACTGCTACTGCCGTGATCTCAAAGAGGAAGAAGAAGAGGCAGTATCTGCTGGGCTTAATCATCTCCCATACTGCCTTCCCCTTTTCCTTCTGTGTCAAGTCTTCATTAGTCTGTGAGCCTGAGGGCAAGGAACTGTTATGCTGTTCTTTTACTTGTAAAGCTCCATGTACAGTGGTGGAATTATATGAATAAAAGATAAAAACAACACCACAAAGCTTTTTAAGACATATTAACCTATTTTGCCATCTACCCATTTTGCAGTAAAAGCAGGCAGATTTAAAGACTGAAAACGCTGCTTTTTTAGCTCTGTGTGCGCTTTCAAGTTACCTGTCAAATTAATGGTGATTCACGAATTTCAAAGAGGCACCATGGTGTTGTGGTCTGAGTGCTGGACTATGATTCTGAAGACCAGGGTTTGAATCCCCACTCAGCCATGGAAACCCACGGAGTGACATTTAGCAAATCGCATTCTCTTAGCCTCAGAGGAAGACAAAGATAAACCCCCTCTGAACACCTCTTGCAAAGACAACCCTGTGATAGATTTGCTCTAGGGTTGCTATAAGTTCAAAACAACTTTAAGGCACACAACAACAATGAACAATATGAATTTCATAGAGTTTTCTTAGGCAAGGAATACTCAGAGATGATTTGCCATTGCCTTCAAGACAGTCTGTTCCACTGTCAAACTGCTTTTAAGTAAAGAAATTCTTCCTGACATTTAGGATGAATCTCATTTCTTGTAATTTGAATCCAATGGCCAGGTTATTCTCTGCAGCTGCTGAAACTAAGCTCACTCCATCTTATACAATACATGGCATCCCTTTAAAGAGGACTATCATGTCACCTGTTGTTCTGCTCTACTCCAAACTAAAGTGTGTACGCATTGTGCCTTCAAGTTGCCTGGTGACTTATGGTGACCTCATGAATTTCATAGGATTTTCTCAGGCGAGGAACACTCCGAGGTGGTTTTTGAACCTGGAAGGAAGAACGTCCAAAGAAGCAACATGTGGAAGTAGGCGACAGGACCAACAGACATGATCCTTCCTGCTACCTATATTAGCATGTATTAAACATTCCTAGATCGTTCAGGTTGTTAACAAGTATCAATAGATGGGATTTTCCCCTCCATTCACAATCGATGGCACTTCCTCTCTTTACGGTGGAAGTAATTGGTAGGCCAATTGCATGTATGCCAGGAACGCTGTGATTCAGCCAGAACAGGTGAAAGTCCTGATAAGGCAGACACTGTTATCTCTCTGCATCCCCATACTGCCTTGGAAAATAAATGTGCTTTCTTCAGAATTGTGACATTTCCTCCTCTCTTTTTCCCCCTTTTCCTTCTCAGCATAGTTTTTCTTAAACCATACTGGGTACAACTGAAAAGTGGATGTCAATTTTTTTAAGGTTCATGAAAGTGTCTGACAGCTGCAGAAATGCTGGCTGGTACTTGATGTTCTTCTACCTGTCCTGCTGCTTGCAACTGCACCTTGACCCAGCAGCAGCTGCCACAAGGGTGAAGAAATGTCCTAGGAAAATACGTAATGCGCAATAAGACAAACAGGAAAGGAGAAATGCTGTTGGATCCTCACCTTGTTCAATGAGCAGACTCACTGAACTCAATGGGAAATGCTAGTCATGACCAAACTGAGTCTCATGAATTTAACTGAGCCTAGTTAAAAGTATGGTGGGGACTTCTGCTACTATAACTCAGGGCTCTATTTGCATAGGTATTTTCTGGGGCAATGCATAAGATGGTATCTAAAATCTCCTTGTGTAACAGTTATCTCACAATCCACTGTTTGGTCATAAGACCGTTCCCTTCCTCACTATCAACCAGTATTGTCGTATTATTTTTATGCGCTCCCAAGTCAGTTTTGACTTACGGCATCCTTATGATTTACTCCAAACACCCACAAAGTAAACTGGTGAAACTTCATGCTCTTTCAGTGTCAAAAACCATCTCAGCCTCCACTGGCTGCCTACTGAGCTGTTGTGTCTTGTGACTAGAGTACAATCCTCGGCAGATCTTTTCAGACACAATTTCCACTAACTCCAGTGGAGCTTAAACCCAGGTAAGTGTTCACAGAATTGCAGCCTTTTTTAAAAAAGCCCTCATTCACCATGCAAAAGAAATGTGTTACCAGTCACTGTGGTGCCTTGTTACTTCACATCTCTTGACTGAAGACAAGAGATAGTTCTCTCAGCATAACTTCTGGGGAGTGGGATTTGGGGAGGGACTTGATCAAGGGGAAGGGTTTGTCCACAGACCTTGACAACCCAGGCAGGGAATCTCCACAAACTGGTGGTTCCCAGCAGTGGCTGGTGGATTCCATGTCAGTGGGGGCAGCGAACATGCTCCAGGTTTTCATCTGAACCATCCAAGCCACTGAGCTAATTTCAGGGACCAAATTCAGCACTTTGGATAGCACAGGCCATAACTCCATGGATGGGGCAGCCCTTAGCTGCCCCTGGTGGCTCCTACCCTCGATCCACAGAAATAATGATTTTCAATAACTCTACAGTAAAATGAGGATCTGCCCTGAGAACTCACAAAAGCTAAAACTTTCCATATTTGCTTGCTTCTCAGCAGTCAAAATAATCAGACTCTTTCAATTTACACAGTCTCTTTCCAAATATTACCGCTATGCACCAACACAGAGAGCAGACATACTCATCTAAAAAAAAAACATATAGTCTATATTATTTCCCACTATCTCCTATGTCCAGTGTGCATTTCTCTATGTTTATCTTGCCCAAAGCGGTCCACCCTACACGCACGAGGCCATTCACATACTTGGGGTATGATCAGAGTAGGTGGAAATGGGTGGAGAGGGGAATCTTTATGGAAAAATGTGAGTGGAGAACCTGAATTGTTCAAAGTGGATTGAGTACAGGCAGGTTTTGTTTTATGTTGTGTTTGTGATCCTGGACTCATGATGTAAACTGAGACTGATGTAAATGGGGAGAGACCGTTTCGTAAGGAATCATCAGACACCAGGGGGGATATACTTGAATGGAGTTAACATAGTTGCAAAGTTAGTGATTTACTCAACCCAAAACCAGTGTTACAGAGGTCAGATCATAAAACATCAGAACAGGTCTTTTCCTGGTGCAGATGCTCTCCAGGAGAGAAAGCAATGGCTAATCCCAAGGGGGCTTAGCTAGAGAGAGCTGGCTTGCCATTAGACAACAGTTCCTCTTCAGAGAAACACACAAACAGATAGCTATTAGTAAGGACATCAAGAAAGAAAGAGGCAGCACACTTCACCAGCGGACTTGCCAAGTGAAGAAAGCAGACTCCAGTTGCTCATTCCCACTTGCACAAGCCAGCTCTTCTAACCACATCACAAAGCTAAAGTCCCAGTTTCTTCCTCCCCCTCCCTTTTAAGTGGCCAAAGGAAACCCCTTCCTCCAAATGATGACAAGATTCAAGTTTCTTTCTCCCCCTTAAGCTCCCTCTTCTTAAGATTCAAGCTTCTCTCTCCCCACTCACCTCAAGCACAGTAAAACCAGTCCAATCACCTTTCCCTGTTGCTCAAAGCTCCATGCCAAAACTCCAAACAGCCTCGGTCTCCTTGTTGTTTCACCTCTTCCACCTTGCTCAACTGCACAAGTGTACTGGTAGAGCTAGGCACTGTGAGTGAGACTTTTGTTTATTTATCTATCTTTTCTGGAGAAATGTTGTAAATTTGAACTTTTATAAATTGGGAGCAAGACCTATTTTGAGACTCAACTCGATGTTCACTGCCCAAAACACACTGACTTATCGCAGAGGGTCTGGCTGAAAGCCCAGAGGACAAGGGGGAAATAGGAAGGAGTAATTAGAACCCTGAACAAGAAACACCCCATTTTCTATTAGCTTGGCTTGTTCTTATTCATTAGAAATGCACAAAGCCAGACTAATAAGGAATCTCATACATAATGAAAAGGGGGGGAAAGATAGAACGGAGAAGAACTGAAACCACATACATTGTCTGTTGGTATAACAACACTTAATTTTTCAGGGTTTGTAATTGCCCATAAGGCAACAAGAAACATCTTGGGCGGGGGGGGGGAATCCAGATGTTAAGTGATTTGAGTCTTGTTGACAAGCGGCAAGATGGATTACTCCAGTCCAGATAAACAAAATCAGGATGTGGGGATGTGAGTAGCATCCAGCTGATCAGAGGGATGTGGATAAAGTCAAGCCTACAAGTCATCCCTGTAATGGGGTGGAGCTCAAAAGTGGCAGGTTGATTTTCCTTCTGACTGACTGCCAGAAGCAAGTTGAGAATCAAGATTACACTGCAATTCAGAGAAAGCCGGGGCTCTGGGAATGAAGGAGACAAAAGTCTCCATTCAGCTTGCAGAAAATGGAAAAGAAGCTTCACCTTTAGAATAGTATCTAGTAACAACTTGGAAACTTTTGCCAGCAGTACCAAATGAAGTAACGTGGGAATTTTGATTATCAAGCCTGATACCAAAAAAAGCCTGACATTCAGCTTAGTATGCAATTATAAATTCAACCAGGACATTGTTTCAATGTGGATCAGAGCTTCTTTTTTGTATTGGTGGGATCAGAAACAATATCCACAGAACACGGCTTTGAAAAATTCCTGTTTTGGAGTATATCTCCCAGAACCTACCAGCCAGTAAGGCCACTGGCACCCCCCAAACATGGATTGCAGCTCACATCATCCTCAGCCACCAAGCCCTGTGTCATCTAGGAAAGATGCCATACTTTCCAATGTCCTGATTTGGCAGAGACAGTCCTGATTAACCCTCTGTCATCCCATGTTTTCAGCTGATTTTAAAATGTCCCAGTTTCTCTCTCCTCTTCTCACCTTCCCCCTTTGCTCTCAGCTTACTTCAACTGCTGCAAACTGAGTATAAATGAAAAAGTAGTTTCCACCTAATTAACTCAGCAAGCAGAGGAGAGGAGTATGGAATATTGTCTTTCCCGGTAAGCTCAGGCAAAAGCAAAGTGCTGCAGCTTATCCTAGCTTGTGTGATCTGCCTCATTAATCTGATGTTGCTTGCTAGCACATGTACTCAATTTCATCTGTAAGATGCTGGAGTGTATGGGATGGGAATTATACTCTTAACATATCTGGGAGCACCACACCAGAGAAGGCTATCACACTGGTAAGATGTCTCAACCAGTCATGAACTAGAATGCAAGAATTTGTTTGTGAGGCTCTAATAAACTTAATGAACTTTGCTATGAAGCCATTTCTGCAGGTTTTCTCCTGCAGTTCAATAGTGAGTATTGTTCCAATTGATGAAATCTTAACTAAGCAATTAGATTTGGAGGAGATGGACAGAAAGAAGGAAGGATGGGGGGAAAGCAGAAAAACAGGATTTTTTTTTTAAAAAAAAAGGAAGGAAGGAGGAGAATCAGGGGAAGGTCAAACTGTTTTTCCATCATTGAAAACACCTGCTTTCAGGACAAGAAGGCAGGGGGAAGAATCATTTCATAATATCACGATCGGATTCTATGCCTTAAGTAAGGCTTGTGTGTGTCTGTTTGCAAAATGACTAATGCCAATGCACATGACTAATGTATACCAGTTAATCCAACATAAATACCTCAGCTCGTTTTTGTACCCACAAACTCTAACACAGAAGACGAAACACACAAAATTTAACCGACAAGCATGAGTCAGAACCCAGAGCTTCGAAAAGTTGCTCTTTTGGACTATCACTCTTAGAAATCCCCCTAATATGACCACTGGGAGTGGTGACCGCTGGGAGTGATAATATTTCTCCAAAAGTAACCATTACAAGCCCTGCCAATATGTTTGGTGTGTTTTTGTGTGTGTGTCTATGCGCCTTCAAGTCGCCCGTCAACTTGGCGATCCCATGAATTTCACAGGGTTTTCTTAAGCAAGGAATACTCAGAGGGAGTTTTTGCCAGTTCCTTCCTCTGAAGGACATTCTACACATCTGGTTTCCATTGGTGGTCTCTCATCCAAGTCCTAACCGGGGCTGACCCTGCTTAGCTTGCAAGATCAAAAGAGATCCGGTGCCTTTAGGGTAGTGGTTCTCAACCTGTGGGTCCCCAGATGTTTTTGGACTTCAGCTCCCAGAAGCCCCAGCCACTATGGTCAATGCTCAGGGCTTCTGGGAGCTGAAGTCCACAAACATCTGGGGACCCACAGGTTGAGAACCACTGCTTTAGGGTATCTGGGGGTTGGGGATCATTTTGTTCCACCTCTGAGGAAGGCTGAGGGGATGCTCCAAGGGTGGGAGGCAACCACTTTGCTTGCCATTAGAAGGGAGGGGGAGAAGGACAGCAAGCCAGAGGGAGAATCCCGAAGAGCCTAACTGAGGTTGTCTTCTCCGCTTCTTTCCTCTTTGGGGTGTGCACTGGCTGATCTAAAAGAGAGGCGGGAGCTGCAGAGGGAAAGGCATGGAAAATATACGTTGCTCTCCTCCCTTGCCTAGTCCACAAAGCAATGAAAACCAAGGGATACAATGCATTTTCCCTAACAGAAACCCAGCTGCAAAAGGACAACACAGGTGTGGCTCCTAAGCGCTCAGGTTACAAGGCAACCGCGGGAGTAGGGGGTTTGGAGGCGGCTTGGATCCCCCCTTATCTCCAACCTGGGGACCCACCTTGCCCTTCTCAGCCCCACCCACCCACCCACAGAGACGGCCGCCTTCCTCCGCTGCCCGCCTGCCCGCGTGCCATGTTGCAAACACACGCCCCGCAAGGACCCCCTTCACACGTTACGCGCGCGCTGCTTTGACACGGAAGGCAGGGCGACCACGCAGGCAACACGAATCTCAACAGAAGCCGGGAGAGAAAGCCCACATTGGCGGGGGAGGGAGGTGTCCCGATTCCTCCCTCCCTAATACACCCCCAAAAAAGACGAGCCTTCCCCCAAGCAAGGCGGGGGGGGGCAACGAGCGATGCCCTTTCCCATCATCCACAGAGTTGACAAACAAGAGGAATGGGGGGGAGATCGGATCCGAAGGGGCTTGGAGGGGATCGCTGGCGATCCAGGGAAAGCCAGCCAGGCATTTTTGAAAAGCTTGCTCCCCTCCCCACGCCGCCTTTGGCCATTTCTGCACTAGACTGTTATAGCGCTGTTATTCCACTTTCAACATCCAAAGGCCCCTCCCTAAACTGCAAACCCCAGGATTCCATCGGATGTTGAAAGTGGAATAACAGCGCTGTAAGAGCCTGGTGCAGAAACGGCCTTTGTGAGTCTGGCTTACCTCGGCTGCCTTCTCCCTCGACTTCAGCCGCAGAGAAAGCCTTCCTCGCCCGGAGGAAGAGGCAGCGACGAAGCCGGCGCCGAGGCGACACGGGCGCCCCTGCTGCTCGCCCCGGGGGCCAGGAAAGGCCGCTAGCCGACCCTCCCCGCCAGGAGGGCCGCCCAAGGCACGCAGCAGCTCCCGGAGAGAGGAAGCAAAAAGGAGCCGAACCGAGCCCGGAACAAAGTGACGCCCCAGCCGCCGCGGCAGCAACTCGACCCGCTCGGGCTTCCAAAGTGCCCGCCTCTGCCTCGGCCGCCCCGGCGTTCGGGTTTTCCCCGCAGGCGGGGGCGCCCTCTGGTGGTCGATCTCCGGTTCTGCTGACCGAGAAGGGTCCCGGTCGGGAGCGAGGGAACCCTCCCGATCTCCTGCGCCTTCGAGCCCCGGAGGGGGATCGCCGCCTCTGCCATGCAAAAGAAGGGCTTGATTGGGGGACTTTTCCACTTCTGTGCCTTTTGGCATCTCTCTCATCTAGTCTTGTGCATCTGCTGAACTGGGTTCCTTGGGTTCCTGAAAAGCTGGCCTCCCTAGCCATTGTCCGGAGGTCTTTTGATGGTATGGATTGAAAAAGGTCGTGTATTGGTATAGTGGCACTACACCTAATGAGGGGGGTCCCTTGCACAATTATAGCACCATGATTCCACTTTAGTTGCCATGGCAGCCTCCTATGGGATCCTAGGAGTTATAGTTTAGGGAGGGGTGTTTCTATCCCCCCACCAATGGCACTCCATTTCCACTGTGCTGGGATTGGGTGTTCCTGTAAGGCAAGAGGCTATGCAGACAGTAGCAGTGATGCGGGTACCACTCTATTCTGCACTGGTTAGACCTCATCTGGAATACTGAGTCCAGTTTTGGGCACCTCAGTTCAAGAAGGATATCAACAAGCTGGAGCGTGTCCAGAGTAGGGTGACCAAAATGGTGAGGGGTCTTGAAGCCGTGCGCCATGAGGAGTGGCTTAGAGATCTGGGTATGTTTAGTCTGCAGAAGAGAAGGTTAAGAGGGGACATGATAGCCATGTTTAAATATTTGAAGGGATGTCATGTCGAGGAGGGAGAGGGCTTCTTTTCCACTGCTCCAGAGACTAGGACAAGGCGCAATGGATTCAAGCTTCAGGAAAGGAAATTCCACCTGAACCTCAGGAAGAACTTCCTGACTTTCAGAGCTGTCCGGCAGTGGAATATGCTGCCTTGGCGTGTGGTGGAGTCTCCTTTTTTGGAGGTTTTTAAGCAGAAGCTGGATGGCTATCTGTTGGGAATGCTTTGATGGGTCTTCCTGCATGGCAGGGGGTTGGACTAGATGGCCCCTGTGATCTCTTCCAACTCTGTGATTCTATGATTCTCTGGTAGGGTCTCTCATGTCAGATAGGCTCCGGTTGAGGAGCCAGACTAAAGGTGCCAAACAGGTACTGGGCAGCAACAGTAATTTGGGTGGGGTGCATGTGACACTGGCCAAGGATCTCTCAGAGACAAGGGCAGTGGCGCCAAAGCTAACAATTGTTAGTACTGTGCAAAAGGAGGAATATCTTTTACCATGAAAGCCCTATGATGAGACAATCCAAAATGAAACAACATATAGTGCCAGAAGATGACACTCCCAGGTTGGATGGCACTCAATGAACTATTAAAGTACAGCAGAGGACAATTATGAGTAGTACTGTGGCTAGAGACATAACTGGACTTGATCAGAAAGGATGTTCAGCTGCTGACATACACAGAGGTGAAAGTCCTAAGCAGCACAACATGTAAATTAGCAACATGCAGTGTAAGGAGCATGAATTAGGGAAAGGTAGAATACTAAAAGAAGAAATGGAATGTATAAATATTGCAGTATTTACGGTGAGCGAGCTAAAGTGGACAGGAATTGGGCACTTTTAGTCAGACAATTACACAGTGTTTTACACAGGAAGTGAAAATCTAAGAAGAAAAAGAATGGGATTAATAATGAGGAGAAATTTAGCAAAAGCAGCCAAAGGATATACTACAAAGTCTGACAATAATATCAATAAGACGTCAGGGAAAACCCATCAATGCAGTGATGAGCCAAGTTTATGCTCTAACTGCAGAGACAGAAGACGAAGAAACTGAAAGATTTTATATTGGAGTCCAGGAAGAAATTGACCACACACCAAAATAGGACTTTCTATTAATCATAGGAGATTGAAAGGTGGAAATAGAGCGGAATCAAAGATTGTCAGAAAATTAGCCCTCAAGAAATGAAGAAATGAAGGGTCAAGAAATGAAGCAGAGAGCAACTGATTGAATTTTGCAAGCTTAGTAGTTTGTTCATCACAAACGCATTGTTCAAGCCACTCAAGTAGCAACTGTATATATGAATATCACCTGGTTGACAATGTAGAAATGAAATAGACTACATAAGTAGAAACAGAAGATGGAAAAGCTCCATTGTCTCTGCAAAAACAAGACCAGGAGCAGATTGTGGCACAGACCATGAACTCCTAATATCAAAAATTAGAGTAAAACTAAAGAACACTAAACCAACCACTGAGCCAAAATACAACCTGAAGAACATTCCTGTAGAATGTAAAGATAATGTTAAAAATAGGTTTGCACTCTTAAGCCTAATTGACCAGTAACCAGAAGTGTGAACACTTGCCTTCAGGATTCTGATCATATTTCCATCACTTTTTTTTTGTTTGTTTGTTTCTCATCTCTCCTTAACTGTTTGAAGAGCTTCAACCGTCATCCACTGAGGCTTCTCTTTCTTTTGGGCTGCAGATAATGTTTTTTTGCATTCTTCTCTGACAATGTCCGTAGCTTCAGTCCTTACAGTGCAGATCTATTTGTATGTGGTTTTGAAATTCTACAGGGCTGTTCAGATTGCATTTGGGCACAGTGATTGATTTGGTGTTTTTCTTTAGCTTAACTTTAATTTTCAATATTAACAGTTCATGTTCTGTGCCATAATTTGCTTCTGGTCTTATTTTTGCAGAAAGAATGGAACTTCTCTATCTTCTCTTTCCAATTATGTAGTCTATTTGTAAGTTTTGCATTTTATTATCTTATCAGCTTAATTTATATACAGGAACCACCTCCTTGTACCTATCTGGTTATGGTTTTTGGAAAAGTTGACATTTGGGGACATATTCTGAGTACAGAAGTTTGGCCCTGATTCCTATAATTTTTTTTTCTGGCCTGTTGCATCACTCTCATTTATTCTTCTGCAACTAGAACATGGCTATCTGAAATGTGAGTGTTGTGGGCTGTTTTGCAGAACGGATGTTTTGCCTGGAATGGTAGTAGAAAGTGACTCCTGAGCAATTTCTGTGACATCTCTCTCATCTAATCTTGTGCATCTGCTGAACTGGGCATCATTGGTTTCCTGAAAAACTGGCATTCCTAGCCATTTTCTGGATGTTTTGGATGGCATGGATTGAAAAAGGTAGTTTCTGTGGAATTTTTGTGACCTAACGGCATCTCTTCCACCTAATCCTGTGTGGCTGGTGAATCTGCTGGGCATGGGACACCTAGCAGTGCCATCACTGACAGAAAACATCAACATTTTTAATCTTTAAGCTGCTGCAAGACTCTTTTTGTCTTTTTTATTACAAAAGACTAATATGACTAAATCTCTGAAAAGTCTGTTTTCCATTGTACAGGAATACACATATACTCAGTAAAAGCAAGTAACAATCCAGTGTGGCACACCTTTCCCCCATTAACCCCACCCTCCCACATTTTATTTCCACTTTTAAAAATAAATTCCTCCAGTCCTATACCCCTATTCACCATATAGCTTCTGTTTCCCTGCTATGGAACACATTGCAGTAGGGAACCAAATGGTATCCTGATAAATACAAATATATAGCTCATATTTACTACAGAGACTTATTTAATGTAGAGCAGTAGTTCCCAACCTTTTTTCACTTGCGTGCCCCATTTCCATAAATTGTAACCTTCATATTGGCAATGTGTTTGTAATTAATACAGCTGTTGTTATTTCAAATGTATACATTGTAACTATAAATAAATAAATGGCCTAATAACAGGATTAAAAAGCAATGGAACAGTAAGACAAACAGACAATGCATATATATTTACATTCAGAACTCAAAACATATGATGAATTAAAGAAAATACATCAAAGATTGCATTAAAAAAAACTACACTGCATACAGTTATTATTACTGTTTTGCACTAATGTGTTAGACATGTCCTGAGAAATTATTGATGATTGGTCACTATTTGCATGATGTTTCACCTGTTTTTACTGTGACAGTTTTCAACCACTGATCCATATCTGATAATACATAAATGGAAAAATTAATTAAAACATAGAGTGATGACAAAGGGAAGAGAAGTAGAGAAGACTTGGAAGAACTCACTTGTTGAACATTGCCTTTGGGACTGACTCAGGTCAGTCATGTTCAGGTCTCCACTGTCTTAATGCAGTTCGTTGCAAAAAACAGGCACCATGGCAGCTCCCATTTAGAGATCCCCCAGCATCTCCCTTGCCTGACCTGCCCCATCTTAGATCCCTTGAGGGAGGCTGACCGGCTGTGCTCCCCTGCTTCCCTACCCCAGATAAGACCACTGACTGAGGCCAGTGAAGGATGAAAGATGCAACTGCCCATTGTTTAACATTTCCACCACAAGTCCCTCCTTCCAACTTTCTCTCCACCCTTGCAACTGCTTTCTCTCAGGGAAGCTGAACTGAGAGGAAAGGGTGTTGTCAACCAGCCCCATCTATACTACACCTAAAGAAAACATAGATATTCAAAGATGACAAAAAAACAGACATGACCAAGCCCTCAACCTTGTCTCCCTGCTCTGGTGACCTTGTTTCTCCAGAGATGACCGCCAACATCGCCACCACCACTCATTCCCTTTGTCGTGTCCTCCTTCTAGAACATGGAAATGGACTCTGACTCAGAGACTGAAGCAGCAGACATACTAGGATCTGCTACTGAGCCAGAACAGGAAGAGGTTACAGACCCACAAATCCCAGGTATAGAACAGTGCACAGTGCCAGCTCTAGCAGAGAGCCCTGCATTTTCAAATACAGAAGTCAACTTATCCATACCTTCCTTTGCCTAGTGTAGACAACAAAGAGAGAGCTTGAGAATTTCTCAAAGAATTTATAGAAGGCAGCAATTAGTTAAGCAGCAGCTGCATTAAGCTGCTGACCTATATATATGCAGTCCTTCCCCTCCAGGAGTTGTCAGAGATTATCTGATCTCCCTGGTAGCTGGTTGCCTTCCTGACTGTACCTTAATTTGGATTGCGTTGACTGACTCTGGATTTGTTTGCTCTGACTTGGATTCTGTTGGACTCTGTCCTTTTATTTACTAAATACAATTAATTGACGGACCTTAAGCTATTCTGTTTCTTTGGTTGCTACTTTGCCTGTGTTGTCTCTTTGCTATCAGCTGTGCAGCTGCAAGCTTTGGTTGGCTGCCTGGACTTTGACAGGACACTTTTGTGCTTCTCTCTCTCTCTCTATGGTGCTCTCTCTCACACACACACATTTACCAGCATCATCATGGTCCCAAACCACATTGAGGTGAGTTGTGCAGATTTTCCCCCTCCAGGACCAAGGAAGAGATCAATGGCTGAGGTCTGGGGAAGTGGAGCAGCCTGGCTTGCATTCCTGGGGACCTGCTGCAAGAAGCTCCCTTGTCCACACTGCTCTCTGCTTGTCTCTCCCTCACTTGGCCTGTGCTTAGATTCAGATGTTGCTCATGCTTGGAGCTTTTTCTCCTCAGAGGTCCCACCACCATCCTCCTGCTCTGGTTTCCCTCAGGTGAAGCAACCACCACCCTAATCTTTTGTCCCCAAAACTTTCCCCTGCTGGCCCAGCAAGGAGGATCAGCGCAGCCCCGTCCAAGTCCCACCCCCAAAGTGGATTGGCGCCGGCTCTAAAAATAAGTGAATGGCTCCTCCTTGCATGCCTGCCCTTCCACCCCCATGATGGAGAGGAGAATTGGGGCCTTTTCCCACCATTATTGATTCCCCCCGACATACCCGTAAATGTCCTAGTGCACACCCCTGTGTGTACAAGCACTTCAGGTTGGGAAACACTGACTTAGAGCTTGGTGTGTCTGGGTAATGGATCCAAAAGACCATATCATACACTAAAAACAAGGAAATATGGAATTAGCCCTTCCCAAAGAACTTCATTTATTATTTGAAATTACTTACAAAAAATCTAAAGTAAACATTTACCATTGCTCGATGAGCATCTATCTATCCATCCATCTATCCTCTATCTGGCTTTCTTTCATCTCTTTTCCATCTAGGAGCATCCAGTTCAGCTCTATTTTTCTGGAAACCCTGTAATGATTGCCATTTTTTTTTTTTGTACTGTGTGCTGGTATGGTCACCACTCCATATCCGTGGATTCTGTATCCAAAGATTCAACCATTGGATCTTGAAAATATTCAAAAGGAAAAAATATCCAAAAAACTCACTTTGATTTTTGCCATTTTATATAAGGGACACCATTTTACTACACAGTTGTGCATAATGGAACTTGAGCATCCACAAATGTTGGTACCCATGGGAGACCCTGGAACCAAACCCTACTAGATAATAAGGGCTCATTGTATGCTTATAACTTTGTTTTTTGTTTAAAAAAAAAAGTAAAAAAGAAAACAGCTCTGCTCTTTGCACAGACCACAGGCCACAAAATTGCAACATTCACCTGGAAAACTTTAGATAACAAAAGCAAGCTCTTTTCCCCTAAGATGACAGGAACCTCATTTTCTATAGTCTGTCTCTGTTTCCAGATGGGCTAAGATTTTTTTTTTAATGAAAGACTGATTTATATTTTAATGTGAGCATTTGCAGATATCAATCTACTTCCTCAGTCATTGCATCTGAGGAAGTGGATTGATACCCACAAATGCTCATGCTAAAATATAATTCAGCTAGTCTTAAAGGGGTTGCTAGAGTCCTATTTTCCCTCCTGCTCCCTCCTGGCTTTAGTCCTGGTGTCATCTTCAAAAGGAAGCTGCAAGGACCTTTACCCCACTCTGTCTCCTCCCTTCTTAAGAAAATTCTGATGGTGGTGGGAGGAGACAGGCTTGACTGGATGAGGATTGTGAGTGTCTCCTGCCCATCTCTTGTTCTCTGGGAGTCAATCTCTGCTTCCCTTTTCTGGTGCCTCAGTGAGGGAGGGGGAAGGAGGAGCTGCCAATGCATTCTCTTATTATGTGCATCTGGGGGCAGAGTGCTTTCCATCCCCCCTTAGGATGCCACTGATTTGAAAGGATGCCAGTGTCATGCCCCTATCCCAGGATCCAGACAGAATCCTTTCCAACAGTCACATCCCAGAAACATGAGAGGAACAGTACCTACAGCAGCCGGTGAAGGTGGAAAAGGGAGAGCCCAGGAGTCTTGGAGTGTTTATATAGTAAGGACCTATTAATTAGGGCAACAGCAAGATAAGCCTATATAAAGAGAGGCCACAATGAAAGGACGGTTGTAGCCAACTAATCATATTGGAGGAAGCAACTCAGCTTACACTCGGACTCTTTGCTCGTGCTCCCAGAACAGTTGACCTTCACCTTATCTACAGATTTGGCCATCAAATTCTCTCTCTTTGGGTTTACTGTGAACTCGGACTGCCAAATGACCAAGGGCCCTATCAGACGACACTGTTATAGTGCTATTATTCCATTTTAACTGCCATGGCAACCCTATGGAATTCTGGGGTTTGTAGTTTAGTAAGGCCCAAGAGCTCTCTGGCTGTGAATTCTAAATTCCCCTCCCTACACTGCAAATCCCAGGATTCCATAGGATGGAACTGTGGCAGTTAAAGTGGAATAATAGTAGTATAAAGGTGTAGTGTGACAGGGCCTTAAAACAAACTTTGTTCGCTGGCTCCTGATAACAGGTTAATTACGCAGCTGTAAGCCTTGGCTGGCTGCTGGCACAAGACAGTCAGGTAGACGATGGAGCAAGCTTGTTTTCTGCTGCTCCACAGGCTAGAAAATGAACCAGTGGATCCAAATGACAAGAAAACAGATTCCACCTAAATATAAGGAAGAATTTTACTGTAAGAGCTATTTGAGAATGGAATACTCTGCTTTGGAGGGTGGTGGGTTCTTCTTCGGAGGTATTCAAGCAAAGTATGGATGGTCATCTCTTGGGTGTGCTTTAGTCATGTATCATTGTTTTTTCCTGGCAAGATTTCTTCAGAGGAGGTTTGCCTTTGCCTTTCTCTTTGGCCAAGAGAGTCCTAGTCTAATACTCAAACCCCAACAAAGGTATACAAGGGAATCAGTCTCAGGCCATTTCTGCACTACACAGTTATAGTGCTATTATTCCATTTTCAACATCCCGTGGAATCCTGGGGTTTGCAGTTTAGGGAGTGGCATTTAGAATTCTCAGCCCAAGAGCTCTTTGGCCTCAGTAAACTACAAACCCCAGAATTCCATAGGATGTTGAAAGCAGAATAATAGCGCTACAACAGCGCAGGGCAGAAATGGCCTCACTGAACACACCGAGAGTTTCTTCTGAATAAATATGCATAAGCTTGGACCAATAGAGTGCTGGACTTGATTGCAGTTCCATCTGATCGAAAAAGTCTATCCTTGTGCGGTTATAGTAATATACTGAATATATAAACAGATTGGAAAGTAATTACTTTAGCACATAATCAAAACCGGTATGCTACCTTGCACATCGCTGATCTCATCCCATTTTGGAAACTGAGCAGGATTTGGTGTTGTTAATGCTTGAATCACTAGAAAAGCCCACAGACCTCCCAGTAGGGTTAAGAAAGAAGGAACCCTGTCTGAAATCTTGGAGAACTACTCCCAGTCAGAATTGGCAATACTGGACAAAATTTACCAATGGTCTGACTGCACATAACTCGGCTTGAAGATTGCTATAGACTGGGAAGGGGAAACAGATATTTTTGAGGAATATTTCCTATACAGCAATGGTGGGAACCTGTAGTCCTCCTGATACACCTGAACTACAACTCCCAGCTTTCTTTAACATCTGGTTAGGGCTGCAGAGAGTTCCAGTCCATCAAAATCTGAAGGGCTACATGATTCTCTCCTCTGCATTGTTCATAGAATAATGGGTTAAGAAGGGGCCCCATAGACCACCGAGTCCAACCCCCTCCTCAAATCGTCATCTTAAGGATCCCCAGCAGGTAGCTGTTCAGCCTCTTTTTGAAGAGGTCCAGAGAAGGAGACCCCAAACCTCTTTAGGTAATTGGTGCCATTGTTGAACCACTGTCAAGAAGTTCTTTCCAGTGTTGTTATTATTTGTTGTCAAGTCAATTTCAACTTATGGTAACCCTATAAATGACAGTCTTCTGAAAGCCCTAGTCATCAACTTGTCTGTTCAGGTCTTGCAAATTCAGCACCATGGCTTCCTTGGCTGAGTCAATCCACCTATAGTGCAGCATTCCTCTTCTCCATCTGTCTTTCACCTTGCCAAGCATTGTCATCTTTTCTTTTCTTTTTTCTTATATATGTGTATATATATGTATATATATATATATATTACTTATATATATATTACTTTTGCAAAGCATAAACAGTACCAAAGGGTAGCAAAGAAACTACTAAGCAAATTTTTACATTACGGTACTTCCAAAACTCTTGTATGTATAAATATACTTTTATATATGTAAAACTCAAAAAACAAACAAGTAATAGAGCTCTAAATTAGTAAATTAAATAAAGTATACCTAGCATAAAAAGAAAAGAAGAAGATCCTTCCTAATTTCATATTGTGGATAACTGTATTTCCTTATCCTACACCTTAAATAGTACTTACTCTCGGTATCAATTTCTCTTAACCTGCCTTTCTGGGATCTAAGTCCATTTAAATCCTACTCAGCAGAGATAGGTGGGAAGGTGATTGTCGTCTTTTCTAACGAGTCATGTTGTCTCATGATAGGCTGGATTTGCTCAGAGCCTATTTTGTTTTCTTTTGGGCAGTCCGTCTTATCCGTAGAGCTCTTCTCCAGCACCACATTTCAAATGAGCTGACTTTCACCCTGTCGGCTTTCTTCACTCTCCAGCTTTCATACCCCACACTCATCTGCACAAATAGAAATCAGAAATACTATAGCGTGGGTCATACGGCTACACACCCACAATCATTGGGATATGATCTGTATGGTTAGATCAGCCTTGGAGATATACCTAGTAAAGTTCCTAGCCTGAAAAAATATTTGCCAGACTGCTGGAAACAGTCAGAGCAATGAGTTTCCTCGCAAGAGCAGGTTCCAATGGATGTTTCCTCTTTCAATCTTGCAAGAGGTACACCAATATATACCTAGGTATAGCAGTAAAATTATCATAGCTAAAGCAACAGCTGCAAGGATTAAAAACAAATCAAGCCCAATAGATTACCTTCTCCCAACCATGAGGGAGTAGAGGGTAGCAAGTGGCAAGAACATAACGTATATTAGATGTGGCAGAAGACCAATCAAGCTTCTATAGTGAAAGGGAGTCTCTCTCCTCTGACAACACTGGGCAATCCTTTGCAAAACAAGAGCCATTTTCAATTAACTCCTCTCATTTTATGGCTACAGAGCTGGTGTACCACTTTGGAGAGGAATTCAAAAAACACTCCTTAATAAATGGAAATTTCTCTTTCAACTAATCTGAGTCTCGGGAACGAGGGAAAGAAGGCAGTGACAGTAGAATTTTTGGAGCGTGGATGTGCTGCTTTTATATGACCTCATCTTGGAAATATTCTCCTCTTCAATTCCGCAGATGCTATAGGTGTAATAAAGTTACATATTTATTGCAGCCCAGGCCCTGATAAATTTCCTGTTTTAGGGGGAGGAGAAAGCATGTGCAAAGTGAGCATATTGCTGGATGTGTCTGGTTTCAATACAAGCAGTGGAAAATTCATGGCTGGTAAGGAAGAGTGAGAAGGCAGCCTTGGGCAGCTGATCTTTATATCATGACAAAGCAGCAAATTATGAGTGATTTAATGTATTGCACTGTTATTGTATTTTTCTTTCTCTCCTGCTAGGAAAGAGGGAGAGGTGCTTGTAAGGCTTTCTGTCTTCAAAGTCTGTTAAAATGAATTGATGGGGTTTGGGGAATATGCACCTGCACTGGTGGGGAGGGGAGGGGACAGGATTTGCTGCTCTGCCTCATGCAGCAACATGTCTTCTTGCTGCCATGTTCCTTCAAGTCATTTCCAACTTATGGCAACCCTAAGGTGAACCTATCATGGGGTTTTGTGGGGGCTCAGAGTGACACATCCAAGGTCAGCCAGTGGGTTTCTTTGGCTGAATAGGAGATCAAACCTTAGTCTCTAGGGTCGGAGTCCAATGCTCAAAGACTCAACCACACTGGCTCTTGTCAACATGTCATAGGCTGATCCTAAGAAGAGCTAGGGCAGCAGCAAAATGAAGGATGGGGCTAGTCTGTAGGGGGCAAGACTCTTGGGGTGCCAGCAAATCAGGGTGGCTGTCTGCCTACCGTCCCACCCCATCAGTTCTTGCCATGGAAGTAGGAAGAGGGTACAATGCAGAGCATGGTTGAAATGGCTCCTCCTCTTCCTCTGCTGAAAAAGGAAGAGGTACTGTGAGATGGAGCCTGGTAATTTGTTTTCAATGCCTTCTGGAGCAAAGGTACTGTGGGAAATAAGACTGAGAAAATCGACTGTGCGACACTTTAGGAAGAGTGCCTGTACCTACATGGGAGGGGAACACCAGACCACAAACATTGAAGACTGGCGCCATGGTAAATAGTAGACTGGGGCTTTTTGGAGTGGCATTGGCCATGGGAGCCCCATTTTTGCTTCTTGTTCTTGGGCCGCTGGCCCCTAACCTCCAGCACTGGTAGAATGGACTATGGAAAGAAAATCACATTTTGAAGGCCTTTGAATATAAATTAAAATCATGAACAAGGAGAAAGATCCGATCCCATGTTGTTGTCTGAGAAGCGAAGGTTGTAGATGTAGGGGAAATAAATTTGCTGTTGTTAACTGCTGGTCAGACCTATGACAACCCTATTGATGAGAGACCTCCAAACCACTCTGTTATCAACTGCCCTACTCAGGTCTTGCAGATTCGGGAATGTGTCTTTTTTAATTGAGTCTATCCATCTGTAATGTGGTCTTCTTTTCCTATAGCCTTCTACCTTACCAAGCATTATTGTCTTTTCTAGTGAGTCAGGTCTTCTCATGATATGGCAGCCTCAGTTTAGTCATCTTGGCTTCTAGGGAGAGTTCAGGCTTCATTTGCTAAATGGGCCACCTGAACCCCAGGCTGAAGTAGTACAGACTATTTCTATCACCTCTGCCCTCGAGTGATGTCTCATTCTCCTACTGACATGATTCCCCTCCTGTGCAAAGGAGAAAAAAAAGCAAGAGAGAAGTTCAGAAACCTCCCTTTTGGGCAAGACTAGCCCTCCCATTAGGGAGAGGGTGTCAGTTGTCTCAGCAGCAGATGCTGGAAGCTGGCAGCAAGGTATGGGGGAGAGAGTTGCGTGTGACACCGCTTGCTCTTTGTCACCTTAGCTAGCCTGCACTGCCTTCAAGTGGAAGAAGAAAGTAGTGAAGAAAATTCAGCTGCCAGTCTAGATTTTTTTTTTTAAAAAAAAAAACATGGAATGGGAGTGGGCATCATCTTATTCCTTGTCTCAGAAAGCAAATGATTAGGCTGGACCTGCTGTTGGACTTGGGCTCAGGCCCTCTTCCTAAGTGATCAAACATTTATGTGGACAATATTCTAATACATCAGAATTACCATGGAATTCTTCTCATAGAATCATGGAATCTTAGAGTTAGAAGGAATCACAAGGACCACCTAGTCCGCTCCTTGCCAGGAATATACAACTAGAGCACTCATAGAATCATAGAATCATAGCACCATAGAGTTGGAAGAGACCACAAGGGCCATCCAGTCCAACCCCATTCTGCCATGCAGGAACACACATCAAAGCATTCCCAACAGATAGCTACCTAGCCTCTGCTTAAAAACTTCCGAAGAAAGAGATTCCACCACACTCTGAGGCAGCATATTCCACTGCCGGACAGCTCTGACCATCTGGAAGTCCTTCCTGAGGTTCAGGTAGAACATCCTTTCTTGCAGCTTGAATCCATCGCTCCTTGTCCTAGTCTCTGGAGCAATGGAAAACAAGCCCGCTCCCTGCTCAAAATGACATTCCTTCAAATATTTAAGCATGGCTATCAGGTCGCCTCTTAACCTTCTCTTCCACAGACTAAACTTGCCCAGCTCCCTAAGCTGCTTGTCATAGGGCATGGTTTCCAGACTCTTCACTATTTTGGTTGCCCTCCTCTGGACACTTTCTAGCTTGTTGATATCCTTCTTGAATTGAGCTGCCCAGAACTAGACACAGTATTCCAAATGAGGCCTAACCAACGCAGAATAGAGTGGTACCATTACCTCCCTCAATCTAGACACCATACTCCTATTAATGCAATCAAGAATTGAATTGGCTTTCTTGGCTGCCACATCACACTACTGACTCATGTTCAGCTTGTGATCTACCAAGATTTTGTCAAGGTTGTTACCGGGCAGGCAAAGTTTTCCTATGAGTGAACGGCAGAGAGAAGAGGCGGTGTGGCCAGACAGCCAGGTGCAAGACCAGCAGGATTGTTTTGGCTATGTCTTGTGTATTAGAGAAGGCCACACGCCAAAGCACTGATTGGGTCACCCCACTAGTTTCAGGGTGACAAGGTAGCATAAAAAGGCTGGTGTTTGCCTTGACCAGTTAGATGCCCTAGCTGGACCTGCCATGCCATTGGTAGCATACTGATTGTAAGGGGAGATGCTGCCCGATTTTTCTCCGTTATCTTCTGTTATTCCTCTTTGTCTAATTGCTGGAATGGTAGCATGTTTTCGCTGAGCCTTATCTTAAAGTGTGGCAATAAATTCAGCCTCTAAGTCTTACTTAATGAGCCTCTGGAATTTTTTCTGCTTCACTGGGACCCTCTGCTGCGGCAAAGCCTTGCTTCACAGATTGTACTCTGCTCATGCTCAGAGGAGCCAAATCCTGCCAACCCTGACAGACTTCTAGATCCCTTTCACATATACTGCTATCCAGCCATGTGTCCCCCATCCTATATTTGTGCATTCCATTTTTTTCTGCCTGAGGTAGGACCTCACATTTCTCTCTGTTGAAATTCATTTTGTTAGCTTTGGTCCAGCTCTCCAATCTGTATCCTGATAGATGCCCGTCTAATCTCTATTTAAAGACCTCTGAAAGTGGTGTCTACCAATCTCTGAGGTAATTTATTCTACTGTCAAACAGCTCTTACAGTAAAAAGATGATGATGATGATGATGATGATGATGATGATGATGATGATGATGATGATAATACTCTTCCTAATGTTTAGGTGGAATCTCTTTTCTTGACAGTTGAATCCATTGGCTCATGTTCTAGTCTCTGGAGCAGCAGAAAACAAGTTTGTTCCATCTTCTATATGGTATCCCTCAGTGATGTATAACATTGGCTCCCAGCCTTGAGACTTGATTTGAAAGTATCTTGCAAGGACTTGAGACTCGATTTGAGACTTACATCACTGATATCCCTTCAGATATTTAAAGACAGCTGTCACATCACTTCTCAGTCTTCCCCAAACTAAACACACGCAGCTCCTTAAGCCATTCCTTATAAAGCTTGATTTCTAGACTTTTGATCATCTTGCTCACCCTTCTCTGGATGCATTCCAGCTTGTCAATATCCTTCTTGAACTGAGGTGCCCAGAACTGGGCACAGCATTCCAGATGGGGTCTGACCAAAATCAAATAGAATGGTGCCGCTACTTCTGCACACAAATGCATCTATCATACATCCATGATGTGTACTTTGCATAAAGTACATGTCTTGGGAAGAGAATGCTAAAATTCCTAATGTACTAAAGTTGATGATTTTCATGACCCCGCTCACTTACTCTGAAAACCTATATAACCCTATGCCTACTCAGAAGATGTCTCGTGGAATTCAATGGGGTTCTTACTTCCAGGTAGATTCACCTAGGATGGCATCCCTGCTACCACATTGCACTATAGCTTATATTTTGCTTATGATGAAAACATAGGCAGGGGAATCAAAGAGATGGGGACTTTTCAGTTGCGGCCCTCATCAGTGGAATGGTATCCCTAAAGAAGGTTAATACAAGGCAAAAGGTTATCATACGTTTTTTAGCAGGAAGCATTCGGATGGTCTCAACATAAGAAGGGACCCAATTAGGCTGAGGCTCTGCTTATTTAACACAAAGATTTATCCAGCCCTGGGTCCTATAACCTAGTCACATAGGGACATGGGGGTAGGGGGGTGATTCGTCCTGGGAGGCAATGTTTCTGGGGTATCCCAGCCTGTAGCCACACCCTTGCGTGCCCTGGCCACGCCCCCACACATCGCAGCCACACTGTCGTGCACAGTGGCCACGCCGCTCGCGCCGAAGCCCTGCCCCCCTACCGCCCTCTGTCCACACACTCCAAGCTCCGCCATTGAGTAAGCCAGGGTATGTTCACTACTGAAGGAGAAATTTCAGAATATATTAAGGGTTCTAGGGGAATGGCAGAATCCATGATTGATTCACATCACAGCAGTGGATCTACCATTATTAACGAAATAAAACCTTCACATTTACTCATCTTGATGTTCCAGGAGAGCAATTTGCCAGCTCTTTCGTTCTCATTCGTACATGCCTGGGAGTTTAACTATATTGTATTGACCTTATTTTAGCTCCATTCATCATCAGCCAGCTTCCTTCCGTGTGTAATGCAGGTCTGTTTTCTTTTGTATAATTTAGTATATTTGTCTCTTGGTGAAAGGCGTCTGTCTAATGCCTTGTTGCCCATGAAATTAGCAACAGAGTAATTGCTCAGCACAATGCTGATTAATTTACAAAGCACAGATTAAAATATACATTTAAAAATAAGCACTTAATTATAGGCATCCTTTCTAGAAAGATTATTGGGAGCAGAGGGCATTGTTAGAAATAATGTGCAGACATCTATTATCTCAAGCAAGGGTGGGACTCACATAGTCTTCCAAAGCTTGCTGAACTGCAACTCCCATCATACCTCACCATGAACTATGCTGGCTAAGGTTGCTGGGATTTTCAATCCAATAACCTCTGGAGGGCTGCATGGGTTCCACCACTGTTCTTGAATGATGAGTCTAAGGCCATTTCCGCACTACACTCTTATAGCACAATTATTCCACTTTCAACATCCTATGGAATCCTGGGGTTTGCAGTTTAGGGAGGGGCCGGCCAGCCCCTCCCTAAACTGCAAACCCCAGGATTCCATAGGATGTTGAAAGTGGAATAATTGCGCTATAAGAGTGTAGTGCGGAAATGGCCTCAATCTAATCTTTAGTCTCAACCAGGATAGATTCACTGAATTAATGAAACTTATATGAGTTTGGGCTTATCAAATTTCCATTTACTGGATTTACTGCAGCTGGGATAAGCAGTTAGATTTAGGCCTTGTTTTTCATTATCAGGATGCAAAGATGTGTGATGAGACAGTCTCAGAATGGATCTGAGAAACCTAGGGAGGCTTGAACTTGGGAAAGTTACTTTTGGACTACTACTACCAGAACCCCCAGCTTGGGAATTCTAGGATTTGTAGCCCTCAAAAGGGCATAATGGTTTTAAGATACAGGACAGTAGATTTTGATTGAACATTAGAAAGACCTTTTTGACACTAAGAGTGGTTTGACAATGGAACTCATTGTCTAGAGAGGTATGGTGAGTCTCCTTCTCTGGGCATCTTCGAAAAGCAGCTGGAAAGCTGCCTGTTGGGGATGTTTTAGCTGGAGATCCTAAACTAAGCAGAGATCCTAAACTAAGCCCTTCCGACTCTGTGATCTGTGATTTTTAGTTCAGCTTTAGTTACTGAAAAAAGGAATTCCTTAAAAGGAAATTATTATTTCTAAGGGGTTACTTCCAGACTTTGCACTAGATGCTTCTGGGTCACCCGCAAGTATGATATGAGGAAAAGGAAAACAAGAATCAGTTTAGGGTTTGTTTTTTTAAAAAAAATACAGTAGAGAAAGTGATGGAGCATAAGTCATGTGAACTCATCAAATGCACATTGCTGCCAAGTTCAGATGCCTCGGCAAGGCTTTGAGTCCTGGGGACATTTTCAACAAATAAAGCACCAATTTTTTTTATTATTTTTTTTGATAAGATGCCATGTTATCCTTTGTTGTTGTTGGATGACAACTTGTTCTGCATTTTTTATTTTTGAAAAGTCACAAGTGCGTCAGAGAGGCCAGTAGTGAGTTAGATAATTTGAGTGACCCAAAGTCTCCTTCTTTCTCATCTACTTATTCTGACTCCTCCGTGATGTAAACTGATTCTCTTAGGGATGCTTTCCCACCTCTTCTTTTCTTACCCCATCTCTCTCAGCTCTTCCCTAGAATGAAACTAGATTAGATCAGCACCTTGAGTAACTTTCCTATTTCAGAACAGAGTTCCAACAATAAAGCCTTCAGTTTGTTTCTCCAAGCCATTTGGTGTCTTTGCTCCTTAATCAAGTTCTGACGGCTGCACGCACTTTCTGTCAAATCACGCCCAAAGGACTGTTTCTTGGATAACAGTCAAAATTAAACTGGAAAAAAGGAGGATTTTAGTAACATCTGTTGCAATATTTTAGAAATATCCCACAATAACAATATAGTCACATCTTGGGCTACATCCAGGATCAGTCTTCCATGGATGGAAAAGTTCCTCTCACTTTCACGAGCCTCTTCTCTCAGTATTGCATACCCATTCTCTGTGTAGCAATTTTTACAAAGCTGGAAAGGCAATATTAGGGAGGAGGGTGTGTGTGAAAAATCTCTTTCAGCAACCACACTTGCATGCATCTCAAAAACGTGAATCCAGAAGATCTCAGACACCCGTTTTGGAAGCAGAGGGGAAAACAACTGTTTACTGTGTATAGCTTTTGAGCAAAGCAAATTGCTATTAAAATATGACAAGGTAAGAGGGGATGACACCTTACCTATAGATAATAAGTGCATACAGTTCAAAAGAGAGCCAGCATGGTGTAGTGGTGTGAGTACTGGACTACAACAAGACAAGGTTCAGTTCTTGGCTTAGCTGTGGAGACCCACTGGGTGACCATGGGCACATCACACACTTTCGGCCCCAGAAAACCTGGTGATATGTTCAATTTAGGGTTGCCATAAGTCAGAAACAAATTGAAGGCACACAATAATAACAGTTCAAAAAGTCAAGGAATAACAAGAAGATGCTGGCTGTGTTTTCCATAGATGGTAAAAATGTCCTCAAAAGGACCAGGAGGACTATTGGGGGAAAGATGTATTGTTGTTATGTGTGTTCAAGTAGACTTCATACCCTTCAACTTTTCACAGATGAAACTGGAACTCTTGTGGCTGAGTAACATCAGACTGTGGTCAAGATGGTAAAGGTTATCAGTGAGCAAGAACTCATAAGCTAGAAGAGGCTGCAACAGTTTGCTTTTGCCTGACTCTACCGGGAAGAGCAATATTCTATCCTCTTCTTTGCTGTCAATTAAATGAAAACATTTTTTGCACTTTGAACTCAGTTTGTGGCAATTGGAGTCGTCTAAGAGCAAAGAGGGAAATTGGGAAGAGGGGAGAGAAACTAGGACAGTTAAAAGTAGCTGAAAAAGTGAGATGACAGTGAATTAATTGGGACTGTCCCTTCTCAATCAAGACAGTTGGACGGTACACAACTTATGGTGACCCCATCATAGAGTTTTCTTAGCAAGATTTATTCAGAGGAGGTTTGCCATTGTTTTACCCTTAGGCCAAGAGACCGTGACTTGCCTAAGGTCACTCCATGGGTTTCCATGGCTGCACAGGGATTTGAACCCTCATTTTCTGGAGTCTACTGTTAGCACGTTTTCCTCATATTGCTTACCTATACTAAATAATTTGAAGGGTTTACCTGTTATGTGCTATACTCTGTGTAAATCTATATGGTGGATCATGGTGGATTCTAATGCAAGTGAAATAAAGACCATATTGGAAACTCATCATTTAGGTAGTAACATCTGCCAAATTTGGGGGATTTGTTAATGTGAACTGTTGGAGGAAAAATACTGTATATACTCATGTATTAGTCAAAAGAAATTAGTAAAAAATTGACTCCAAAAACCTGGGTCAACTTATCCACTGGTCAGTGTAACTCAGTGGTTCTCAACCTGTGGGTTCCCAGATGTTTGTGGACTTCAGCTCCCAGAAGCCCTGAGCATTGACTATGGTCCCAGAAGCTGGGAGCTGAAGTCCACAAACATCTGGGGACCCACAGGTTGAGAACCACTGATGTAACTACTACTATTCTTATTAAAAAAAGAAAAAAGGAGCCATGGCCTTCTCTGAGTATAGTGGCAAAACGTGAGATCTTGGAAGAATCTAAAAGCATCACCACCCCCTCTACTCTCTCCATCACAAAGCCAATTCTGACTTTTTTTTACTGCCTGGGCAGGAAAATGGTGCTTTCCCTCAAAGGAGCACCAAGGAAGAGAAGGTGTCAGTGCTTCTTTTACGTTGTCCCACAACGGACTAAACTCTCACCTTTCGCCGCTCTACACAGAGAAGGGTATGATTCCCCCCCTTTTTTTTAATAAGAGTTAATACTGAATCTTAAATTTTATCAAAAAAGGAACCATGCCCTTCTCTGAACAGGGCAGCAAAAGGCCTTTTTGAATACCTTGGCAGGAAAATGGCAGTGGTGGTGACCAGCAGAGGCTCACTCCTTGGGGTGGCACTGGCACTTTCCCCTCTGTCCTCTCTTTCTACTCTCTGTGGAATGACCCTCAACCCATGGGTCATATCAAAATCCATAATTTTGGCCCCAAAACCTATCCTTGACTTATACATGAGATCAACTTATACATGAGCATGTACGTATATCAGCTTCCAAAAGGAGATAAGGAGGGAGACAGAGAGAGTGAAACAAAGAATATCAGAGGCAGACAGTATCTGTTTGAAGCAGAAGAAATTTGAAAAGTAAACTTCCTCCCTGTTCAATAAGTCAGCCAGCATTTTGGGGCAAGGTTGGTGTTATTTGAGCTGAGCCCAAGAGAAAATGAGATTCACACCTTGCATAGATATTAAATGGGAGGAATGGCTTCATTCTTATTCAAGTACATCACCCCTTCCCATGATCTGATGCTTTCTACGTGAATTGCTAACTTACGTATCTCTTCTTTTGCAGGTATCTCATTAATTCCTGATTTTGTGGGGAGGGGTGTTAAGTCAACATTGAGATGAAAAGTGCCCACCCTAAACACTTTAATCTTTCAAGGAAGATTAAGAGAGAAACCGATGTCTTGAAACAGGACAGTGGTTTAAATTAAAAGAGGCTGTCAGGTTGCTAGTTAGATAGCAATAATATTTTGGAAGGAAAGAAAATACTTTTGTAGTATTACCTGTCACAAAATTAAAGTAGACACTAAATATCAAGAAAAGGTGTGTAAATATTATTTCTACTTTATAATCTTGAAACTTTAACTGTTCCTTGTGGAAAACGCTGTTCAGGCTAATTATTTCTGGTTTTTACTTAATAATTATATATGTATGTATTTCATTCATATATACATATATAGAGAGAGAAAAGCATAAATCAAAAATATAAAAGAATTTTTAGTCCAGAAACATCAGAATGCAGATTGAGAACTGAAGTTATTCTTTCCTTTTTGTGACAAGTTCAGTAGAAAAGCTGCAGGGTTTGAGTGTTAAATTTTAAGTCTTGCCATTTAAAATTAGATTTTCGTTTAGAACTTAATTACACTAGTTACACTAACAAGTGTTACTGGACGCTTGCTTTGCGTTGTATGTGGGATAATACTATGCTTATCTCCATATATGTAAAACAGTTTTTAAGGAAACTTTGACTTCAATCTGGTTTCTAGTTCCAAGCGGTATAGGCCCATTGAAGCAACTGGCATATGGTAAGTCAACTCTTGCATAAATCCTGGAAATCCAAACCAGGGTTTTGAACTGGGTCCAAGAATCCTAAAGATGAGAGCTGAGCTGAAAATCTTTTGTGCCCATGGGCACAGAAATTAAATGTTAAGGGCCATCTGTCTTGTCCTGTCTTTATGGAGCCAGCCGTGCTTTAGGCAGAGTGGGACAGTTGCCTCAGGCATCCGACATCAGTGAGGAAGGACTAGTGGTGTGATGTTGGACGACAGACTTGTGTGTGCCAAGCAATCTGCCCCCAAGCTAGTTTTCTGCCCTCATGCTCAATAGAAGATGCTGACCCATCACCAGAGTTAAATTAAAATTCAGCTACTAGTATAGTTGGATTTGCTCATAGAAAGAAAAGAAGTCCCATCTTGTCCTTTTCAAGCCAAACATCTGGGGCCAGTGCTAGGATCGTAATCTCGATAGGGAGTCCATAATGCAGAACTGACACGCTTACATATGACTGGATCAGGTTGGCCTTGCAGAACCTCGGATAGCTCCACAGGGACACCTTGATCAGCTGGCACTCACCTGAGGTGTCTTCTCCCTCTTGGGCCAGACTGATCTTCCCAGATTCCATCCGCTTCCTGAAAAACAGAGTAGTCCTTAAAGAGATAGTCATTTGTTGGCCCAGATCCTAGTACCCCATTGTCTCTCAATCAGATTCCAACTTTTTAATTGTCTGTACCAGTAGGCCTACTCTGGGGAGCACTGAGACTCCTGATGCAAAGCTCCTCTGACAAATCTACATCAGAGGAAACCGACTTTGGTGGTCCTAGTTAGCAGATCTTTTACTGTTAAACACCAAAATTGATTTCAGCATTGAAGCCTGAGACTACATTCATCACCTCCACAGTTTTGCTGCTGGTCTTCCTGAAACAGCCTATTCCTTCCTGTCCATATCAGAATCAGAGCCAGGGACAGTTAGTATTTTGGACTACAGGTCCCAGAATCCTCAGTCAAAAAAAAAAAAGAGAGTGAGAGAGCGAGGGAGAGGGAGAAGACTAACTTTTTCTGGCTCAGGTGAGGGCAGCTGGCTGCTGCTGAACATTGGGAATGTGGTATTGCCTTCCTAAAATGGTGGGTGACTTATCAGAGATTGATTCCAAGGGCAAAAATGGCTTTCAATGGTAAACAGAAACCCTTGATGAGTGTATGAAGCTCTCTCATCACCACAAAACCCCTTTCAACAACCCAGTTATTTTTGACGGGGCCAGAAATGTTTTGTTCCTACATCAGTTCAAAATCAGTGACTTTCACATTCTCATGACACTAAGATCATGGGAAACAGTTTATTTTCCTGAAAATTCGACACAAAACATTGGCACCAGCCAATAACATTGTCAAGTGCTGAAAATGGACAGTCCCTGGGGATTTTCTGGAACACTTTAGTCTTGGCTTATCTGTTGAAGACAATCTGGGCTATTAAGTTGTTCAGTGTAGCCAGATTTCAGGGTAGCTACAGTACATTCTTTCCATTACCAAAAATAGTTCATTCTGTTTTTGACAGTGGAGGAAAGGAGCCGTTAATTAGTTTACCTTCTCAACTTCAGGCATCCTACCAATGGCAGAAGCACTTTTTAAACCATTAAAAAAGTATGAGCATGCTTCCATGCTATTTTCTACTCCAGTTCGGGCCTGCCCTCTCTGAGTTCACACAGTAAGATCTTCCAGACAAATTCCTGAGGTAGTAAAAGGTTGCCTCAAATGATCCACTTTATTGTACCAGTTAAACTATCATGTCTGCAGAGCTTGAAAAAGTTACTTCTTCGGACTATAACTCCCAGAATACTGTAACTGGTCATGCATGGGAGAGGGGAAGAGAAGGAGGATTCTAACAACTATTGTCCAAATGGATCACTTTTCCAAGCTCTGCAGACATGCTGGTTAATCCCATCACTCCATTAGTCAGGACTTGGCCTTTATGGTGCACATTTCATCTGTCTTCTGAGCCTCTGGACCAATTTCTGTTGCTGAAATGGCTTTCTTTCAGTCATCTCCTACCTCTGACCTGGAAACCAAACATTCTCCTAATTTATGTAACTAGCTACTTTCTGTATTCTATTTTTGTTGTTGTTGTTGTTATGTGCCTTCAAGTTGTTTCCAACACATGGTGACCCTAAGGCAAGCCTGCTATGGGGCTTTCTGGGACTGAGAGTGTGTGATGCACTCAAGGTGACCCATTGGGTTTCCACGGCCGAGTGGGGAATCAAAGCCTGGTCTCCAGAGTTATAGTCCAGTGCTCAAGCCACTACACCATGGTGGCTCTGATCCCCTGTATAGCTAGTGCTAAGTCCTAACTTGGGAACTTCCTCTCTCTGCTTCTCATTCTGCTTCATTTCATGCTATTTTTCACCTACTCACTTCCAACAACATCAACTACTTCCTCTATCCCTGGGCTGGAGATTCATGTAGCCCTCTTGATGTTGCAGAACTGCTCTTTCCAGACTTCATCTTCATTTCCTGTGCTGGCTAGAGCTACTGACAGCTGCAATCCAATCCAATTCAATCCATTTAGAAGACTTCAGGATTTCCCCCATACCCTACCCTGGGTCATACCTTTCCTTTTTTAACTCCTCAACCCAACAGCTTTTTAACCCTTTTTAACCTTTTTCTTTTACTGTATTCCTTCAGACTATATCTTTCAGACCAGTCTGCTCCCATTTCATTTACAAAAGCCAAACGGACTGTTGGTTTAATCTTTCTTCAATGCTAGTGATGAGATGCTACCATCCACCACACCTGAGGGCAGCTTGGCTAGGATTCCATAAGGGGCAGAAGGCAGGCTGATTCTCATCTCTCTCTCTCCTCCAATACGTTTTGTTGCTGCCTCCTAGCAGCTAAAAGAATAAACTGTCTCACTCTGCCTAATAATTGGGCAGATCTTGTTCCAGGCTCTCTTCCTTTGTGTGACTTGCTAAGTCACCACAACCCTTCTACCTTAGTGCTCTCTTCCTGTGCCACTTCCTTTCCACATGTTCTTTCTCAGATCTCCCACAGGATCCCAAAACAATTCAAATATCTATAGTAGCTCCCAAACCTTGAAATAAGAACTTTTGGGGTGATAGCTCCTCAAATCCCTAAACCTTGAAAAGTACCCTTTTGGACAATACTTCCCAAATCTCGAAGTCTGCTATTCTGGAGAGTTACCCAGAGTTTAGAAGAGTAACCTTCTTGGGACTACAACTCCCATGATTCCCCAACCAGCATGGCCACAGCCAGAGGAGGGGTGATTTTCATAAATAAATTAATATGGGAACCCAATGGAGGCTTGGAACACATTCCAGAGCAGGGCTCACACAGCTACCTTCTCCTCAAAATATGAAAAAAAAATGGTTGTGTTAAGCATATTCATTCAGACACATGAACTACAGCCAGCAGAGTCTGGCTTTGAGTTTCACTCAGCTGGGAAGGAAAGCAAGCAAGTTTAAAGTCTCCTTGCATCTACAATAAAAAGAACTTGAGCGGCGATTGCATCAATGGCCAAATGCCAACTGTTGTCAGCAAGATGAAGACATTGCCTTTCATTTGTTGCCCGTAAGAGTGAGCGGGTTTATTTTTCATGGCGCTCAGATCTTTGAGCCTCTCTCTTGTGCATAGTAAATTCATGCTCATGGGAATCTTCTTGAACCATTTTCTTTCTCCACACATTAGGTTGTTCTTTAGAAATCCAGTGTGTCATCAGTTCTGCACCAGTATATTAGATAATATGTGACCTGCAGGGTCAACAAATATATCCAAAAGCTCAAGAACAGCTGCAAGTCTTTGGGACAGATGCCAATAAACATGGAGATACTTTTTTTCCCTAGAGAAGAAAAGAAGAGAAAAATCTCTTTTGTTCAAATAAGCGTAAACAGATTGGCCTCTGGGAGAAAGATTGCATTGTTATAACTAATATTTGGTGTGAAAGAGTCATTTTCTTGGAAAAATCTATTCTTCTGCAAATGTAAATGAGGTGGAAGATTATCCCCCACAAAGACTAACACTTGACACAGAAAGCTGAGGCTTTTCCTGCTAGATGTCTCAGGTTGCTGCTTCCAACTAGATCTGCTTGTGGGTTGACATATCAGTTTGATTTTGGAATGACAACATGGAAAGGATCTTGGCTCCAGGCCAGTTCTCATCAGGGCATTTTTATTTCTCACCACAAGAGATGTTAGTGTCAGATGTTAGAAGTTTTGAAGTGGGAGCCCTGTAAGTCCAGTGTGGGTTTCTGGATTCCTGAAGAGTAAGAGGGCTACTGCTTAAAGACAATAAGATTCAGAATGCTAGGAAGTTAATTTCAAAATGTCCTGCTTCTGGGTATCAGGCAAACCACTAAAATCTTTCTGCCTGCTATAAATCTGCTACACTCCTTCAGTCTGAGAAACTTGAGGATAGCCACATAGCAATTCTGCAGGGCTGCAAACATCTCTAACTTCTGTTTGCTCTCTCCTCTAGATAGAGACCGGCTCTATCATTCAGTCACTTGACAAACAGATATGGAATAGATGAACCTTTATCCTATGGCAACTACTTACAAACTCACCATTCATCATTTGCAGCCCTGTGCAGAAATGATTGTATGAAAAGTCCATTCTCATGATGAAGTGAGAGTTAGTACGGTTCACTATACTGAGGTAGGAATTAAAGACCATTAATTATTACCTATTCCCAGGTTGAAAAATGAGTTTTTTGATAGGCAAACCCATCAGGAAGAATAATTAGACCAGCAAGAATCTTGTACATTTTTTCTTTCCATATTCCTATATAATTAAGTGTGATAATAAAACCTACAATAAATATATAATGAAGTGTTGCACAGAAATAATTCTCTACACAAGAACATGTATGTATATATGTTTTTATATACCAAAAGCCATTTTCTGTACAGAAAACATTTGTTCCCTTTGCAGTGACCCATTTTTCTGCATAGAAGACAGAATTTTTATACAAAACACATAGTTTTCTACACAGAATAATTCTTCCAAAACGTTTTGGGATGTTTTACTATGAGGAGAAAACTGTAGACCAGTGTTTCCCAAACTCTAGTCTTCCAGGTGTTTTCGACTTCAGCTCCTAGAAGTCCCAGCTGCCTTGGCCAATGATCAATGAATCTGGGAGCTGAAATCCAAAACATCTGGAAGACCATAGTTTGCAAAACACTTTTGTAGAAGTATATTCTTTTTGTTTGGCAATGGGGAGAAAACTACTATAATTATTCATCCTTCCATACAAAGATGAAATAATTGAAGATTTGCATTCCTGGTATATGGGCCTAGAAGCCCTCTTCCCAAACAACCTTCACTGCAATATTTTTCTTAGAAAATAGGAGAAACTTAACTCTAGCAACTTTTACAAGGTGTGAGGCTCAGATAAAACAAGACATAGATCTCGTCTATATCCTGTTTTACCCCCGAAACCACTTATTCTGAACTTAAAAGTGGTCTTCCAGTCACTTCTGGTTCCATTAGGAAGAGGAAGTGCAAGACATGGGGGCTCAGAAAATTGGTGGAAATTTGGCAGGGGCAAATTTCAAACCCCATGTGTCTGCTTCCACCTCTGCACTGTCCTATCTTCCTATTCTATTCTATTCTATTCTATTCTATTCTATTCTATTCTAATTTTCTATTCTCTCCACACAATCAGCACCTAATGGCTCCCACATAAGTAAGGTGGAAAATCTGTTCTGTGTTTTACTGCAACCTTTAAAGGAACTATTGAAGATGCTGACCCTACTTTGCACTAAGCAGTACAGATGGCTCCTTTAAATTCTGACCAAAAATTCACCACTCCAGAGACATCAGAGCCACCTCTCGTCCACACATCTGCTACCTGCAAACTTGACAGAATAAAGGTGAACATTCCCATAGCTGGTCAAATTTCTTGTATTTGCTCAGGATGGAAAGAATTCTTAAACATACTTGAAAAATGGGGGAAATGTTTTTCAAGTGTCAAGAAACTGAGATGAAAAGAATCTTAGACTATCCAGAATTCTTGCAGTTCAGGACTTATTCTGTGCAAAATTAACATATGGTTGTTTTGCAAAGGAAACAGCAGTTTTCTGTGCAGAAAATGCTGTTTCCTGTATAAAAAAATGCTGCTTGCTGCATCAGTGTATGAATTTTACACTGAGTGAGTTTCAAATTGTGAATAGACTTTGAAATCTGTGTGAAATCTATGAAGACTTTCTTACATCAGGGAAAAAATGCCAAGATTATTTGTTGCTTCTTTTTAGAAGAAAATTAGTGAAGAATTACAACCCTAATATTGGCTAAACCTACTCTTTAATTCATGGCGCCCCGCTAAAATCAATGTTACTCTTGCAGCTTTGCTCAACAATATTGTTTTAAAACTTTCCCCCTCTCTTCTCAAAGCCACGGAGAAAGATAAGCAAGTTCTCACTGTTGATTAATGGCTCCAATCTGTTTTAATGATTGTAATTCCCTAGCTCCATCTTCTGTAACTTTCCACCCCCGCAACTTCTCTATTCCACTGGAGTAATTGTTATTCCATGCAGATCTCTTCAAATGTGTACTCGCAAGAGTGTTCTTGTGTTTCCTGCTGTAGCTTTTGTAAGATAAACACACTGACCATGTCAGATCTTAATACTGTGCAATTATGAATAGAAGCTTCTTGTATATTCTTCTGCTGGAAACCAAAACCACAACAAGTATTGCAGTGATTGATTACTAAGAAATAAAACATGCACACACAGAGAGAGAGATTTTATAAATGTTGCCCTGCTGTAAAGCACTGCCTTTGCTCCTTTTTTGGACAGTTCAGATTTCTTTTCAAATCTTGGGCTTCCTTGGTATTTCTCAGATGTTGTACTCAAGTACAGGAAGTTTCTACTCAATGTTCTACTCAAGCATGGGAAATCTTAAATATTTGCTATGAAATACTGCTTCAGGTGGAGGTGGGTGTAATTTGTGTCCCTCTGGTGTTGTTCTACAGCTCCCACCTTTCCTCACCATTCGATATGCTGCCTAGGAAAGAAGCGAGTTGGAAGTTTGCACATTTTAATGTAGGTAGTCTTTGGTGGGAACTCCATAGGCCAAAATGGAGGTTTGATTGTAGATCTGGATCTCAGAATCCGTCTTTTGTCCCTCCCCAGCTGATTTTCCTGATTCTTTTGTGTGCTATATAAAATGACATTCAAAATGCAAAAAGACTAGCTACTCAGTCACAAACACCATGCTTTTCAACATGTTTGGATTCACAAAATGGCAAGGAATTGGACTCGATGGCCCTCGTGAACAATTCCAGCTCTGTCATTCTATGAAATGGTTAGTGGCCACTAGAAGTCTCAGCCATAAAAACAGTGGTAGCATTAGATTTAATCTCTTGTTCATTGCGACATGCAATATGCTGTTAGGCACAGAACTGGTGGTTTTTGGTTTGACTTCCAATCGCAATGAAGTCCCAAACCATTTTCTGTTCAGGTGGCACCAGAAGTTTCTCCCAAATTCACTACTGCATTTCATGACTGAAGAGATGTGCAGTATTTGACATTCCTGGCCTGACTGTTCACCATCAATGCATATTAATTATCCATGAGTCTGATTTGTACTTATATACTTGTCTGGTTAAGTTCAAAGGGGAATGGATTTTAGTTGGGCTTATCTTAAATGCTAAATAGACTTGGAATTTTATAATAAATAAATTAGAAAAAGAGGTTGCCTATATTTTTTAAAAAAGTATAGAGACACCTCAGTTAACAGAGCCCCTGACAGTGAAGCTCATTTTTACAGAGGACTTTTATGCCCACCTACCTTCCTTTTTTCTTCATCTTCTGTCTAGCTGGAGGGTTTTTTTTTTTTTTTAGCATCATCAGCAATGGAAGGATGATGAGGTGGGGCTGGAGAAACACAGGCTTTCTGTGTCAGAGTGCAGTAGCATATCTGCAATACAATAGTAAACAATTCAATAAACAAAGCTTGAGCTGGGAAAAAAAGTGCATTCATCCATCTCTAACTGATGCCACTATGGTCCCGATTAATCCTCTGTGATCCCACTTTTCCAGCTTGAGGCAGGGTTGAGGTCTGCTCAGCAACCTGTTCTCACTACACATAGGAAGAGATTTCTAAAGCTTTTCCTAAGGTCAGAAGGAAAGACCTGTGCCTAGAGTGCAGCATGCATATCTCAGAGCGGAACAGAAAATGTGTTAGGCAACAGGCTTGAGGAGGAAAGATCCTTCCTTCTAAAGCTCTTGAAGCTTCAGTAATGGAAAATAAAAAGAATTCTATTCCCCACTTCTGAAAAAGCCCCCAGCTTTTAATAATGGGAAGTAAGAAGGATCCTATTCTTCACTTCTGAAGCTGCAGATGGCTAAATCACAAACGTGGTAAGCTGACTCTACTTAAACTGTTAAAATTGACTTTATCTGACTCTGTCCAGAAATTCTGGAATACAGGCTGGGGTATAAAGTTGAGTTCCAGACTTGAGACTTGACTCGAGGCTTGACTTGAAAGTATCTTGCAAGGACCTGAGACTCAAAGGTAGAGACTTGAGAGTTGACTTGAGACTTGTAGTAAAAGACTTAAATGCATCACTGGTGTTTAGTAACAAATATACAATTGAGCACTATTTAATATACACCAACAGAGAGTTCAAAGGCCACTGCTCCTGCATCCATTCATTATTAATATTTATTAATATTACCCCTCTTTTGACTAAAAAGCCACATAATAAATGTAAATAAATGATACAAGGTACAACTCCTAATAAAACTACTGTTTCTCTACCAAAATGATTTTGGGATAAATGTCAAAGTGTTCTGCATGTATTCAATATTCTTGAATCCAGCCAGTTTCAGTTGTGCTTACATTGTGATAATATAGCCTTGATAGGCTAGCCTTATTGTCTGCATAAGTTGGAAATGACTTGAAGGCACAAAATAACAACACAACAATAACAACTTTTATATTGAGAAATTTTGTATGGAGTGTGATTGTTTGGGAATTAGTGGATTGTGTGGTACAGTTCTTTCTCAGACATCTCAACAATTCTATTTCAAGTTTGTTTCATTTCTCTGAATCCCAACGGATTTCCCATTGCATTCTTTCTCCATATCAGCTTGTAAGACTTTGTTTTTTTTTCTTGCCATGTGACCCTGGGACACATTTTCTGTTTGGATTTTCTGTAAATGAACACATTTGTTTACAGCCTTTTCCTAATGTTCATATTTTCCACATTTTCCCCATTTTGCTAAAGTTTGTTGGGTCATATTTTGACTCTGTGCACATTTTTAGCCATTTGCACTAAAATGTGTATGTGTGGAAAGGGTTGAGTTTATTTTATTTCTCCTGAATGTGCTGTAAGCACATAAGTATATTTTGGGTCATGTGGCATTGTCTCATACTGTGTCTTGGGTAGTGTGAAATGGATAATTTCTGCAAAAATCTGAAAACTAAAGACATTCCCCCTCTACTTCCCCAGCCTAGATTCCATGAATAAGGTTCCAAGCTTGCATTAAGCTGTCTCCTGAAGAGGCTGAAGCCTGTTTAAGCAGAAAACGGCATGCTGACCTAGCTTTCTTTGATGCACCTCTGCTAACTTTACACCCGGATCAAAAAATAGGATACTGATATAAAAAGAAAAGACACACTTTGCCTGTTTTTTTCACCTCAGACTCACACAACAACATTGAATCATTGGACACCCTTGTGCTTTGTCAAACACCTTGAGGCACTATATGTACCTCTCTCCTAGAGAATTCACAAAGTGGGACAGGGTCAACAGTTGAAACTCACAAATCAAAGAGATGGAGGAGAGAAGATAACAGCATCCTAATAATGGAAGGTGTAAACTCTGTACTTCCCGGTGAAGGGAATGAGTGAGTGTTGGAATTCCATTCTAGAGTATTCTACAGTTCCCTCAAGTGTAGAACATATAAATACTCACACACCTTGAACAGCAGCTGGATTGAAATCCCTAAGATGAACCTAAAGAAATGTTGGTATATGCTACTATACCTTGAATGTCCTAATCCATTCACAAAAACCAAGCAAGCAAGCAAACAAACAAAACAACAAAGCCCAGCAGCCATGAGATAGTCAAATTTTCAGTGAGGATATAACTTTGTCTCCTGACCATACTTCAGAATGCAACAGTGGAGGGTGAGAGATGACTCCCATGGATGATTGTTCCTCCATAAAATTCCTTGTCTATATAAAACAAGATGTCAAGTTTAAAGTTTCCAGCCCATCCTTCCTGATTACAGCCATTTCTTCCTCTGTTGTGTGAAATCACCTTTGTTTTATCACTTTTGTATAGAACAGACTGGATTAGGTATATACCCTAGGTGTAATCTTATCACTTTGATGAAAACCAACTCTGAGACATATGGAATATAAGATTCATTCATTTTTTTGTTGACTAGGCCTTTGATGGCTACGTAGATCAAAGTTACCGTAGCTCTGGGAGCAGTGTTTTCTGGTCTAGCAAATATGCAGCGTGGTAGAACTCCTGGTATGGGAAATTCTCAGAGTTGGCCTTACTGTTAGGCAGTGAGGCAGCTAACTCCTGTAGCAGTTGCTTGGAGGAGTGTGTGGGGGTGCTGGAAGACAGGGCTGCAAGTATCTGATTTCTTTGCTGCACCTCTGCTAACTTTACGCATGGATCAAAAAACAGGAAAAAAAAAACTAAAGTTTTGCATTCACCAGTCCAGTTGGCTTCTTTGCATAGAAACGAGAGGAATACATTCCTTCTCCTTTGTCCAAGGCAGCAAAATATCTTGGGCCAGTACTGGAGCCCCCGTATACTGGACAGATGAGGGCCTGGTGGCACAAGTGTGTAGAGAGCCCAGAAGCCCTGCTCTGACTGCTGCTTTTCCAGTTCTAATGAATCCTTCCCTCTGGTTGTTCTATCAGACTTAGCTGCACTATCTGGTGGTTCCCTTTGGGATTATTTAATGGAAGCTGTTTGCCTTAATAATGGAGAAAAAATGACTTAAATTCTATTGGTTAATCCCAAGAAGATAAATTCCATTAAGCTAATGATCTATTCCAGGATTAACATCAGGATTCAGGTCTTCTTATTCTCTTCCTATCCTGCTTCCAAATACGGAGGGAAGGCAACAGTTTAACAAGAGCCTGAATTTAAACTGCAGTTTTCCCCGGGATATGCAGGAAAGCTGCCTGGTTCTTTCAACAAACAGCCAATGGTATTCTCTTCATGTGATAGGAAGGGGCGCCACCGAGTGGCAAAGAGCATGTAGAATCCAACAATAATTTCTTGTGTATCTTGAATTCATTTCCAACTTACAGAGACCCTAAAGGTGAACCCAGTGGGTATGCCAGGTGTACCAATAGTACAACTAACTTATCACAAAAGGGAATCTTTAGGGGAAAAGTTTTAAAAGTTTTTACTCTGAACTAGCTATCCCAGTCATTGCTTTTGCAATATAATGTATTTTTAATTTCAAATTATTTCACTTAAATATAATATTCATTTTTCTTATAAATTTTTCCTCAAATTGTTAAGGTGAATTTTTTTTTATTATTATTATTATTTGAGGGAGTTTATACACAATACAAGTACTTAACATTATTTCTATATTATACAACAATCTTACATTAATTCTCCATTAATTCCTTTCCCGCTTTGTTATCAAATGTACATATTAATTTATATGTTCCAATCCCCCTTTCCTCTCCCTCCCTGCCTTCCCTTCCCTCCCTTTCCCACCCTCCTCCCTTATCTTAATAAAAACCATCTTTCCCCTCCCAATCCTCCTCCTTCCCTCTCCCTACCCTTTCCACTCCTTCTTCCACGTTTTCTCCATTTCAAACTCTTTATTCTCTTTCTTAAACTAAACCTCCTTCATGAGAAGTCTTTTTTTTGTTGTTGTCTCTACTTCAATTAATAATATTTTCCTCTCTCTCTCTGAATTCCCACCTTACCTTAGCTGTTACCCTACAATTCCTTTATTGTATTCTTTACCTCTCTTCTCATTTCTCTTTCACCCATCTAATAATACCTTGCCACTGCCTTTCGAATTGTTGAATTGAATTACCTTTTAAACTGTTGGATAGTTTTTCCATTTCCATAATGTCCACCACTTTTAATTTCCATTCTTCTTGAGGGGCTCTTTTCTTCTTTCCAATATTTCGCATAGTTCAACCTCGCTGCTGTTATTAAATTTAACAATACTTTCTTTTTCTTCTTCATTTCACTCTTCTCTTCAATCATATTTAATAAGTATATCTCCGGTTTCATCTCAAAATTCATTTCCAGCAACTTGGTTAAACTATCATGAATCTTTTTCCAATTTTTTTTGCTATGGGGCATAGCCACCATGTATGAAAGTAGGTTCCCATTGTTTTTCCACACTTCCAGCATTGCCCACTTCCTTTTCCTGTTATTTTCTTTAGTTTCTGGGGGGTCATATACCATCTATGCATTGATTTGTAAAGGTTTTCTCTTAATGTCAAACTCTGTGTAAATTTTATATCTTCCTTCCATACTTTTCCCCATTTTTCCAATTCTATATTTCGACCGAGGTTTTGCACCCATTTTATCATATAATCCTTAATCTGTTCCTGCTCCAATTCTCTTTCCAATAAAATTTTATAAATTTTTGAAACTGTTTTTTTCTCCTTTTTCATTAAGATTTGATCCAATTTATTCTTTTCCCTTTCCCATCCTCTATTTTTCAAATCCATTTTATACCTTTCTTTTATTTGCCGATAAGGGAACCAATCTAATTCTATATTCTGCTCTTTAAATTCTTCTCTACTCTTCATTTTCAGTATTCTTCCTTCCCATCTTATTATATCTTAGTATATCTTAGTATTCCACCTTGTCTTGGTCCTGTTATTCTAAATGCTTCTTGGGGTGATGTCCAAATTGGTAATTTATTGTAAAATTTCTTGCTGATCGTCTGCCACACTCTCATCAAGGCTCTTCGAATGTAGTGATCTCTGAATTCTCTATCTATCTCTGCCTTGTTATAACATAAGTATCCGTGCCATCCAAAATTTACGTTA